>BSBK01004550.1:0-600000 GCA_027943335.1 Chamaecyparis obtusa
TACATGTACATGTACATGTATATGTATACATACATACATACATACATACATACATACATACATACATACATACATACATATATATATATATATATATATATATATATATATATATATATATATATATATATATATATATATAATATACATTTTATACCTTATATACCCCATTTTATATGTAAAGTTCAATTTTTTTTTCATTTGCTCCTGCCCTTTTTTCATCTACCTAGGAATATCAGGTACCCGATATGGAATTAGATACCCAATTTGGATGGGTAATATTTCACCAAAATATTTCCTGTCCCCACAAACCAGACAAGCATGGGATTTTATACTTTTTTCACACGTTGGAGAAACAAAAAAGTGATTTGAGGCCCATTGTTTGATTTTTGTCGACTTGTGGTCTCACCATGGGAAGTAGCAGTCGTCGAAAGGCTAAACATGAGAGGAAGCTGATGGATGAAGAAATTCAAGCATATAGGGAAAAAGATAAGGAAAATCACTGAAGGAGAGAAGGTATGTTAAACATTAATCAAGGTGACCCCGTAAATGTAGTTGTAAGTGAAGAGGATGTTGAATTTGAAAATGTACAGATGGAGATTGAAAATGTAGACGTGGGGAATGAAAATGTTGCACAAGAACCACATGAATGTTACACATCTGCAAATTATATGTGAAATGAAGCCCCTTGCAATAAAGATAATCAAACTTCAAATTCAGAGCTTTCAGGAAGACCTAAATGGTTAATTGAAATTGAGGAGGAACATTATGAATAATTGGGAAGGAAAGAGGTCACATAGAACCGTTAGGTTGTGGGCTTTAGGACTTTATGATCAATTTTTTGGAAACAAGACATTGGTTGAGCAATGTCAAATTTTTGTGCAATTGTTAAAGATGGAAAAGATGAGACCTATGCTTGTGAAATTGAAGATTCGTGTGAACAAGAAAATGGAGAGAAATGCCATTGTTGTGAAGAATCTTTTCAATGCTCTCAATAGCATTGGGAAGACTAGCAAAGAATAAGACAAGAGAGTTGTTCGGAGGATTATTACAACCTCCTTAGTAAGTCATCAGTTGAGAAAGGGTCATTTGATGAGACAAACTTGTCTTGACTTCAATATAGACCGTAAAACTTTGGGTAGAGCACTTGCAAGAAGAGAAAGACTTGATGATCCGCTTCAAATTGATACATGGGCTTATGGTGGGAGACTTCCATGTTTCGATAAGAAAGCTAACAGATGTTGTCAAGGATGAAATTCAACAATTTTGGGATGCTAACTCAAGAGTGTCACCAAATGTGAAGGATGTCTTGAAGTTGAGGGTTGGCAATCGAGACCGCACTCCACATCCTAAACATTATGTGGAGGTAAGTCAAACAATGTTGTATAAAAAAATTTGTGAGACACATCCAACATTGAAAATATCACAAAGGTCTTTTGAATCCATGAAGCCATTTTATTGTGTACCCCTTAAGATTTGGAATACATGTTGTTGCAAATATCATGTTGAGTTTTCAATGCATCATGAATTATTATGGTCCATTCATTCTACTTTGCATACTAATGAAATGCTAGAGGATTGTGGTGCAAGTGGTCTTCCCAAATCATCAAGAGACTTGCTAGATCAATTTTTATGTCATAGAGATGATGGTTGTTTATTTTATAAAAAAGATTGCTTAAATGCCAAGTGCTCAAAGTGTGGTGGCTTGTCCAAGTTTAGAACATGTTTTCATGAGGGTTTGGAACACAATTTTGGAAAGAAACTCATCCAAAAAAAGGTATACGAAATGGTGAAATATACATTGAAGAGTGGAGGTGAAGGCTCTAGATGTGAGTTAGTTGCAAAAGAATACAATGTTGCTGATTTTATCTCAAATTTCAAGACAAATATTTTTTACAAGTATGCAAGGCATAGTCACAGGTCTCAATGGTTGGATCAACAATTCAGGACATGTAAGGACACTTTCCCCATTGGAACTATTATATCCATTGTATACTTTGTGGAGAACTATACATTGCAGCCCCAAAATGAGACTCAAGCTTAATATTACAATTCCATTCAGGTTGTTATTTTTGTACACATCACATATAGACATTCCCCTGATAGAAAAAAAGATGAGTGAATGATAATTAGAGAGTACTATTTTTATATGAGTGATGATAGGTCTCACTCTCATGAGTTTGTTCAACATTGTTTCCAGAACTATTTTGACTTCTTGCAGGAAAATGGTATTGCTATGGATAGGCATCTCATTTGGTCAGATAATTGCACCGATCAATTTAAGAATGCCAGAATGTTTTATTGGTTGTGTAGAATGCATGTGGAGATAGGTGTACCTCATATTTGGAGTTTTTTTGAGTCAGGGCATGGGAAAGGGGAGCATGACGGAGCAGGTGCGTGTGTGAAGAGAGCTCTAGTTAAGGAGAAATTGAGGATTTCAGGTGTTGTACTTCTTGATGCTCATTCTATTGTTGATTGGTGTACTTTAGCATTGTCATAGGGGGGGACTCTTGATTCTATAGTGCATAGATTCTTTTGGTTGGTTGAGGAGGGAACTATATGAGATAGATTGGATTGTCAAATAGTGAAAGACTATTCAAAAATGCATTCATTCTAAAACTCCAATGGTAATACATGGACCATTTGGACATGAGAGTTGGCTTCTTTTTTCCCCATGTGTTTTCAGTATGATTGGGATCATTGTGAGTCAAGTGAGTGGGAAGATACATGGGTTCCACAGTATCTAAATCCTTTATCTTTGACACTCTCTATAAGAAATGATGACATTGACACTTCAGTTGACTATGACCATCTTTCAGATCTTCTAAAGCCAGGGAATGTTTTTGCATTGGTTGCATCACAAGGGAATGATAAGAGGTTAGATTATTGGTTAGCACATTGTGTACAAGGTAAATAGAAGCTTGTACAATCGATGATAGATGGTGATGGGTTCACATATCCTACTGGTTCATTTGTTGTTGCAGGAACATGGTTGTGAACATACATGATTAGAAAGAATAGAATTCCCACATTTGAAGACTATGAGAAGCACAAAACTATTCTCATGTATTCACACCTTGTTATAGCAACAAATGTCAAGTTGTCAAAGCATCAAGGAAGACCAAAGACAAAAGAACTTTGGACTATTATTACTATTGATCATGAAGCACTATTGGAGACCCTGAAGCAAAGAGATGACCCTTCAAGAACACTTGACTAGGTAATACGTTAACTTAGTGCATTGTTTTCTAAGTTTGTTAAGCTTAATTTCAATACATTAATTTCACCTTTCTTAGATTGTATTTTGAGTCAATAAACTTGGTTTTGTATGTGGATTGTACCTTGTGTAGGAGCACCTATGAAGACACCTATGGTCACCATGGATCCAATTAGAGATAGAAGGACAAAAGGATCCTTAATGGTTAATTGAGATCTTTTGAAGCCTATAATGGCAATTTGTAACAATCAAATTGATTTAAAAGTTAAATGTCCTAAAAATCTTGATAAGGACTTATGACCAAAATTATGTATGGGTGGCTAATAGTGCCAAGAAGGGATCTTACATGTCATTTACTTATGTCATTTGCATGGTTTGAATTCTTACATGTTTGATTGTTGTTTATAATGCTTTAAGGATATTATTTTTTATCATTTCAAACAATCTATAAAAGTTAAACCTCAAACATAATAAGCTTCATAGTTCAAATTTCACAAGCTTAATCATGATTAGTTTCATAGTTCAAATTTCAAACATACCACTAACAGTCAGTTGAAAGTGGCTCAGCAACATATCTTTCAAACCATCCAACCTGGCATTGAACTGTCTACTCCATCGGCTCTGATTGGCCAGGTAAATTCTATTGACAACCCCATTCCACCCACGGAGTCATGGGAATGCTCGCGACCACACTCGACCCAAGTGACCCCAAGGTGCACTAAGCATGATTAGGTAGTGATCTTCCAGGGCTCATATCCTAGAGCTCATGAGAGGTATTGACAAACTATTAGGTTCTATGGGATCATGTTTCCAAGGTCTACAATAACCTCTCTACGTTTTGGGTGATTTGACTTCGTTTACATTTGGCAAGGCAATCTCAATCGATGCCAAATCTTGTAGTGAGGGTCAGTTGAAAGCGGCTCGGCAGCATATCTTTCAAACCATCCAACCTGACATCAAAATATTTGCTCCATTAGCTTCGGTTGGCTAGGTAAATGCTAGTGACAACCCCATTCCACCCACGGAGTTACGGGAATGCTCGCGACCATGCTCAACCCAAGTGACCCCATGGTGCACTAAGCATGATTGGGCAATGATCTTCTGAGAATCATATCTCAAACCTCGTGAGAGGTATCAAAAAACCATTAGGTGCTATGGGATTCTGTTTACGAGGTCTACAATAAACTCTCTCAGTTTTGGGTGATTTGACTTCGTTTGCATTTGGCAAGGTGATCTTAGTTGATGCCAAAACTTGCAGTGAGGGTCAGTTGAAAGTGGCTCAGCAGTGTATCTTTCAAACCATCTAACTTGGCATCAAACCATCTACTCCATCAGCTCTAGTTGGCTGGGTAAATGTCAGTGACAACCTTGTTCCACCCACAGGGTCACCAGAACGCTCATGACCACGCTCGACCCAAGTGACCCCAACATGCACTAAGCACGATTGGGAAGTGATCTTTCGTGGTTCATATCTCAGAGCTCATGAGAGGTATTGACAAACTGTTAGGGGCTACAAGATTGTGTTTTTGAGGTCTATAATAACCTCTCTCAGTTTTGGGTGATTTGACTTCATTTGCATTTGACAAGATGATCTCATTCGATGCCAAAACTTGCATTGAGGGTCAGTCGAAAGTGGCTCAGTAGCATATCTTTCAAACCGTCCAACCTGGCATCAAACCATATGCTCCATTAGGTCTAGTTGGCCAGGTAAACACCAGTGACAACCCTGTTCCACCCATAGAGTCATCGAAACACTCACGACCACTCTCGACCCAAGTGACCCCAAGGTGCACTAAGCATGATTCCACAATGATATTCTATGGCTCATATCTTAGAGCTCATGAGAGGTATCAAAAAACTATTAGATGCTATGAGATCATGTTTCTAAGGTCCACAATAATCTCTCTCAGTTTTAGGTGATTTGACTTCGTTTGCATTTGGCAAGGCAATCTCAGTCGATGCCAAAACTTGCAGTGAGGGTCAGTTGAAAGTGGCTCAGTAGCGTATCTTTCAAACCGTCTAACCTGGTATCAAACTATCTACTCCATTAGCTTTAGTTGGCTAGGTAAATGCCAATGACAACCCCATTCCACCCATGGAGTCATCGGAACACTCACGACCATGCTAGACCCAAGTGACCCCAAGGTGCACTAAGCACGATTGGGTAGAAATATTTTGGGGGTTGTATCTCAGAGCTCATGAGAGGTATTGACAAACCATTAGGAGCTATGGGATCATGTTTCCAAGGTCTACAATAACCTCTCTCAGTTTTGGATGATTCAACTTCATTTGCATTTGGCAAGATGATCTCAGTCGATGCCAAAACTTGTAGTGAGGGTCAGTTGAAAGCGGCTCAGAAGTGTATCTTTCAAACCGTCTGACCTGGCATCGAACCATCTGCTCCATTGGTTGGGAGCCAGGTTCAGTTTTCAGGCTTATGACTCTATGCCCAATGGATCTATAAGGCAACTGGTTTATGATGCTTAGCAGGCAAGCACTCCATAGAGGTCACCAGAATGTTGTCATATTTTTACTCACCCTTGGAGACCTAATTACTAGATGAGCTACTATACCCTAGTTTTCATTATTAGTGATCTTGCTTAATATTTGGGTTCATTTCATTTGCAAAGTACATGAAGGGAAAAGAGATAAATTTATGCATCTAAGATTACATGTACATATATCAATGTTAATCATGTTGCAAAAGGGAAAGAACTAAAAAGAACATCTGTCCGATCTCACACATGTTGTGAGCATAGCCATTGCCAGAAAGGCATAAATGAATGTGGATATACATATGAAATTAAGCATAGATGTAGGGGTACCAAACATTGCCTGGTAAGGAGTTGTCTCCACTGTGTTCCCGATGTGCTCCTGTGATCCTGAACCTGCAAAGAGAGAGAAAAGAAAGGGGTTAGATCCTTTGGATCTAAGCAATGCCTAGTATCACAAAATCTATCTATAAGCATGCATACATGCACCCAACTATACACCTCTGGGAAGGACTGTGCTCAGGACAGGTGTATAAAAGAGGCTCTAGAAATAAATGAAATACCATTATTTTCACTAATATGTTTGTTCCATGTGTAGATCACAAGCCAAAGAGCACCCATGATCAACATTCGGTGAGTGAAGCAATATCAGTGGGCATTCAATCAAAGTACAAAATAGAGATCATCCATATTGTGGCATAAAGATGATGAATATGATGATCCGACATCAATGAGGATCAATCAAGTAATAGGGGCATGATGTCAGTTAAGCTATGATAAATGAATAACAGGGATCTACCATGGCATCAAAGAAAAATAGAGCTAGAATCAGGGCACACAAATCTATCTACTAGATAGGGCACACTACAAAATAGATGTATCTCAGTAGTACAATGCCTTCATAGTGTAACAGGGCAAAGCAATAAAGCTTTTAATAACCAGTAGGGTTTACAGAATAAAAATTCAATAAGTAGCTCAGTCATGAGGAATAGACTTTACATTTAATAAGTGTTAACACCATGGATGTAGAGAGTCATCAAACACAAGAATCTCAAGATGGAATGACAGCTACAAAAATGCAAAGACAAAGGATCAAACTCAATGCTTGTGGGCTAACATCCTTTATATTAACAGTGGCGCCATCAAGATAGAATGAAATAGGCCATGCCAATCAAGTCACAACAGCAAGATCGGGCCCCATTTTCTCAAACATCGAGCATTCTGACAAGCATGGAAATCTTCAAGGATCAATAATCAATACTCACCACAACAAGAATGTTCAAAAAAAAGCTTCATAGGCTACATGGATCTCAAATACAAAGCCATAACAGTAAGCAAGTGTTTATCGAATGACATAACAAAGTAGTAGCAGTGAGGTCAAGTAACAATGAATAGTGAAATGTAATAGAAAACATAGAACATGTACTCTAGTAGCACAATAAGTTCTCAGGCTATTGAGATAACAATGCCACATATTCAAGCATGAAAATGATGTTAGGGAATGGCGACAACAATGAGCTTGTTCTATGTAGATCATGCCCTTGAAGACAATGGGGTCAACATATTTGAGTAATGTACAATAAGACCAATACAATGATGACATATCTGTATATGGAATCATGCTAGCTAGCAATGAATTAAACATGTAGAGGCTCATAACATTCCCTTATCAATCAATAATCAACAGATATATCAAGGAGTGGTCAGCAAAGTTCACAGTTTTAATAGCAATAGCAATTAGATGGAAGAATCAATATATATGATTGGATCAATATAGCTACCAAAGCATCAATAAATGGTGATACATTAGGCACCCAAAGCTTACAGGACTGGCACCAACAAGTAAACCAAGCACTCATAGCAATAGTTTCGAGCCACCACAAATGTGTGGATTGCCAATGCCATGCCCTGACCTAGCTCACGGTTCAATAAGGATAGAAAAAATAGTGAGTACAAAGTGCCCTAGCTTGTGGCTCATCGGGCATATGGTGTCCATGCCAATATGCTCAAATAAGATACAGTGCCAATCATTCCAATCCAGAGAAGTAAATTCAAACATTAGATGATGCCCTAGGACCATAAGGAAGATGCCACAATAGTGTTAATAAAGCACAAGAATAATAGTAAACATGGCACAATTATGGTAAATATAAAATGCATCACAAATACGGTGCCCTAGCTGTTAATAGAGATACCATTATCTATGAAAATTCAAGTAGAGAATTCAAGTAGCTCGGTGCCAAGATACAACTTCAAAAGACAAATGTGGTCGTGCCCTAGCAAATGCCATAGAACCAAATAACAGTGCCTTCCAAATATGCAGAGAAATGAATGATAAAAGATCAAGTGCCTACCTCCAAAATATCAATGCCACAAAGGAGAAAGACTGTTGTTTCCAATTCCAAGCCCACTGGAGTTGTGAGTGGAAGAATGGCAACTTGCCAAGTGTGGACTGGAGAAGTCACAGTGCCAGCTATTGTTTCTTTCATTTTGTGAAAGAGGGGTTTTCATGTTTTGGTTGATTAATATATTCTCCCCTTTTCCTAGGGTTGAGAATTATTATTTCTTCTTTGCTAAGTATTTCAAAGGGCATGGGTTTTATTTAAATGTAGGGCTATTGATATATTTATCCTTTTTCTTAGGGGTTAATATATTAATTTTTTTTATTTTGGATAACAATGTAATATCAAGCATGGTGCAAATTGAGAGTCATTTATTGACTTAGGAGGTAAAATTTTAAATCCATGTGTATTTTTTTAACATGGATAAGGGGGTTAATGTTTTAAATGTAAATGTTATGGCTCATATTTTTATTGTAAGATATTGACAAGTGGTGTTTTTATAAACCATTGTCAAATATCATTTATTGAGCATGACTTAGTGGATAGTAGGGTCATTCCTTTGACTAGCTATTTTTAGAGGTCCCACTTTCCTCACCCCCTAGAATCTTGGGACACAAATTTGTGATGGCATTCATGGGCCTATTTGTGGTTATTTTCCATCTTTAGGAGGTGGTGGTCATGAATGTAGATGCAGATAGGTTTTCTTTATATACCTTTCACTTTTTGTGATGGAGGCTAGTTCTTCTTTCCCTCTTTCTTAGAGGTGAAAGTTTGTAGCTCATGGAGAATCAGATTGAGTTATTTGGCTCCTTTCATTGAAGATAATATAGTATTCCTTTTGTTCCTGTTATTTTCTAAGTTTTCCTATTTGAATTCATGTCAAAGTTATTGTGATCTTGCCATCCTTTACCTTGCATGTCTGTTCAAGTTGAATATTCAAGAAGGTGTTTTGTAGTTATTGTTATAATCCGTGTAGACTTCATTTTAAGTTGTGGAAATTTTCCTTTCTTTTAACATTAATACCTCTTTATTTCAAGAATTGTCAAGGCAGATGGGATCAAGTTGTGAGTTACCAGATTATCCTAAGTGTCATTATGAGTTCTTTTTCAATCTATGGATCTGCTAAGTTTGGTGAATCACCTTAGTTTTAGTTTTAATTTCATGCACTCTCTCTCCATTTTCCTTCAAAGTTTAGTTTAGTATCAAGTGATTCAAGGGGAAGCCAGCCCCTAATTTGGAGGTCTATTCTCTGATAGGTTACCCATAGCCTAAGAATAGTCCCATGTTTCATGGGATTGCTGGGTTTTACACTTAGCCGTACTCAAGTGAAATCCCTAGTGACAATAGTCTACAATAACCTCTCTCAGTTTTGGGTGATTCAACTTCATTTGCATTTGGCAAGACAATCTTAGTCGATGCCAAAACTTGTAGTGAGGGTCAGTTGAAAGCGGCTCAGCAGCGTATCTTTTAAACTGTCTAACCTGGCATTGAACCATCTACTCCATTAGCTCTAGTTGGCCAGGTAAACACCAATGACAACCCTATTCCACCCATGGAGTCACCAGAACACTCACGACCACGCTCGACCCAACTGATCCCAAGGTGCACTAAGCATGATTGGGCAAAAATCTTCTGGGGCTTGTATCTCAGAGCTCATGAGAGGTATTGAAAAACCATTAGGTGCTACGGGATTGTGTTTTTGAAGTCTACAATAACCTCTCTCAGTTTTGGGTGATATGACTTCATTTGTATTTGTCAAGGTGATCTTAGTTGATGCCAAAACTTGTAGTGAGGGTCAGTTGAAAGTGGCTCGGGAGCGTATCTTTCAAACCGTCCAACCTAGCATCAAACCATCTACTCCATCAGCTCTAGTTGGTCAGGTAAACACCAGTGACAACCTCCTTCCACCCACAGAGTCACCAAAACACTCACGAGCATGCTCGACCCAAGTGACCCCAAGGTGCACTAAGCACAATTGGGTAGCGATCTTCTGTGGCTTATATCTCAGACCTCATGAGAGGTATTGACAAACCATCAAGGGCTATGTGATCATCTTTTTGAGGTCTATAATAACCTCTCTCAGTTTTGGGTGATTCAATTTCATTTGGATTTGGAAAGGTGATCTCAATCGATGCCAAAACTTGTAGTGAGGGTCAGTTGAAAGTGGCTCAGCAATGTATCTTTCAAACCGTGTAACATTGCATCAAAGCATCAGCTCCATTGCCTCCGATTGGCCAGGTAAATGCCATTACAACCTCATTTCACCCATGGAGTCACTAGAACACTTGCGACCATGCTCAATCCAAGTGACCCCAAGGTGCACTAAGCACGATTGGGGAGTGATCTTCCGTGGCTCAAGTGACCCCAATATGATGAGTTATATACATAGTGAGTATATACATAGTATTGAAACAATGTAGTACTAAGTGGTTCAAGTAAGTATATATAATGGTATGAAATATAAGAACATAGGAAATCTATAGAAGTTAAACCTCAAACATAATAAGCTCCATGAACAGAGTATTCCAGAGTAAAGAAAAACAAATGTAACTTCAACAAGATATAATTTAAATCATAATGATAATCATAGTCAAGATATAACTTCACCATTCAATTCCATAAACATGAATAATAAATATGTAGATACAAAAGATGACGCAAATATAACATATAAATGAACATGTTCTATATATACAAAGTATCAAATGTATCAAAAGTATCTCCATATACAAATATGGCACATGCCATTTCAAAATGTCTACAAAATCAATGTTTTAAGGTGTACAATGTGGCATATATGCCATTTCAAAATGTGCCAAGTGGCATCTCTAAATGACCACAAAATTAAAACTACATCCTATGTCGTAGGGGGATCATCAAAATGTAGCCTCTTTGAAGAAGTGTTGGGCTCTGATTGATCCTGCATAAAAAATGAGTTCAAACCCAAGTTAGATTGCTTACTTTATATGATTTGTACACACACACACACACACACACACACACACACATATATATATATATAGTTCATAATTCAAACACTAATTTAATTAAAATTATAACTGAATACAAATATTTGTACATGGTCTCTCGGTCACCTAACACGATCAGTTGTCCTAGCATAAGTCATGGGTAGTGAAGGGACCATGCCAACAATACCAACTGTGACCTATAAATATATATTTGCAATAATGAGATTAGTAGAGTGGTGCAACATAGAGTAATAAATATACAAAATAGGATGATAGCATAACAAAATTACAAATTGATTGAAGTAAAATTAAAACTTACATCTGGTGATCCCTCCTCTGGAATAGTGGGCTGGGTCAACAAAGATACAAAAGATTCTTGTGGGCCCTCCCTCACACTCGGAGTAACCTATGAGAGTAAAAAGATTGTCAATTATATATAAATGTACTTCATCATAGCAACCCTAGTTACAAAATACAAATAACAATATGTAAAAGTCTACGTACAATCGGGCTATCACTTTGAATGAAGATGCCTATAACCCTACGCTGTCGAACTACTATCGGGACATCATCAATAGCCACACCCTATATAATAAAGTGCAAGTAAAATATTTATTACTACTCACAAGTGGCATACATATGCATGCATAATTAATCTTAAATAATTAACTACCTTTCCTTTGTCGACACCTGATGAAGGAACCCCCTCATGCCCTCCACTGACATCGGTCGTAGCCTGCAAGAACACAATAGATGACAATATATAAGTAAATGTATGAATTTTATTGCTCTAATTGATAGAGATTTAAGCATGTACACAAAATGATATAAAAAATAACTAATGGGTACATAATTTATAATATACCATATAGTCATCAAGGCCAAATGAAATGGCCAAAAGTGTGGACTCATCCACTTGTCTCACCTCCTCCTATGTCATCGACTGAACATAAATGGAAAAAATATATATACATAAGTGCATGCAATAATTAAAACTAAATAAATTATTTTTAAATTAAATAAGTCATGTGACAAATTTATTTATAATGTTTACTCTTACCGTATCAACAGGATTCAATGGCTCTACGTACACCTCCTAAGCACTCTCATGAGATGTAGATGCTCCATGAGGTGTTACAGCCTATGCAGCTCCGTCTCCTCTATCATCCTCATCAATAACATACTGATATGTATTAGCATCAGTAAGTGGTCCAAGGCACATATTCTTGCATATAATGCAAATATGGGGCTCACATACATGTGAACTCTGACGAGATGTCGATGCGCCAACATCATCCACACCAAGAGGCAACACTGACTTGGTCTGCGTGATCAACTTATCACTTAGTAATTGAATGACCCTAATAGTCTATGAGGCAGCCTCTGCAATGATATCAGGATGTTGCACTCGAGGAGGGGGTGCGACATCATTGGGGGGGACAAAGGTAGTAGCCTTTTTGCGTTGGGAAAATGGCCTAGTCTGAGGAGCTCCTCCGCCTACGCCCATGTTGGGCCTCATACTCCAATAAAAAACATGGTGACCATGCACAAACTCAGCATACAATTTTTTTATGAAATAAAATGGGACCTCCAAATTTCTATGGGGTGGTTTATCAAAAACCATCCACCAGCGATCCCAAAAGTTTGTGCGCATTGCTTCATTTGTGCACCATTTTATTGATAATTTGGGCTTTTAGGGGTCAACTGGTATTCTGGTTTTAGGATTGACAAAAAGGGTGGCTATATCTTCCTTACTTATATTAAGGGCCGCAATCCCATCATGGTCAAGCCCATCATCAAATTGGGCATGCATATCATCACACCAATCAAGAGCAGCATTATGTTGCTATGTGAGTGTGTCAATATTTTCAACAATTGTATTTAGTGTGGCAAGCATGGGACCTAATGTAGGTATATTTTGATATGTGTTTTGGAAACTTCGTATTGTGTTCAAATTATCTTGTATCAAATCTTCTAAAGAACGAGGGTTTTGACACAGGGGATTATTTTCGGGATTGTTATTTGGTGCGGGAGGGTTATTTTCTTCATTGTTGTCAGCCATGCCTGATTAAATTAAAAAAAAATCTAAATTTCAATCTAATTTCATATATTATTAAAAATATAAATACAAAACCCTATTTCAACAAAAGGAATGACATTTGGCATGAAAATTAAATAAAATAATCAAAATAAACAAAAAAATTTACTTACCGAATACGCTAGGAGTCAAATTTGTTGTTGCAAAAATCAGATACCTAAAAATATATCATGTATTTGATATATCAAGCCATTTTCCCAAGCGAGTTTCAAATTTATGCCACAGGTATCAGGTACCCGATTAGGCTTGTGCTTTGGTGTCAAGTTTGCCCAGGTGTACTGACACCCAGGCCTACTCAAAAGTCAATAAGCATTTTCATGCACTTTTGGATGAGTGAAAAGTGAATATTTTTCACATTACCACTTTTTGGCCCCTCGTGATCTTGCACATACCCAATTACAAAACAAAAGTTTCTATACGTTACATCAAAATTACACAAAATTGTCAGCTTCCAATTATAATAACTCTTCACTCATGTGACCTTAAATTTTGTACTATCATCCATGTCACTATCAACATGTCTTCAAATTCCATTTAACTATGCATAACCATATTCCATCCTGATTAGGAGATATCATCCGATTTCCAAAAACTACTACTTAGGAACACTGCTTGAATACTGCTTCCACTAAAATGCTCATAACTTCCATGAATAAAAGAATTACTATCTGCACTCTTAACTATGAAATTCTAACATATAATAGAGTATATCCTCAACATCACATAGCTTCATCTTCAATATCCCATGTTCGCTAATCAGAACACTGTTTTCTCCTCTGCTAATCTTAGTAGATCATTGTGTTGACATCAATGACAATCACAGTCATGAATGCAACAACAACTGCTACAGAATGGCTTCCAATAATCCATAAGATATATTCAACATTCATTCCTAACACTTGCATTTGCCACTAGGTAGATGTAAATTTCCTCATATTCATAATGGCACATCTAGCCTTGACATTACTGCTAAAGGGGTGCATAGAGAAACATCTCTCAAGGTTGAACAACCAAGTGTCTACTATGGATCCCCCTTTTTTGCCATAAAAGAGGGGTACCTTGACCTTGACTAAGTCCCTCATGTGAGATGTATCCCTATCCTCATATTCTGGCATAGCTTGTCTTCTCCTAGGACTTTTATCCCTTTCCCTTTCTTGGCGATGAGATTGGTTTCCTTCTTCAAAGTTACCTTTGTTTATGAGGCTGTCAACTCTATGTCAAAGTTTTTGCATTAGTTTTCTTAATTGGGTTCCTTTCAAGTCATAACTTTGACTCTCATTCCTATGGTTGTCTTAATTTCATTCTCCCTCATATACCCCATGGGAACTCACTTGGTGATATCTTGAGGAAGATTCCTAAACTCTTTCCTTAGCTCTTCCCCGGGTGATGGGAGGCATCCTGGAAGAGTGGTGCAACATAAGTTTTAAGTAACTAGTTTAATGAGTATTCAGTGTTTTGAAGAGGTTAAGTTTAATTTAAATAGACCCTTGAGCTCCTAGTGTAGTAACTAGGGCTCTGATACCAAATGTAAGGGCCCCACCAGGGAACCCATAAGGAATCAGGTCTTTTAGCCTAAAATTACAACTAATAAATGTTTTAAACATTCTAACATTTCATTTTTTACATTACAAAAGAACATTCCTTCAAGGTTCCCTTATTGAATTCATTTACCAAAAAAAAATCATTGCATTTCATTAATAACCTAAATGAATTTCATTTCCTTTTTCCTTTACTTTGCATTTTAGAATGTAGGAGAAAGATAAGAACACAATATTTTATTCATAACTATATCTTTTACTTCCTATTTAATTTTCAATCCTTTTACCTACACATTGAATAACTACCCTTTTACACATTGTAATTAAACCTTTACATTTGAGAAATTTCTTTTTATTCCAACATAGGAGAGATAAAAGAATTAATACAAGATTACACTTTTCATTACAACTTTTGAATCTTCAAACATCCCTCAAGAAAAACCCCTAATACTATCCCTCCCTGATTAGATTGCTTTATTATTTCAATCTTCCAATAATAAATACAATTATGTTTAACATTACATCAAATGGCCCAAAGCCTTACAAAGAGATCTTTTACATCTTGCATTACAATAGTACATGATACAAGTTGAGAAATCTTTAACACTGCATGAAATTTGAAACACATCCAAGCCACAAACCATGAACAGTACCTCGAAAGATATTTTCCACCTAACCATGTAAAACTTAGAGAAGTTCCACCCCCTATGCTAGGAGATATAACCAAGATACTCACAAGTCATGAAGCAACCTAAGGCTTTAAAAAATAATAACTTGAAAGAAAAAGAAAAGACACAACAAGATATCATCATACTATACACATAGGTTTGGTTTCTAGTATACCATCTAGGTAAATGTCATCACACAGCTTGCATATTGGGATCCTCCCTGGCAACTATGTAACTCTGGTCCCCTCTTTCTGAGTAAGGTCCACCCTAGCTATTACCTATGGTCTCGATACTCCAAAATTTTTATGTGGGCTTAAATTATGTGTTTTTCATTATCTTTTGAAACCCCCCTTTCCCAAGTTCATTATTAATGTTATCACTTGTTTACCAACTCACGCATAGGATCATCTAGCAACCACTTTGGGTTCCAAAACTTATGGTGAGCCACTCACCTAGGGTATGTAGTCTCCTACCCACACGCACAAGCAAAAGAAACCATAATGTACTTTAAAAGATTCAACTTGCAGGTCTAAGAAACCCTCTTGTGCTCTCAGGCCCTCAAGATGAGTCCTAGCCTCATTAAATGAACATAAGGAAATGCCAAGTACTGAAATATCTTAAATAGCATATTATAACACCAACAAGAAAGAGATGGAAATGCATAAGTGAGAAAATTTGTAGCCTAGGCATAGGGAACAGGTTGTAAGAGTCACATGCTCAAAATCTGGCCAAATTGAGCCCTTAAGACCCTCTAAAACCCCATATAGAAATCCACACATGCTCATATGACATTCCACTCATGCCCATATGAAATTCCACATATGCTCATATGGGCAATAGTACAAATTCACATGAGATTCTAGGCATGCTCATTCAACACTGTCTCAAAAACTCCTAGAATTGCCCAAATGTGAAAGTTTCAGGTGTGGAGAGTGCTTGTGGAAGGTTCCCTAAGGTCTACCTAATTTAGGTACCTTAGTAACACTTCTAGAATGCTTCCTCAACACACCATAACACATAGAAGGAAACTATATAATTAAAATTAAAAAATGCAAGTAAAAATTTGCAAATACAAGGAAGAGGAAATTGACTGCATTTCTTCCCTAATCCATCTTAACATTCCTAAACTTACCTAATCCATAATTAGATAAAACAAATACACCAATATGAAGTATTATAAGAAATCAAAAACTCCTAGGAAGATATTTAAAAGAAAACTATTACAAACACATTCATTAAACTTCCCGAATACACATTTTTTAAAACATGGAAAATAAACCTAATATATTTCCTTATCATTTCAATAGTTATTCCTATATTTTTCATATCAAATATTCATAAGGCACACACACACACACAGAGGGAGAAAAATTTATATAAATCAAGTACAAATCATTTCACAAATAGTTCATTCCTAAACATACATGATTTTCTACCAAATCATTTTTTATTTCCATAATTAATTCTATTGACCAAATATATATGCTGAAATGTCCCATCATGAAATGAAAATAATCCAACATATAGTCCCAAGTTACAAAGTAATAGTCCTCTCAGTCCAAAATCTAAAGGTACTAGGGTGGGCATTACATTCTCTCACAAAAGTCATCTATTTTCTAGGTTTGACTACCACTCTTTTGTCTATTTGTCATCTTTTGAATCCACAACTTAAGGTGGAATTTCAGGTCAAAGATGGTGTCAAATCCCATCTTATCTCCTAAGATGGCATGCTTATTTCTAGAGGGTTTAAGAAGGGTCACATGTTTTCGCTTGATATTACTTCCTTCTCTAGAACCATTCTTTGCATATTTATAATAGAATCCAATTCTCATTGGTATTATAGACATAGACATCTATCAACTCACTCTCTCTATTAGGTACACTCCCATATAATAGTAAGAGTTATTCCTCATCTTCCTCCTTTTTCTATCTTCTCTAATTATCTTGTAGGAAAACAACATCGGGATCCTTTCAAATCCAACACCTACCATGCCCCTAAGGGGCTTACACTGGTACATACTGATTTGTGAAAACCCTTACCAAATTATTTCTAGGGGAGAAAATATTTCTATTTATTTTATGGATGAATTCTCTCCTAAGAGTTGGGTGTACTTTCTTATGAGGAAGAGAGAGGATATTTCCTCTTGTTAGAAAGTAAAGTCCACAAAGATAACTAAGAGGGGAGGAGGGGTGAATCAGTTATCTGATAATTATAACTTTATCAACTTCAACAACATTTAACCATGTAAGAAATATAACCAACAACCATAGAAAGATATTCATACACAATAACACAATGACACAAGATATGTTGACTAGGGAACCTCTTGATCAATGAGTAAACCCTAGTGGGAATGATGCCCACAAAAGATGCACTAATATGAATATTCCTTGTGAAAGGATGGACTCTGTTAGGAGTCTTATGAAATACATTCAGTACATATGAATCCTTGTTAGGAGATTTTGAATCCTTGTTAAAAGATTCTAACCTTTTTAAGAGTTATGGAAGATAGATGGACCCACTGCCCAAACAGCTTCAATGGAAAGATCACTAAACACACTGTCCAAATGATCTCTAGATTATTTAATAGAATAATAGAAAAAAATGTTACCTCCTTTCTTACTATGCCATACCACACTCTCTGCTACACCAGATCTCAATTTTAGATCTCTGTACCTCGCATGTCTGCTTTCACAATTTTTTCTTTCACAATTAGCTCTTTTCTTCACTTCATGCATACATCACTGTATCCAATCATATCACAACATCATCATCATCTTTCAATATCATCATACAATAAGGAAAAAATTCCTTCCTTTATACCACACTCAACTAATTACAAATGAGTCATCATCCAATTACAAAAATAAAAGTGCTACATCAAAATTACACAAAACTGTCAGCATCCAACTACAATAATTCTTCACTCATGTGACCTCAAAGTTTGCATTGTCATCCACATCACTATCAATATGTCTCTAACTTCCCTTTAACTATGCAAAACTAGATTCCATCCCAATTAGGAGATATCATCCGATTTCCATAAACCGCTACTTAGGAACACTGCCTGAATACTGCTTCCACCAAAATGCTCATAACTTTCATGAATAAATGAATTACTGTCTACACTCTTAACCATAGACATATAACATATTAGAGAGTATAACCTCAACATCACATAGCTCCAACTCCAATATCCCATGTGCACTAATCAAAACATTGTCTACTTCTCTGCAAGTCTCTGGTAGATCATTATGTTGACATCAATGACAATCACAGTTATGAATGAAACAACTGCTACATAAAGGGTGCCAAACATTAAGTATTCATTCCTAACAATCTCCCCCATTGTAATTGATGGTAACATAGATGAAAAAACATTCAATGTTCCAAAAATCCAATACTGCAACATTGCTTCTCTAGAAAAATATTTTCAAGTCCTCTTCATCAATCAAATCTTCCTTTGTTATCCTGTTCAAATAGTACCAATGGTTTTTTCATGTACACTTCTCCCCCATTGACATCAATGATAGAAATTTCATCATTATGTCAATAACAACTCTAATGTCAAAAGACATTATTCAAAAAATACATTCACTAGAGTCCTCATGACTCAGCTTAGATACACATACTCCCCCACAGAGGAAGTACCAACATCCAATCCAGAAGAAAGATAAGCCTCATATACCACTCGACGGATGCAACATTATGCATTATTACTCAAAAGTAGGCTGGGACATAACCCCAAGCATACCTCTCAGATACTCAAATGTATCCTTAGGAAAAGGCTTTGTAAATATGTTTTCTATCTACTCCTTTGTTCTTATGTACTCAAGTTTGACTTCTTTCTCAGCAACATTCTCTCTTACTACATGATACTTAATCTCTATATGCTTTGTCTTAGAATGTAGTACAGGGTTCTTAGACATACTAACTATACTGGTGTTGTCACAATGTATGACAATAGGTTCAACAAACTTTATTCCAATATCCTTTAGCATTTTCTTCATCCAAATTATCTGGTTACAATTATTTTCTACTGCTACATATTCTGCTTCTATTGTGCTTTGTGAAATATAATTCTGCTTCTTTCTTAGCCAAGAAACCAATCTTCCTCCAAGGAAAAATGCTCCACCACTAGTGCTCTTTTTATCATCAACACTACCTCCCCAATCAGCATCTGTATATGCACATAGGGTAAAATCATCAGATTTTTCATACCACAAACCATAGTCCACTATGCCTCTTAAATATCTTAGTATCCTCTTTACTGCTACATAATGTGATTCTCTAGGTTCAACTTGAAATCTTGCTACAATTCCAACTGAATGTGCTATATCAGGTCTTGTATGAGTCAAGTACTATAATCCTCCAATCATAGATCTATATTTTTTCTGTTCAACTACCAGTGTTTCATCTGTGCTAGATAATTTATGACTAGTTATTATAGGTGTTCCAAATCTTTTCAACAAGTCACTTAGGTACTTTTTCTGACTTACAAAAATGTCATCATTGTTCTATGTTATCTGTAATCCCAAAAAGTACTTCATTTCACCAATCATGCTCATTTCAAATTTAGTCTTCATTTCATCAACAAATTTGTCACTGGCTTCATCTTCTCCTCCAAAAATAATGTCATCAACAAAAATAACTATAATCAACAAACCATTTTCAATTTCTTTTGTGTATAGATTGTTGTCAGCTATTCCTTTTGTAAATCCCTATTTTAACAAATATTTATCCAATCTTGCATACCAAGTTTTAGGTTCTTGCTTTAGTCCATATAAGGCTATCTTTAGTTTATATACCATATCTCCTTCTTGAGTCAAAGGAGAACCTTTAGGCTATTCAATGTAGACTTCTTCTTCCAATTCTCCATTCAGAAATGCTGACTTTACATCCATTTGATATACTTTGAATTCCTTATATGCTGGGTATGTGCAAGATCATGAGGGGCCAAAAAGTGGCGATGTCAGTTTAAAACTTTGACAATGTAGCTGACGACTTTTTTTTCACCCGAATTTGATAAAATGAAAAGGGTATCTTAAGGAGATTATCAGCTTTCTATCGATATAATTGTTGTCAAATTTTGAATTCGATAAGTAATTCTTAGTTATTTTCTAATTTAGCTACCTCTAAAGTGCTGATTTATATACTGATTGAAAAATGACTATAACTTTTAGATAGTATAACATTTTTGAAATTCAAAAAATGTGCCACATTCTATGCTTTGCCTACTATAAGGAAAAAAAAAGAAGAATTTTGTAAAGTTTTTAATGAGTTAACATGGTCAGACACGGGAGTTTTTTTATTCTGAAAATGTTGTAGAAAATAATTTATAATTAATTATTTTTTCAAAATAAAATTACAAAAAAATATGTGTCACATCCAGGCATGAGTCTACTACTTATATATAAAATCTTATAATAAAATATTATCATTTGATTATGATTAAGGTGGTCAGACATACACCTACTTCTTATTTTTTTCCTGAATTTTTTGTACTGCTACATTGAAATCTATACTTTTCACCAATCATACTAACTTTTTCTCAAAAAAGGCCTAGTAGTTTAGAAACTACATTCAATTTTCTATAGATTATATTCTTACAACTTTTTGATATTAGGTTCATAGCTAGTTGAAAGTTTCACGTCAAGCTGACTAACCCTGATTTGCTAATTTTTCATTGCCACTTAAGGGCATAGTTTGGCCCCTCATGATCTTGCACATACCCTGCTGCAAAGGCCAAAAACATTCTTACTACTTCAATTCTTGCTACAGGTGCAAAAGTTTCTTCATAGTCAATTCTTTCTTGTTGTGAGTATCCCTTACATACCAATCTTGCTTTGTTTCTTACTACTTCTCCTTGTTCATTCATCTTGTTTCTGAATACCCATTTAGTTCCAATAACATTCTTGTCTTTAGGTCTAGGGACCTATTCCCATGTCTTGTTTCTTTTCAATCTGATCTAGTTCTTCTTTCATCATGTTAATCCAACTTTCATCTTCGCAAGCTTCACTAGTAGTTTTAGGTTCAACTTGAGAAATCAAAAATAATTGTTCTTGTACCTTATTTCAAGTTACAACTCCTCTTTTAATGCTTCCAATAATCTCCTCAATAGGATGATTCCTTGATAAATTCTTGTTAGGTGTCACTGTCTCTAATCTTACTTTAGGTGTCGGTTCTTAAATGACTTCATTGTGGCTTTCATTCAAAAAATCACTGTCAATTTCATAAAATAATTCAGTAGTCTCAAAGTTAGGTTTAGGATGAGCTTCTTCATCAGATTCATAATCAAGCATTCTTTCTTGAATTTTGAATGTTTCATCAACTTTAACATTTTCACTTTCAACAATAGTCTTAGTTCTCTTATTGTAACATCTGTAAGCTTTTCTTTTCAAAGAATATCAAAGAAATATTCCTTCATCACTTCTAGGATCAAACTTTCAAATATCATTATCTCTCTTTATATAACATTTGCTTCCAAAAATTCTAAAATACTTAACTGGGGCTGCATGTCCAAACCATAATTCATAGGGTGTATTTTCTGTGTCTTCTCTAATTTGTACTTTGTTCATTGTATACACTGTTGTGTTCACTGCTTCTCTCCAGAATATCTTTGCCAAATCATTCTCAAATAACATAGCTCTTGCTGCTTCAGTCACTGATCTGTTCCTTCTTTCTGCAATACCATTTTGTTCAAGTGTTCTATGGGCTGAAAACTATCTCTTAATACCATTCACTTCACAAAAGGTGTTAAATTCTCTAGAAGTAAATTCTCCACCTCTATCAGATCTTAGACATTTAATCTTCATTCCAAATTCATTCTCAACTTTATTCTTAATGATCTTAAACTTATCAAATGCTTTAAACTTTTCTTTAAGAAATGCAATCCACATCATTCTTGTAAAATTATCAACAAGGATCATGAAATACCATTATCCATAGAATCCTCTAGTCTTGGTAGGACTACTCAAGTCTGTATGAACAATCTCCAACTTCTCTATAGATGTAAACTTCTTACTAGGAAAATAACTTCTCTTTTGTTTAGCCATCACACATTCTTTGCAAATCATGTTAGTAGGCTTCATAATTTTAGGCAAATCCCTTACTGCAAGTGTAGTACTTACTTTCACAATATTATCAAAGTTTATATGACAAAACCTTCTATGCCATAGCCAACTATCATCAATCTTAGTAATCAAACTTTTCATCTCAGTAAGATTCAAAAATACATTACCTCTGGTTTTAGATCCAATTCCAATCAGATTTCCATCTTTATCCTTTATCACACAAGTTTTCTCAGTAAACCAAACTTGATATCCCTTATCAACTAACTATCCAACACTCAAAAGATTGTGTTTTAAACCATCCAAAAAGTAAACATCATCAGTATTAGTCATTCGATCAAGAGTAATAGATCATATACCTTTAATCAAACAAGGTGCATTGTTTCCAACTCTAACAACTCCTCCATCATAATTGTTAAAATTTATGAACTTTTTCATGTCTCTAGTCATATGATGTGAATAACCACTATCTATAATCCAATCAGCTTTCTTTTCAACTTGGGAAACTAAGGATTTTTATTCCTTAAAATCAGTTTCAGGATTCTCTTCTTTAATTGCTACAAATCCTATGTCATCATTATTCTCAGTATCACTTTCACTTAGGGTTCTTTCTATACAAGCTTCAAGATCTTCATCATTAGCATAATAACATTCCTTAGGTCTTCTAGGCTTGAAATTATTTCTGTACTTTTTAACTCTCTTAGGATATTTAGATGCAAAATGACCATATTCTTGACAAGTCCAACATTTAAAAAATTTCTTACCGTCTGGTTCTCTCTTCACAAGAAAGGAAATACCTTCTTCAATCTTCCTGTCTTCTTCATTCCTAGATCTACTACTACCAGCATAATCTCTGCTCACACTGATGCTTCTAGAAAAAGTAGGACGAACACTAAGAGCACTGAATGCTGTCTCCATTCTAGGTATGTCTCCTAATAACCTTAGGTTCATTTCTACTACTTCCAATCTTCTAAGAAGAATCTCTCTTGTAAAGTTCAAATTATAAGGTATAACTTGTTTGATCATCTGTATTGTCTGCTTAAATACAAGAGTCAATATCCTTAGAATTTTCCATATCACTTCATTCTCTATCTTTGTTCCTCCACAGGATTTTATGCCTGCAACAATTTCTTACATTCTACCAATATAGCTTCTAACAGATTCATTTTCCATCATTCTTATATCTTCAAATGCATACATCTAATTATGTAATCTAACTTTCTTTTCATGTTCATCACCTTCAAAAGTAGAGTGTAAAGCTTTTCAAATTTCATAAGATTTCTTTAAACATTTTACCCGACTATATTCATTCTCTAGAAGGGCTATCAGAAGTGCTTCTCTTGCAAGTATGTCACACATGAATAGATCTCTCTCATTACTAGTACATGTTTCAAGATCATCCTCCTCAATGATAGTCTTATCATTCTTTGTAATCAACCAATAACTTGGTCCTAAACATAGTAGGTGTGTCTTCATATTTTCTTTCTAGCTATCAAAATTTACTCCATCAAACTTAAGGCTTTCTTTCCTAAAATTTGCCATGGATCTCCTTAAGTTGTTAAACTTTCTTTTCAAGGACCTTCTACTCTGATACCAATTGTTAGAAAGTAAAGTCCACAAAGATAATTGAGAGGGGGGTGTGAATCAGTTATCTGATAATTATAACTTTTATCAACTTCAACAACATTTAACCATGTAAGCAATATAATTACCAACCATAGAAAGATAGTCATACACAATAACACACTGACACAAGATATGTTGACTAGGGAACCTCTTGATCAAAGAGTAAACCCTGGTGGGAATGATGCCCACAAAAGATGCACTAATATGAATATTCCTTGTGAAAGGATGGAATCTATTAGGAGTCTGATGAAATAGATTCAGTACATATGAATCCCTATTAGGAGATTTTGAATCCCTGTTAAAAGATTCTAACCCTGTTAAGAGTTATGGAAGACAGATGGACCCACTGCCCAAATAGCTTCAATGGAAAGATCACTGAACACACTATCCGACTAATCTCTAGATTATTTAACATAATCTTATCAAAACATGTTACCTCCTTTCTTACTATGCCAAACCACACTCTCTGCTACACCAGATCTCAATTTTAGATCTCTATACCTCGCGTGTCGGCTTTCATAATTTTTTCTTTCACAATTAGCTCTTTTCTTCACTTCATGCATACATCACCGTATCCAATCATATCACAACATCATCATCATCTTGCAATCTCATCATACAATAAGGAAAACATTCCTTCCTTTATACCACACTCAACTAATTACAAATGTGTCGGTATCCAATTACAAAAATAAAAGTTTCCACACGCTACATCAAAATTACACAAAACTGTCAGCTTCCAACTATAATAATTCTTCACTCGTGTGACCTCAAAGTTTTCACTATCATCCACATCACTATCAATGTGTCTCTAACTTCCATTTAACTACACAAAACTAGATTCCATCCTGATTAAGAGATATCATCCAATTTCCATAAACCACTACTTAGGAACACTGCCTGAATACTACTTCCACCAAAATGCTCATAACTTTCATGAATAAATGAATTACTACCTGCACTCTTAACCATAGACATATAACATATCAGAGAGTATAACCTCAACATCATATAGCTCCAACTGCAATATCCCAAAACATTGTCTGCTTCTCTACAAGTCTCTGGTAGATCATTGTGTTGACATCAATGACAATCATAGTCATGAATGCAACAACAACTACTAAAGAATGGCTGCCAAACATTTAGCATTCATTCCTAACACCTCTTTCCAATACCTCTACCATCAAGTAGTAGAGAGTCCATTTGTCCTCTCCTTCTTATCCTCTCAGATTAAGGGGGGAATTCACTTCATAGAAAATACTGATGGATTGTGGCATCAAAAAAAACTACAATTATCCCTATACACCTCAACAAAATGGATTAGTAGAGTGATGCAATCAGAATTTCATGGAGATGGTTCAGTGCATGATTTCTATTACAAAGTTAGAAGATCAAGTTTGGGCAAAAATAGTTAGAATACTTGTGTATCTACTCAATAGAGTATCTAACAAGATATTAAAAATTAATACACTAGAAGAGGCATGGAGTGGTTATAAACCATCAATTTACCATCTTCAAGTGTTTTGTTATACTAAATATATGCATTGTCACACTGATAGAAGAAAAAAACTTGATTCAAAGATACTTCAGTACATATTTTGGTGTTATAGCCTTGTCTCAAAAACTTATCATCTCATGGATCCTAAGACATATAATGTTTTTAAAAGATAAGATGTGGTCTTTGAATAATGTTATGAATCTAATTTTTCATGAGTGGACCAAGCAATTTGAGGTTGAATTTCCTTGTAATCATGAGTAGGTGATGCAACATCATATTCAACTCCAATACTACCCTACTAATTTGTAGGTTTGTGATACACTCATGAAGTCTCTTGGAAATGTGAAATTTGAATTGTTTTTGTAGTATATTTACAGACCTAATATATTAAGGGGTGGAATGTTACCATAATACATTACCAACTATGTTAGTTTTTTTAAATACTAGTCTATGATATCTGGTAACTACCTTTCTCCAATTAATTTCATGAAAATATATGCTTAGTTTGAGAGCATCAATAACCAATGTATTCTACTCTCTCTTTCTCACCAATATTTTTTTGTTTTTTCATTCTCTATTTTGATAATACTTTAGTTTTCTATAAAAAATTCGGTGAGTATTTCATGTATGTGCATAGACTTTTGAAGATGTTGAGAGACAAAAAAATGTGAATAAATCTAAAGCAATATGACTTTATGAAGAAGGTACTAGTGTATTTGGGACATGTAATATCAACTAAAGGTTTGAATATGGAACTTGAAAAACTCAAGCCTATCATAGTGTGATCAGTGAAAATCTAATCTGTCTTGAAAGGCATAGACATTTCAAACATTATTTTATGAGAATATACCTAACTTATAAAGAAAACTATTTGCAAAGACAATAAGATAAAGCTTAAACGGGAGCACCCTGTGGCCGTTTGATTTGCTCTCACTTTAGGGATGTGGGTATGCTCTCAAAACACATGGAGCATGTACCGAATGATGATTAGGGGGGATTTAGATCATTCAAAGACCATGGACACTCTATAATGGCACAAAATCAGGTATAGAAGACCTGATGTTCCCCTATAGCCCAAGGAGCCAAAATGGAGCTAAGATGTAGATTAGGCTACATGATGCTTATGATAAGATTGTTTTCAACCAAATAGAGATGTGATATGATGAAATAAAGCTATGAAAAACAATGAAATAAATGAGGTTAATCCATTATTGCTAAGCTATGATGTCTTAGAAATCTTGAAGAAAATAATGAAATCTAACAATTAGGATTGATGATGCTAAAGATAGAACTAAATTAGCATGATAACAATGAATGAAAATGAAGAAATAAGATAATAATTTTCTCTTGGAAGGAGGAGTATTTATAGGATTTGGGAAGGGCTTGGGTTAGGAGGATGAGTTTGGGTTACAGGTAGAGTCAGGGGTAGAGTTAGAGGTAAGGTTTGCGGTATGGTAACGTTTACCTTGGGTTAGCATTGCTCCCACATGTGTGAGAAACACTAGGGAAGTGTGCAAGGGGAAATTGTGTGGAAGAAGAGATATGGGTATCTTTATGAGGCTGTAAGAAGCCTTAAAGAGGGTGTAAGAGGCTTAAATTTGTGTGTAAGGCTCATTGAGGGAAGGGTTTGACCAAAATTCAAGGAGACTTGGATTAGCTTAGGAAATGTAGTAAGCATCTCCTAAATAAGTTTAGGGAAGATTGGAAAGGTTTAGGAAAAGCTAGAAGATTCTAGGCTTTTAAGGCTTTAAATAAATATAAAATTTATTTAGGGAATGTGACATCATTTATTGAATATTGATTCAATAAAGAGAGGAAAATCATTTAAAATTTGAATTAAATGATTTGAGGAGAGATTCTTTAATTAAAGATGTTTAATTAAAATAAAGGGATTTAATGACATAAAAATATATTAATTAATTAAATAAATAATTAATAAACAAATGATGATGTCATCAGGGGTTTTAAAAAAAATAAAAATACTTTTATTTTATAAAGGATTTTTAGGTGTCTACATTTTGCCCCTCTTTGATGCGATGCCACAAGTGGAGTGGCATCAAAGACAAGAAAATAAGATGCCCCAGGCTAGAATTTAGAGGAATAAGGGGTTGTGCCCCCTTGAGAAAATAATGCAAAGAGGAAATGTTGTGGAATTTTCTCTAAAGTTTACAAGGAACAAAGGGATGTGAAGGAGGAAGGAGGGGAGATAAATAACCAAAATTCTAAGAAAAAAGATGCATGAGTGCAATATGACGCTAAATGATGGATGCAAGATGCAAGATTTAATCTATATGATGTTGGATGGGGGATTTGGGGAACTCCATGCATTGGATATTTTAGAGGCACAACCTAGTTTGATATAGCAATGCTAGAGACCTGCCAAGGTAATGAAAGAACATAAGGCCTTGTCACCAGCGTTGCATAGGAATGATCCTTAAAAAGACACGCAGGGTTGCCCCAGCATCATGCATGAACCAAAGAGGAAGCATGGTAGAAATGATGCTGGAGAAACCACAAACACATGACTAACTCACAGGTAGAAGAAAAAGATCAAAAGACCTTGTCCCAGATTATCCTCATTCACTACACACCATGATATAAATGATTGTGATGACTTTGAGTAGAGGAACAATGAGAAGCTGTAAAAGATTAACAAGATCCAAAGGAAAAAATTTGAGACCAAAATGATAACTCCAAAAGATATCCTCTTCCAAGGAGAGAGATTTGATTTGATTGATGGTGGGAAGATTGGTCTAAATGTGTGGAAAGATACATCGACATGGACTTGGTGTGATTGGTGGAAGATTAGATCTAACAGGAAGGATACATCTATGTGGACCCATGATTAGGCTTAGGATAGAGAATACAAAAGCATACATCTTGGCGGACCCGGTGCTGATGGGGAGAATGAGTGTTTTTTTTTTGGCAAATGATGAAGTTCAAAGATAGTCACAGTGATCAAGGATAATTGACAATTGACATTGTTGAAGTATAAGGCTAGGTAGGAAAAGATTATCTGATCAAATGTTGCTGCAGGACTGACGAGGATATGTACAAAAAGACACGACAATATGTACAAAGGATGAGGAGATATTTATAAGATAGCTCAAAAGATAAGAAAATATCCAAGGGGACAAATGAAATAACGAGTATCTCACACACCTTTTTCCATAGGTAGGATGATGGATGATGACTGACTTGTTGAGGATTGACTTGTGGAGGATGGTGCAAGATTACCAAGTGTCGGGAATGAGTTGTTGCTTCTTGATTTAGGATCAAATAGGATAGGATTGGATTTTTCAACATGAGATAGACTGATGATCTTTGGAAGATGAGATTCTTGCTAGTGCATGCCAATCTCTTACTCGAGATGATGAGGCCTGCAAAGACAAATACAAGATTCCCTAGACAAATTTTATGTCAAAGGGTAGCACTGGTATTGATTTTGATTTAAGATAAGGATTGAGAAACTCAAAGGATTGACATGAAGTAGATGATGGATAACTAGATAAGGATTCCTATGATGAGATAGGTAAGATTCTCAAACCCCAAAAAGGACCAAGGGATTATTTCTGAATCGCTTAGCTAGATAAGTCATGATGACCCATGGGCTGACTAACTCAAAGGATGAGACCTAAAGACACATATGTACAAATGAGCCTAGGTAGAGACACAACTGATGCTATGGTACAAGACTAAAGATAGGATGTACAAGAAATCTAGGGATGAAGCCGAAGCTACAAAGATATGCAAGATGATGCCCCAGTTGGGCTAGAAAGCCATGATGGATGATGTGTCCTAAAATGACACAGATTTGGGAAGGACGCATCCCAATGATAATGATTGGATTGAGATTAAGGCTTGCCATAAGACTAAGGATGTGATTGGATCGTTTGGCTTGATCTTGGATGTTGGATAGCTAGAAGACATGGATATGATTGGAATATGTTGGAAGATTTATAGCAATAGTTGGATATGAATGAATGGCATTAGATTTAAATAGGGGTAGCTTATAGCTAGATACCAATGACAAGGGAAGATATCAAGTGATGGCAAGATGGAGGAAATCCTAGGGATTTGGGTGGAAGAACCACTTATGATTTGGATGGTGGAACTACACTGGAATAAGTGTTGGAGGAAGATGCTTAGGATTCAGATGGAGGATTGCTGGGAGATTTGGATGGAGGATCTGCTGGGAGATTTGGACTAGAGGAAGATATGGATTGGATGAGAATTTTCTTGAGGATTGGATTTGAGGAAGATTTGGGTTTGGATGATGACTTGCTTTAGGATTGGATGGCAGATTTTCTTGAGGATTGGAAGATGGAATGCTGGAAGAACTGTTGAGGGATTTGGATAGAGGAATGCTTGGGATTTGGGAGATGGAAGATAAGGATTTTGGATGGAGGAAGATTTGGATGTAGGAACTTGCTGGGAGATTTGGATTGGAGAAAGATGTGGATTGCATGAGGATTTCCTAGGAAAATTTGGATAGTGGATTTTCTTGAGGATTGAGTAGAGGAAGATTTGGGGAGATTGGATGGTGGATTTTCTTGAGGATTGGAAGATGGATGCTCGAGGAACCACTAAGGGATCTGGATAGAGGAATGATTGGGGATTTGGATGGTAGATTTTCTTGAGGATTTGGAAAGGGGGAATGCTTGGGGAGATGTATGGTGGATTTTCTTTGGATAGAGGAATGCTTGGAGATATTTGGATGGAGGAATTGTTGAGAGATTTCGGAGATGGAAGATTTTGGATGAAAGATAGTCTCCAAGGAATATGTCACCAAGGAATAAGATGCCCATTGCTTAGGATAGTTCATGTATTTCATAGGCATTAGGATGAGGTATGCTTGGATAGAAGATATTTTGACAAGAGGATGAGGAAGGTAGATAGAAGATAGGAAGGATGGATGTTGAAAGATGCCCAAAAGCATGTATACCTGGCAGTCTCTGTTTTGTCATCAAGATCCAAAGGAAGATGAAGGATTGTGAGAGACAAATGGGACGGAGGAGATGCTAGATAAGATGTGATAGAAAGGAATGGCCCCCAATTGTAGAAAGGAACTAGGCGGAAGCCTATGTATGATTCCTATTTGCCAAGTTTTCACCATGGTACTTGTCCAAGGCGCTTGAATTGTCAAGTTTTCACCATAGGACGAATATTTTTCTCTTTTTCTTTTCTTTTGTTTTTTGATATTTTTCTCTTGATTTTTTCCAATTTTTATGGATTTTCTAATTTTTTGTTAATTAGATGCTGACCTTCTGATATTTTTGACTTTCTTCATTGATCTTTCTGATGTGCTTGGATATTGGTATAGATTTTTTGCGATGGATGGATTATGAAAAGGCATGGATTGGATTGGGGAGATGGGAGATATGGTGGTAGAAAGTGTTTGGATGGAAAGATGGAAAGTGATCATGATAGGGGGATGTTGTTAGAACCAACATTGGCACATGTTGTGAGGAAGGTGGATGAAGTGGATGGTTTTTGGAAGATAGATGCGGAAATGATGGAGGATTTGTGCTAGGAGATCTTGGATCTTTGGGATCCACAATAGATTGAGAAGATGGAGGAGAAGACTGAGTTGCTAGTGGATTAGCAACTTTGGATGCCATTGTGGATATTTATTTTAGATGCATTATATCTTTTTTCTTTGGGATCCACATCATCTTTGCTTTAGCTTTGGTGGGCCTTTGTGGCTTTAGAGATGCTTTGGATTCTTCTTCTACTTTGATGGGCCACTATTTCCATTTGGATGTTCTTTGGATAATGCTCAAAGGAGGAGAAGTGGATGGAGATTTGGTGAAGTCAATGCATAGGAATGACTTAATGATGTTGGGAGATGGAAGAGGATCAATGAGTGGGACATATGGAAGATGGATAATAGATGGGGGAGGTTTATGGGGCTCATAAATAATGGCTTCACATGAAGGATTGAGATGGCATGTCTTCTCAGCTGTAGGACTGGGATTTTTTCTTGGCTTCCTTGTGAAATTATTTGGAGACTTTCGGATTGGAGGAGGTGATGGAATATAATGTGTAGAAGATGGGGAGCTAGGATAGTTCACACATGGAGGTGGAATTGAAGATTGTGAACTTTCTTTGGGGAATGATGGTGTAGATGAGGAATTGGAAAATGGTGTGACTAGATAGTTCACATAGGTAGGTTTAGAGGAAGCTTGAGAACTGAATTGGCTATTTGGTGAGGTAGGAATGATGGATTTGTGGTATGGGATATGAAGTAGATTGAAGGATGCAATCTTTCTGTGGGAGGGGATTTGTGGCAATGTAGTTTAGAATGGAAGAGTTTGGATTTAGATAGGATGGTGGATTAGGGTAATTCATTGGAAGACTAGGATTTGGGATTTGAAAATGATTTGGAGGATAAGGAATGGGAAGACTAGGATTTTGGTTTTGAAAATGATTTGGAGGATAAGGGGATGAAGGATTTGGATAAGGGATGGGACTTGGAGTGTTGCTATGGAAAGATGGTGATTGGAATATGACCATAAAAGGGGATGGAGGTATGAAGGATGCATATGGAGGATATATAGGTTTAAGATAGGGAGAAGGTATGGATGAATAGGATAGTGGATTTTCCTTGTCAAAGGTAGGATAAGAAGTGTTAGTGGATATGCATGAAGGAATTGAAGGATAGTTTGGAGGAATGATTGGATGCTAGGGGATGTTTGGAGAAAACTTGCTAAGATTTTCAAAATACGCATCATGATCTTCAAGGCTTTCATCATCATCATAATAGGATGGATTGAGAGGAGAGACATAATAACTGAACTCATCATAATAGTTTTGAGTCATGCTGACTTGTGGATGGGTTGGATAGGAATGAAGGATGAAGACAGATTTGGAAGACTACGGATTAGATTGGGATAACTAACAAGATCAAACTAGGATGATAGGTTTCTGCAAGCTTGGATGACTTCAGGATTTTGATTGATATTGCAAAGGATTCGATGTACAGGACTCTTCATTTGTGTATATTTCAACAAATGTTTTGCACTGAGTCTAAAACTTCAAAAATAACATCAAGAAGAACTACCTAAGGGAAGGTGAGTATTAGAATCATTTCCCACGGCTTGATACCCCCTAAAAGGGATACATATGGTGAGTATCTTAAGGTGATCTGGAAAACCCCTTGGATCAGTCCTTACACAAGGATTCTGATACCTTTATATGTAGATATGGTAGCCTCTATTTTAACAGGTTTGTAATTATTCTTTGGAGTCCTCCCAATCAGTTTGTACGCACGTGACTCACTTAAGATCCTAGTTGACCATGCTAAAATAGTAGGGATTATTCACCTACCCTGCCCTACCATCAACATGCATCACTCGAGCTTGAGGGGATGTAAGAGAGAGTTTTCTCATAACTTTGTTTCTATACTGGTCGAGGAAGGTACCAGTTTGAGGTCATTCTCTAGAGAGGAAGTGCTTTTCTCCCTAGACAGGCCTCTCTAAAAGTAAAATAGGTGAACTTGTTAGAGTTCAAGTGTTTTACATTACTTAGATTAACAAGGGTTTGCAAAAATGGGAAACTCCTAGATGCACATCATGAAGACTCTTTTCCCAAATTGATTTAAGTATTTTGAAAACACAAGTGTTTAAGGCTTTGATTTTTTCTTTCCTTCTCCAAAAAGTAAAAATTTGAGTGATTGCAAGTTCTTTGTTTGGGCATTCAAGATTTGATTTGTGTATTGCGTTAAGAACTTTGAAATGAGTTGAATCTTGAAAGATGAGGGAATAGAGATGCTTTTCATTCACTTTTAAATCACTCAAGAGTGTTTTTGGTTTGGACTAAATGTAAAAATGACTCCTTTGGACCTTTGGTTTTTCATTCAAGATTTTGTGTGTTAGTTTGTATGTTTTATACCGAAAATGAGATTCCTAGATTTGGTTTGATGCATGAAAATTTGAAAAGAATTCAAGATTTTGTAACAAGAAGTTTGTTTTAACCAAGAATAAATCACTTAGGATGATTTAGAAAAATTTAGGAATGATTAGGACTATTTAGGAACCAATTAGGAAAGATTTAGCAAAGATTTGGTTGATTTTCTTCCTAGTTTGCATGAGACTTTTAACAAAACTTTTAGAAATTGCAAATGAAGTTTATTTTAGCTTTTATTAATGCACTTAATTTTGATCTAGGACCATTTGAATTATTTTTAGGATTTATTTGAAACCCATTAGATTTGAAGTGCAACTTTGAAGTTCTTTTTAACAACCTGAAATGTGAAGTGTTCCTAAGTTGCATATATGACTCTTAAAACCCTAGATTTGAAACAAAAGGTTCTTTTTAGCCAAATGAAAGTCCTTATATGTAATTTTGAGTTTTTTAGGACCAATTAGGAAAGATTTGAGTTGATTAGGAATTTTTAGGAAATTTTTAGGAAAGACTTGCAAATTCTTTGATTTAATGCATTCAAGAGTGTGTTTAGTGTTCATTTTAAGCAACCAAATGAAGTTTTTTGAAGTCATAATTGATAAAATGAGTTGATGAGACTTAGGGCCATAGGTTTTTTGGTTATTTTGATGCATTCCAAGGGTACCTACAGAAGATGGTGTTAGAAACTTGAGACAAGCAGTCAAAAGGGCCTGAAAACCCCTAGAAACCCCCAAAAAACTAACTTTTTCTTGGCCTAAGGCCTTACAAGACCTCCCTATTTTCCATACAAGTAAAAAGGGTAGGTTATACAGAGTTCATCACTCATATGAGTATTGGGTGGTTGTAGTACGAGTAAGGATGGCTTCTAGTACGAGAAAACAGGGCCAAAGGCCTTAAAATATGCCTAAAATGCATGTAAAAGTCCCATACGAGTATTGGGTGGTCCCAATATGATCATACATAAGTGATGATACAAGAAAAAAACCCCAAGAAGTTTAATCATATGAGAATTCATCCAGAACAGGATGAGATTCTTGAAAAAGTGAGTTTTTTGCTTGGAAAACCCTAAAAAATGTAGTTTCAAAGGCATGTAAGGCCCCACTGGGCATGCCAAAATGTGATTAGTGTAAACCTAATCTATCTTAAAAGGTGTAGACATGTCAAAAATTAGTTTATGATCATATACCTAACTTATAAAGAAAACTATTTGCAAAGACACTCAGATAGAGCTTAAACGGGAGCACCATGTGGCCGTTTGATTTTCTCTCACTTTAGGGATGTGGGTGTGCTCTCAAAACATGTGGAGAATGTCCCTAATGATTATTATGGGGATTTATATCATTCAATGACCATGGAAATTCTATAATGGCACAGAATCAGGTATAGAAGACCTGATTTGCCCCTGCCTAAGGAGCCAAAATGGAGCTAAGATGCAGATTAGGCTACATGATCTTATGCTAAGATTGTTTTTAACCAAATAGAGATGTGATATGATGAAATAAAGCTATGAAAAAAAATGAAAAAAACTAGTTTAATACATTATTGCTAAGCTATGATGTGTTAGAAAGCTTGAAGAAAATAATGAAATCTAACAATTAGGATTGATGATGCTAAAGCTAGAACTAAATTATCATGATAACAATGCATGAAGATGAAGAACTAAGCTAATGCTTCTCTCTTGGAAGGAGGAGTATTTATAGGATTTTGGAAGGGCTTAGGTTAGGAGGATGAGTTAGGGTCAGAGGTAGAGGTAAGGTTTGGCGTATGGTAAGGTTTACCTTGGGTTAGGGTTGCTCACACATGTGTGAGCAACACTAGGGAAGTGTGGAAGGGGAACGTGTGTGGAAGAAGAGACACGAGTCTCTTTATGAGGCTGTGAGAAGCCTTAAAGAGGGTGTAAGAAGCTTAAATGAGTGTGTAAGGCTCATTGAGGGAAGGGTTTGACCAAAAGTCAAGGAGACTTGGATTAGCTTAGGAATCGTAGGAAACATCTCCTAAATAGGTTTAGGGAAGACTGGAAGTGTTTAGGAAAAGATAGAAGATTCTAGGCTTTTAAGGCTTTAAATAAATATAAAATTTATTTAGGGAATGTGACATCATTTATTGAATATTGATTCAATAAAGAGAGGAAAATCATTTAAAATTTAATTTAAATGCTTTGGGGAGAGATTCTTTAATTAAAGATGTTTAATTAAAATAAAGGGATTTAATGGCATAAAAATATATTAATTAATTAATTAACACATGATGATGTCATCAAGGGTTTTCAAAAAAATAAAAATACTTTTATTTTCTAAAGGATTGTTAGGTGTCTACACATAGAATGGCCTACAACAAATAGTATTTTGGAAGTAATATTGTTTCATGGATTGACTAGATTTCAACAAAAGTTTAACAAGGAATTCACTAGCAAATGTAAACCCTCAATTGAAATAACAAATGGGGGAAATAAATAATTTATATGGACTTTAGGATAAGCATAGATTTTTTGTCTATTGATCAGACAAGTGTTAGAGAAACCTTTTTTAGTACCTCTAGTTGTTAACAAGAAATAATGTTACAGACTCAAACAAGTACTATATAGAAAGATATATTCCATTATTTAAAAAAATTGATTTTGAAAGAAATGAAATGAGCCCACACTTTTAAAATATAGGTGATATAATTATGATCTATCTATATCTTGATAATTTGAGTTACACAAAAATTGGTAAGAGTCAATGAGTGAGTTAAAAAATAATATGAATTTTTTTTTTTGAAATGTTATATTTGTGTTTAAATGTATTATTTTTTGTTAGTGGTAAAATAAATTTCGAAGGGAATCAGAAACCTTTACAATCAAACTATTCTAGAATATAAAACCCTCTTATAGAACACTTCTAAAAGATAAATCACATATAATTGACATCCGAACAATAATAGATTAAAACTAGAGAAGAGAATGAGATAGAGGGTATAAAATGATTTTGATGTTCTTATTCGATAAGTTGAGAATTTATACAATACAAACAAGGCAGTTACCATTAAGAGTTAGGTAATAGTTATAATTGTAGCAACAAATCTATTATGACATCATTCCTCCCTTAATACATTAATCTCAAAAACATCAAATTTACCTTTTCCTAGGGATCCCATTAAGGCTCACATAAAAGAGCATGTTGATTAAATAATATGAATACATATTTTTGAGATAAATATTCTTTTGAAGAAACAAATCCTGAACGAAGCAGGGCTCTATCAAGTTGTTTCTTGACCTTTAAAAATGTGTAGAGTTGAGTTGTGTTCCTAAGATCTCAACGCTAAGCTATCGAAAGATATTGTCATTAATTATTCAAAAACAATCCCTAAGAGTTGTGACATAGCTCTATCATTGTCTAGTGACCACAAAATAGTATAATTCTCAATCATATACTCTAAATCTTGTTGAACAACAATTCATATTGAGCTCAACACCAAATATTGAACTTATCTATAAAATGAATATTCATGCAATATATGCATACTTCAAATTTGTTAGCAACAAAAAAGAAAGAAAAATGATAAACATAAACCAAAAATGCCAAAAATCTCTCTCATGTAGTGCACCTTCTCAATGTGACAACCTTGACTTGAGATGAGGGAAATTCTTCCATCCTCCAATGTCTCCAACCTCCTTATAATCAATTTTGTTGCACTTTATTCTCTAAAAGCAGCAACAAACGAAGTAATACAACCTCCAAGAGCCTAATTGCAAATAGTCAAATGATACTTCTAAATAGTTTCTTTTGAAAGATCATCATGAACAACCTTATTTACATTAAAATGGGTCCCTATGATAAAGATTTTGACTCCAATCCTTGTTACAACCATTTTCAAACATTCTATCTCCATATGCATTTCTTAAAAAGACATGAGTATAACATCTTAAAGTTTCTCAATATTATGCCTTGTGTAATTGATATGCACACATTCCATAAACTCCATTCTATCCATTGAAAACATGCCTATCTTTGTGACCTCATTTTACTTTACACCATGATGCTCTAAAAGTGTTGATAATGACAGGAGACATGGCCTCTTCGAATTTCCAATGGTCTTAGTTCTACACATGTACATTTGAAGCTTTTCACAACCATTGAGCATCCTTGAACAAACATTAATTAATTCTTTCATCTTATTTATAGCTCTAGGACAATATGCCTAGTGTATCCTCTTGCAATAGTCATCTTCATTATCTGTGGACAACAAGGGATAGACATGTAATTGATTGATATGGTTGGAAAGGAATGAAAGCCCAATTAAACTATTTAAATTACTCTTAAATAGAGTATAGACATTGAAAGCATGCCAGCTGAGGCTATGGAGCTTAACTATGATTTTGAACGTGAGTGATATTATGAATAGGGAGCTTTATCGTATTGAATCAAGAGTAGAAGTATATAGAAAATTAAAGATTAGGAAACTAACACATCTCATTTGATAAAGTATGATTTATATCTATAATCTTCTTCTTGAAGAGAAAGGTTTCCTGTCAACCTTTGAAAAAACCTCGTACCAAAGAGAAATCTATTAAAACTAAAGTCCGTGGTGAAGAAAACAATAAATTTGTATCCCAGTCATTGCCACATTCCTTGTTCTCTTTCAAATTCTCCACTTGAACGTTGTGTCTCTTCTCGTTTATATTCAACGCGTAGTTTTCTTTTATCTAAGAATTTTATCCTCCCCAAAACCACATGCTTTCATATCTTGGTTTATTCCCTGTCTGATTTGCACCAATTCTTTCTGTTTTGACCTGCGCAGAAATCCACCTCAATTAGACCTTTTTAACGCTACTGTGTTTTATTGTTTTTAATGAAAACTTTCGTTTTTTTTGGCTACTTCCGACGCACTTAAAAAACTCTCCTATGCGCTTGACTAAAAGACTCTCCTATGCCCTTCACATTCAGCACAGATTCATGCAGGTTGTATGACCACCTACAAGATTATGATACAACAACAGAATTTAACGCCAACTATATGGTCCGATCATAACCAGAAGGGGCAAACTTAGCAACTTCTAATTTCTATGATTTGAATGTTGATTCCCATGATAGTTCCCAGAATCGGTACAGAGAAGTAATTATATTTCCTGCGCAGAAATTGACTCCATTCAACGAAATTTACCAGGGTGAATTTGTCGCCTTATCCATCCGGATGCGTTATTCTTTCCCATGACTATCCATTGTAGAACCGAACATACTCCAGAAGGCTCTGATAATAAATGAGAGACAGTATAAAATGATTTTGATGTTCTTATTCGATAACATGAGGGGAATATATACAATGCAAACAAGGAAGTTAGAAACCGGTAATAATTAGGTAACAGTTATAACTATAGCAACAAATGTATTATGCCAACAGAGAAACCCTACAATTGCAACATCAAGGCCGTAACTATAATACCAACAAGCTCAACGAAAAAACAATCCTGAGCCCTAGGGACAATATGAAAAGCAGAAGAGCAATAAAACTTTTATTATCTACCTTCACCTTACTCAAGCTCCATGTCGATAGGAGCAGCAGAAGCAAATACGAGAACTACTCTTAAATACCACCTCATCAATAGCATAAAAAGAGTGAGAACTCAACAAAGGGCAACAAAAGCCTCCTTAAAACACCTCCCAACTTCTCCTGCAAAACCCATCTTCAGTTCGATGAGAGACAACTTCACTTCAATATGAAGATCAGAAGAAAATCTAACGAGCAGGTAATTTAAATCAATAAAGTCTGCCAACACTTTCTCCACCTGAAAAGGAGAAACAATAATAAGATACTTTGCTCATAGAAAAGAAAACCCCAACCCACAAATGGGAACTCAAAAACACCACCGGCAATAGATAGAACAAAAAATTCATCATAGACGATGCAAAATGAAACAGAAACATTAACTGAGATGACAACATCCTCAGCCACTCCATCCAGGGATAAAACCCTAGGGATCCCACCATTTTCAGAACTGGTTCTCATAACTAACCACAAAGAGCTCGACGCCACCGACTGTTATCCCAAATCATATAAAATTGCTTATTTTTGTAAATAACTATATTAAATTCTCTATCAAATATTATAATGAGCTTAGTCCCGTCAAAAAAACACTAAGACAAAAACTGAGATAATGTATGGTTGAATATACAAGTACAACCCAGGTTTTTGAAAAACAAAAAACCTGAAAACATAGATCAATACCAACGTTGTACAACCTAACTGTGCTAGAATCTTCTTTGTTTGTCGCTGGGTAGGTACATACTACTGATTCATATGAAGATGTTAACTCTTCGTGGATCATTATATCCATGTGATTCTCTCAAAGAAAGAAGCACATTTCAAAGATAAAAACTGCAGAGAACAGGTAGCAGTATAAGACTGAGAAATTCAAAATAATTGAGAAAATAAATAATATACCATCTGTACGACCTCTGCCCTTCAGCTATGCAGAATTTTTTGATCTCTTCACTGTAAATTCATGGTGGGTGTTCATTATTATTGACAGAATTGACTAAAGATTGCAGGACTTCTACCTGTGTTGTAAGAGAATCGATATAATCCGCTGTTTCTCTGAGCAAACAGGAAGTACCCATTGATTTTCCACCTGGAACTAGTTTTTGTAGCTGCCTCATACGCCTGTTAAGAATCCGTGCATTTGATGAGGACCCAGGTTCGAATCTCTTAGAGCAGAAAGATTTGTATAACGCCAAACTCTGTCTTGGCCGAATGAAGCCACGACAGGTCTTCTTGTTCAGTAAATGGGCCTGTTTCAGTTGGTATCTGGCCGCCTGTGCCATAATCGCCTGCAACTTCTTAGGCTTCAGAATTTTCATGAGAACAGATCTGTTTTTCGCATCATAGAAAATTTTGCTGAGTAGGGCGCGGCTCCAAACTGTATGTTTTGCAGTAAGAGCGAGGGATACATCCGCCGCCAGCTTTATATTGTGACTCGAACCTGGGTCCTCTGCTTCCTCACCCTCATTTCTACAGATGGGCTTTTGTAGGCCATTGATAGCCCCAACAAGGCGGTTGAAAAAGAGTTCCCTGAAGTTGGAATCTGCCCTAGAATTCATAGTACTACAAATATGAATGACTTGCTTATTACAGGAATACAGATTTCTCCTGAGCCTTAATATAACCTTATCATCCCATAGGAGTACTGCTACAGATTCGAAGATTTGAGAAAAAATTATTACATCTAGTGGAATTATATCATGGCTGATCGTATTTTGAAAGAAAGTAGTACGAAATTGCTTTGATCACAAGATCTTGTATGGCAGCATACTCAAAGGTATCTGAAGGGCAGCATTGGGAAATTGCTTTGATCACAAGATCTTGAATGACAACATATTCAAAGATGATTACTAATGAAACAAGCAAGAAATGGACAGTAGTCCCAGATACACAATAAAACATCAGATGAGTTGCTTATTAAAGGAATTCAGATCTTTCTTGATCATTGATATAAACTTATCATCCCAAAAAGAAGGTAGTGAAAATTTGATGATTTGAAAAAGACTTTATCACATCTATTGTAACTATCCATGGGTGATGGTCTTCTGAAATAAAGTAGTTGGAAATTTCTTTGATTACAAGATCTTGTATGACAGCATGTTCAAAGGTATCTAAAGGAGAGCATTGGGAAAATGCTTAGATCACAAGATGTTTTGTGACAGCATATTCAAAGGTATTCTGAAGAGAAGAAAGGCAGTGGAAAATCGCTTTGATTACAAGATCTTGAATGACAACATATTGAGAGATGACTACTTGTGAAACAAGCACGAAATGGAGAATATTTGAGGAGCAGGCACATGGAAGCACATGCACATTATTATTTGAAAACTATTCTTATCCTCCACCTAAGCAAAGATGATGACTGCTTTCTCTCCCACCCACCCACCATTATTTTTGTTTCTAACAGCTTCCTCCTTTTCTCCGTGACATGATCAATACACTTTTTGCGTAACATTCTCCTATGTTAATAATATTTTAAAGTAGAAAAATTGCTGCCTGTCCTTTTAAAATCTGATTTATTTTTTATTAGCTGAATTCGGCTGTTAATAAGATAATGTGTTTTATATTTTTCTTGTTTCTAACATCATATATGATTGATAGGTCTTCTCTACCGACACAATATAATTGCAACATTTAATGTCAATCACAAGATCAAGAAAAGAGTGTTGAGGTAATCATCAGCCTTGAATGGTCGGTAGCACTGTTCAAAAAGTTGACATATTCTTGAATGTCTGATTTATAGACCATATTAAGTTCATCATCCCTCGCTGTACAACTAAGAAAGAATGTGCAACCCCCAAGGATAACAGGACAAGATTTCCTAAACCCAATGCATTCCTTCCCCTTATCATTTTCTTACTCTTTGTCTTGGAGATAATCCTTTTTGTAGTATAAAATGATTGATAGTTCCAGTTTTGTAAATGGATATTAAATTATTGAGTTTACTTAAGCCTTTTTCCTATCTTTCTTTATTATTTAGGTTAGTTTTTAATTAAATTTTCTATTTTTCCATTTTAATGTAGCCAATGGTTTATTTTGTTTTCTAGTTTGGCTAAACCAAGTGAAGGTTAAGGGCTCTCATTTTTTATTATTTAAAAAAAATTAAGTACAATTTTATGTTCTCAAAATGAGTAGAATATAATGAGATGTAAGATTTTTATTTTGATGTATAAAATAGTTGAGTATTCAAGTTATGAGTCATAGTCATAAGGGAAAGTCATGAACTATAAAAAAAATGATCAAATGGAAAAATTACAAATACAAAATGAAAAATAACTATATTTTTTGTCAATTTGGTGTTCGACAACTTTCTTGCACACTCCAGTTTTAAAATTTCTTGTCTTTTACCGGAGATGTTAATAATGGTCAAGGAGGCATTTGTTGGCCCTCCAGAATACACACCTTGACCGAAGAGACTATGCTTCAACAACAATAGAGAACAAAATTATTTTGAATGATTTTCCCACTGGGGATAAGTATGATCTTGTCCTATTTGATTGATCCAAATTATGGTTTTGGACTAAAATACCTGGCGTATAACCTATAGTATTGACAAACTCGTTATGAGAACAACAAATTTGACAATGGATTATAAAAATTAATGAACAGACAGAGGCATTATTTTAGGAATAACAATCCACAATACAACTGAGAGGGGTGGTGAATCAATTGTATAACTGAATATTAAACTTTAAACTTGAAGCTCCACAATATCAGATCCAATCACAATGAATGCCAACACAATATTTTAGTTTCGGGGAAACCTTGCTAAAGCTAAAAACCCCGATGAGAATTAGCACCCACAATTGATGTACTGAGAGTATAGGTATCCCGTTTAGAAGATATAAACCTGTTAGGAGCTTATTGAAACATTACAGTACATAGTCCTTGTTAGAGGACATACCCTGTTAGGAGTCGAGAACAAAAGGGAGGGCTCACTACCCAAGGCTCACTACCCAAAGAAGGTTAAATCCACCTTTAGAACTTACTAGTTCGCAATAGGTGTATATAAAGAAATACACAATCTTTTGAACTGTTTGCCAGCAACTATCTTTGCTTGATCAGTTCCAATGAAGTCCACCAATAAACCTCTGCTTTACATACAATAGACACAAGCTCATAGCTTTTCACAACCTCTTTATATCACATACATTCCATCCATTTCATTTCCAAAGAGAAGACTCTACATATATACCTTATTACAGTTTACCGTGATCAGGTCGGCCCATGAGGCTTTCCTAATTACAAACAATTACATAACCCCTTGGTAAGATACACACGGTATCTAGAACAAGTCTACAATAATTACATTATAACAATTAAGGACTGACATCCTTAATGTATGCTTGCCAAACAAAACACATGCTTCATTTCCTGAGTTGGCTTCATAATAAGCCATTGCCAGAACACATGCCACATATGACATCACCAATCATTCCATACCTTGCGCTGACCAATGAACATCCTTTAGTACCCTTTCTATCATCCTTCAAGATTGCATACCTTGAATCCAAATCCTCTGAAAGATATACCAAAAACTCAGAGACTAACCTTGTCAATTCTCACTATCACAGTCCAGTGACCAATCTTCACCAAAACATCTATAACTCATCCAATAGGAAACATTACATGATGTGATCTTGGATATAAGATCACAACATCCTCTTGTACTCTCATTTGTCTTCACAGCATCTAAAACATTTGTATGATGTTTGTACACTATGATTACCAGTTTGATTCCCTCATAGAAACATATGTTGACATCAGTGACAAAAGAAAAATGACAACAGTATAAGTGCCCATTTAGTAACATAGTGATTAAACATATTAAATGTCTCAATAACCTATCCATGCATTAGCAATATCCAACAATCTCCCCCTCTGGCATTGATGTCAACATATGGAAAAATCTTAGCCCAAAGTTATATCAATCCAAAGTCCTGCAACCAAACAATCTTCCCATACAGTAGGGATTTTCTCATAGCAACACTCCCTCTTTAACAACAATGGAAAAGGATGCCATGAGGCTTTTGGTTGCCTTCATAAATAAACTTTCTTCCATGATCACTCCCCCTGAGGATTAGATTCCTACATAAGGCTCTGAATACCTCTGGACTGATGCACCTCTGCATCATTTAGTTCTGACTAGGAGGTGTCTGAACCCATAGCATACCTATGAGACATTCAAAGGTATCTTTCGGTAGTGGCTTTGTGAAGATGTTTGTAATTTGTTCTTTTGTACTAATGTATTCTAATTTGATTTCCTTTTCTACCACCTTATCTCTCAAAAAGTGATACTTGATGGAGATATGCTTGGTTTTAGAGTGCATCATCGGATTCTTTGACATAGTCACTGTACTGGTGTTATCACAATGGATAACCACAAGCTCATCAAAAGTTATTCCAATGTCTGTCAGCATTTGTTTCATCCAAATAATCTGAGTGCTATTTATAGAAGCAGTAACATACTCTGATTCAGCAATAGATTGTGCTATACAATCTTGTTTCTTACTTAGCCAAAAACTAACTTTTTCCCAAGGAAACATGCACCACCACTAGTACTTTTTGTGTCATCAATATTTCCTGCCCAATTAGCATCAATATAGGCATGAAGTTTGAAGCTATCATTTCTATCATACCATAAACCATAGTGTATGGTTCCTCTTAGATACCTCAGCATCCTTTTCATAGAAGCTAGATGTGTTTCTTTGGGTTCTATCTAATATCTAGCCACAATTCCAATAGTATTAGCAATATATGGTCTGGTGTGGGTCATAAATTGTAGTCCTCCAACCATTTATCTATACAAAGTTTGAAAAACACACTTTGATTCATCATAAATTGTTAGCTTGTTACCAGTCACCATAGGTGTTGCTACTGGTTTACAATCTTCCATTCCAAATTTCTTAAGCAATTCTTTGAGATAGTCTCAGAAATGAAAATACCATTCTCATTCAGAGTTATTTGCAATCCAAGAAAGTATTTCATTTCACCTATCATGGACATCTCAAATTCACTTTCTATTTCTTTAGCAAATTTCTTACATAGGTCATCATTACCTCCAAAGATAATGTCATCCACAAATACTTCTATTATCAAAATTCCATCTTCACTAGTTCTTAAATATAAATTACCATCTGCATTACCTTTTCTAAATCCAAGCCCAAGTAGATACTTGTCTAACCTTGCATACCAAGCCCTAGGGGCTTGCTTCAGCCCATACATAGATTTCTTCTGTTTGCACACCATGTCTTTATCTTCGCATAGGGAAAATCCATCTGGTTTTTCTATATAGACTTCTTCTTCAAGATCTCCATTCAGAAATGAAGATTTAACATCCATCTGATACACTTTGAATTTTTTATGTGCAACATAAGATAGGAACAATCTTACTTCCACTATTCTAGAAACAAGAAAAAATGTTTCTTCAAAGTCTATGCCTTCTTGTTGTGAGTATCCCTTACACACTAGTCTTGCTTTGTTCCTTACAACAGTTCCTTCTTCATCCATTTTGTTTCTAAAAACCCATTTTGTTCCTATTATATTTTTATTTTTAGGTCTAGGAACTAGTTCCCAAATATTATTCTTCTTTATCTGATCCAATTCTTTTTTTATAGCATTTATCCAAGATTCATCTTTAAAGGCTTCATCTATAGTTTTTGGCTCAACTTGAGAAATCAAACAAATTTCTTCTCTAACTTTTGATCTAGTTAGCACTCCCTCATTGGTATTGCCAATAATTTGATTTTTAGGATGGTTATTTTTTATACCTTGGTGCTTTAGGAGTCTCAGTAGCCTTTCTTGTGCTAGCATCACAAGCCTCTTTTTCACTTTCTTCCTCAACAAGTTCTTCTTCTTCTGTAGCAGTAGTAGTTTCTTTTATCTCTGAAATCTTATTACTATCATACATTCTTTCTTGTATCTAAAAATTCTCATCTATTCTTACATTGTTACTTTTAATCATCTTCCTCAATCTCAGATTGAAATATTTTTAAGCCTTTATTTTAACAGAGTAAGCAAGGAAGATCCCTTCATCACTTATAGAATCAAACTTCCCTATCTCATCATCCCTCTTGATATAACATTTACTACCAAATATTCTGAAATATTTTACAGTAGGAGTATGATCAAACCATAGTTCATAGGGAGTCTTACTTGTACCTTCTCTGATTTGAATTATGTTCAATGTGTACACTATTGTTCTAGCAACCTCTCTCCAATGTACATGAGATACATTTCCTTCAATCAACATTGTCTTAGCAGCATCAAGTATTGTCTTGTTTCTTCACCCTACTATCCCATTTTGTTGTGGAGTCCTAGGAGAAGATGTTTGTCTCTTTATCCCATGCTCTTCGCAGTATGAATTGAATAAGTCTGAAGTAAATTATCCACCTCTATCTAACCTTAAACACTTGATCTTTAAACCTTTCATTTTCTACTTTTTCTTTGAACAACTTGAATTTATCAAATGCTTCTAATTTTTCTCTTAAATAAGTAACCCACATCATTCCACAAAAGTCATCAACAAAGAGTATAAAATACCTTTCACCATAGTATGACTTTGTTCTTGTAGGTCCACATAGATCTGTATGTACCAAATCCAACTTTCCTTTTGATGTATATGTTTTTCTTTTATGACTGCTTCTAGTCTGCTTTCCCATAACACATTCTCTATGTACAGTGTTAGATGGTTTCACAATCTTCGGTAGATCTCTTACTGCATTAGCCATACTTTCCTTCACAATGTTATCAAAATTAAAATGACAAAATTTCCTATGCCATAACCAACTATCATCTACCTTCACAACAAAACAAGAGGCTCTAGATGTGTTTAGTTTAAATACATTACCTCTAGATTTTGAACCGATAGTAATCAGTTTTCCTTCCTTGCTTATGATAAAGCATTTAACATTAACAAAACTTAACTGAAAATGTTTATCCATTAACAAGTTATGTTTCAATCCTTCAACAAGTAGTACATTGTCTGTATTAGTCTTTCCATCCAAAGCAATGGATCCTACTCCTATGATAGATTTAGAGAGATTGTCTCCAAACCTCACAACACCTCCATCATAATTTACTAATCTAACAAACTTGTTCTTATCACCAGTCATATGATGAGAACAACCACTGTCAATTATCCATTCATTTTTCTTGTCAACATGAGATACTAAAGCTTTTTCTTCATGTACTGGTTCATATTTAACAACAACAAATTTGATCTCTTCATAATCTAAATCATCATCATCAAAGATTCCTTCACTGGCATAATAACATTCTCTATCCCTTTTAATCTTTGCATAATCAGATTTCTACTTAGAAAATCTTGTAGGACATATAGATGCAAAATAACCTACCTTATTGCATGAAAAACATTTCAAGGGTAACTTGCCTTCAAATTTACCCTTACCTATTTTTTCTCTTTTAGAAATTAGTGCAACAAGTTCATCCATCTTTCTTTCTTCTACCATTATCTGTTCCCATTCCTCAACATACTCACCAAGCTCTTATTTTAGGTCTTCTTTACTGGTGCTCGGAAGTTCAGAAAATTTCTTGTGTGCAAATGCCTTGAATGCAGATTCAACTTTGGGTACAACTTCTCCTAATTTTGCAACTTCAAAAGTAGTTAGCTTTGCAATCAACATCTCTCTGCTAAAATTCAGAGTCAGGGGTATAGTCTCTTGAATAGACATTGCCTTGAACTTGTATACAAGAGTCAATGATTTGAGGATCTTTGCAATAACTTCCTCTTCATCATAAGTACCTCCACAATTTCTAATTCCAACTACTGCTTATGTGACCCTTTGAACATAGGCTCTAATTCTTTCATCCTCATTCATTTGTAGCTTTTTCATCTTTATTTTCTAGTTTTGTAACTTCTCTTTCTTGATATATTTGTCTCCTTCATATAATGCTTATAATCTATTCCAAATTTCATGTGCTGAGTCTAAGTATTTAACTTCAGTGAACTCACCTTCAGATAGTGTGTTGATTAGTGCTTCCCTTGTGACCATGTTATAAAAGAATAACTTCTTCTCATCATCAGTAGTAGATGGAAAATCATTCTCAGTCTTCAGGGCTACCTTCTTCTTTGTAATCATCTAGTAGTCTATGCCTAAACACAACAACTGTGTTCGGATCTTGTTCTTCCAATAGTCAAAGTTATCAGGATCAAATTTAGGACCATGCTTCCTCTAGAGTGCCATCTCCAAGATCACCTCAAGTTGTTAAGCTTTCTCTCTGAGGACCACAAGCTCTGATACCAATTGTTAGGAATAAAAGTCCACAATACAACTAACAGGGGGGTGAATAAGTTGTATAACATAATATTAGAATTTAAACTTTAAGCTCCACAATATTAGATCCAATCACAATGAATGCCAACACAATATTTTAATTTTGGGGAAATCCTATTAAAGGTAAAAACCCCAGTGGGAATTAGCAGCCACAAATAATGTACTCAGAGTATAGTTATCCTTGTTAGAAGATATAGCCCTGTTAGGAGCTTATTGAAATATTATAGTACATAGTCCTTGTTAGAGGGAAGACCCTGTTAGGAGTCAAGAACAAAAGGGAGGGCTCACTTCCCAAGGCTCACTACCCAAAGAAGGTTAAATCTACCTTTAGAACTCACTAGCTCACAACAAGTGTATATAAAGAAATACACAATCTTTTGAATTGTTTACCAACAACTGTCTTTTCTTGATAAGTTCCAATAAAGTCCACCAGTAAACCTCTGATTTACAAATAGCAAACACAAGCTCGCAGTTTTTCACAACCTCTTTATATCACATACATTCCATCCATATCTTTTCCAAAGAAAAGACTCTACATATATGCCTTATTAAAGTTTACCATGATCAGGTCATCCCATGAGGCTTTCCTAATTACAAACAATTACATAACCCCTTGCTAAGATGCACATGGTATCTAGAACAAGTCTACAATAATTACATTATAATAATTAAGGACCGACATCCTTAATTTATGCTTGCCAAATAAAATACATGATTCATTTCTTGAGTCATCTTCATAATAAGCCATCGCCAGAACAAATGCCACAAATGACATCACCAATCATTCCATACCTTGTTGTTACCAATGAACATCCTTCAACACCTTGTCTATCATCCTTCAAGCTCACATACCTTGAATCCAAATCCTCTGAAAGATATACCAGAAACTCAGAGAGTAACCTTGTCAATTCTCAATGTCACAGTCCACTGACTAGTCTTCACCAAAACATCTATAACTCATCCAATAGGAAACATTACATGATGTGCTCTTGGATATAAGATCACAACATCCTCTTGTACTCTCATCTATCTTTGCAACATCTGGAACATTCATACGGTATCCATACACTGTGATTACCAGTCTAATTCCCTCACAGAACCATATGTTGACATAAGTGACAAAACACAAATGAAAACAATATGAGTTCCCATTTAGTAACATAGTGATTAAATATATTAAATGTCTCAATCATCTCTCCATGCATTAGCAATATCCAACACAGTACACACTTTATCCAAGGTTGCTCCTACTTCTCCTTCGGTTAGTGTTGAATCAACTAGAATGGGAAACTGCAGAGATGTTGGATCCATTGTGGATGTGGCTACTGCTATCGAGAATCTAGGAAAAGCTACTTTCCTAGGTCTTGCAACCATATTCCAGAAAAAAGATAATGGAATTTCTCTTGTATATAGCATATTTCATAAGGTTAAGATTATTAATGAGGATGTTATTAGGAAAAATGCAGAGTTACTTAAGTCTTTGTAGTTTTTTGGAACTCTTCAGCCCTAGTTTGCCTCTTTTGTCTGTCAGTTGGTTAGCATTTATTCATGAGGATGTTATTAGGAAAAATGCAGAGTTACTTAAATCTCTATAGTTTTTCGGGACTCTTCACCCTTGTTTTGGCTCTTTTGTCTGTCAGTTGGTTAGTGTTAATTTTTCTATTGGTTGTAGATAGTTCCTTTTTTTATACTCTTTTATTTTAAATTTTGGGTTTCTAGTCCCTATAAAACCAATTCACCTTTAATCAAAAACAAATTTGACAAGGAAATACGCAAGCCAAAATGATTCCATTCCATTCAAAAATTAGTTTATACAATGTTTATAAGATCCCAAGGGTCACCAGAATCCCCTTGGAATTGAAAGTGAATAGTATAGAAATATTTATTACAAAATAAAACCAAAATCTATCTAAAATGTCAAAATACTATACACAATTTTAGTCCAACTTTAAAAAGCCATAACTTTTTGCTTAGGACTAGAAACTCCAAACCATTTTAACTATTCCAAAGATCTCCATTAGCTCTAGTTTTAGTCTCTTACAAGTCTACCTTTAGTAACACTCATAAAGGACCATCCAAAGTTTTAAAAGCTAAAAATGCCTTAAGGGTAAAAGTACAAAGCTGTGTCACACTTTTGTGAAGGAAAAGGTCATCAGCACACAAACTTTTTAACTTTAACGACATAAAAATGGCATTTATGTTTAGAATTTGGAGATGATTTAAACTAATGAAATGTGTAAAAGTGGATGAAGTTTATGCTTATAATTTTAAAAAAAAATTGAACAAGAAGTCACATAATGTTTTAATTTTTGAACTCCATTTTTTAATTGCTGAAAAATGTTGAAAAACAAGGGTCTTGTTCCCACCAAAAAAGTATATGCAAATAATCTTTTTTTCCTTTGATTTCAAAATATGTTACAATATATCGAAATAATCTTTTTTCCCTTTGATTTCTTGGATATTTTGAATGATATATTTGTATAATTTGGAAGATCATGCTATTTACTACCTCTATTTAGCCATCTATTTGAGGGTAAAATGTGATAGACTTTTGTATAGACTTAAATATTGATTTGATAAATTTAATTAAATCAGATTTATTTAATTAATGATTTTCTATTCTTCTACTTTATAAATAAATTCTTCAATTTATTAATATAGTTAATTTTCCTTAATTCTTCTTATCCTAAGTCGATGATAATTAATTTCCACCTCATTCCCTCTCATTTCATCTCTCCACATCAGCCACCACCTCATCATGTGGCTATGATAATCAAATATTCTTAATTTCTAAATTGTTTATTTATCATCAACAACCACCTTGGCCACATGTCTCCAAGATTCTCTCATTTCAACCAACTTGCCCACATTTCTAAAATTGTCTACAATTTTATCACGCATCCACCACTTGGCCTCTTGTGGCTTGTGAGAAAATTTCTTCACCCTTTGGCCTTCCATTTCTTTAGGTCAAATATGCATCGTTGATTCCTATTACATAGGCTTCAACCTTGGAAGTTCTATAAATAGGCTGCATTTTGATCACTTGACGTATCCATTCATTACATACATTGGCATACACATTAGAAAACATGCTAATTTTTTTATGAATAGTGCTCTTTCTATTAAATTTTAATATAAAGTACATATTAACAAAAAAAAATTCAAGGGATACGAGATCACCACGTGAAAGGTGCTTAGCTAGCCATTGGAAATATCAACTATATCAACTATTCATAAAAAATAAAAAAAATAAACCCTCAAGTAGATAAAGTTGTAGCATCCGAGGGCGGATCCTTATGTTAGGAATAGTCCCAAGAGATAACTGAGAGGGGGGGGGGGGGGGGGGTTGAATCATTTATCTACAAGTTTCAATTCTTTATCCAATTAAGTATACTTAAACATAAAGCATAAACACAATGAAAGAACACATGAGCACAACACCAATATTTTGGTTATGGGGAAACCCAAATAGGTAAAAACCTCGGTGGGACTTGATACCCACGAATATTTTGTACTAGTGTATAATGATCCTTGTTAGAAGATCCTTTACCCTGTTAGGAGTAGTTTTACAATATATTAAGTAAAGTAGACATAGTTAAGGGTCGGACCCTATTAGGAGTCTTTTACAATTGTCCCTGTTAGGGGAGAGGACACACTGTCTAAGAGCTCACTGCTCAAAGGGGCGAAGGCTACAACCTTCTGAATAACAAATACACACTATATCTGGATCTTGGTGAATTGCACTTTGACCTTCTATCTAGATTAGTTCCAATGAATAGCACAAATATTTTACTTGGTCACATAGACCTTCTTCTGATGGCTCAATACTTCACAGACTCTACTCTGCTCTTCTTAATCAACCATGAACCACACCCAAGCAATCACAAATGACTGCCTATAAGTATCTTTCCTCTAAATGATATAGTCAAGTTGGCCTGTTAGAACCACCTTGAAATCATATTAGAGAAACCATAACAAACTCCAACAAACATTTTGTTAGATCTATTATGCAAGCAACACATTCTGGGACCTATCTTAATAAGATAAATGTAGATGCACACTACACATTGTCGGCTCTACCAAAACAACTGGATCTTTCTCCACAACATGAATTAACTCATGCACTCTTAAAAAAACATCAATAACTCTCCTCTAATCTTAACTCCAAGGGTGCATACCCTAAAGATAGGTGCAACTCAAGAACCAATAAACTCTTTGTCAACTTTATTGAACAACCATAGGAAACTGCTATTGGTGAATAGCGACTACATAAATTTTCTTGTGTTCATCATCAAACCATGCATCCATGATATTAACATCACTTGCATGTCTTCATATCATATCTGAGGGCACAAGCCTCCATGATAAATTTATGGACAACCATACATAGAACACTATCTATTACTCTGTCAGGAACACTGCTAACACAAGCTGCTATATAACTGTCTGTACTAAGAGTTATCCTCTGCACCCATGATATCATGTTGATATCATGTCCATGCATCATATACTAAAATCTTACTTCATAATACATCCATGCATGTGTCTTTCCATATATTGTCATCAATGAAAAACATACAGTCAGTACTGGCCTGTAGGCAAATCTCCAACAATCTCCCCCTTTGGCATTGATGGTGAGATGTGGAATAAAAAACCACCACCAACCCCAATGAAAATTTATTTTATAACATTCTCCATTTCCTCTTCAAAACTCCCCCAAAGATGAATCCTCCATCTGCTGCAATATTTTCCAACATTCTCCATTTCCTCAACTAAACTGCTATCACAATTGAATATTGCTCCCCCTAAGTATATTACTCCTTCTATTTTTCATGACTCTATATACTACTCCCCCTTTGACATCAATGGCAAAGGGTGCCATTTATTTTAAGCACTGGTACTACTCCTGAGGTAGAGTAGTCAACCTTCCATCAGTCCTAGAGGACTGATGCCTTTGCTTCTTTCTTCTAAGAAGAATCAAGGAAGGGAATTACTCCCAACTTCTCCCTAAGATACTCAAAAGTATCCTTAGGCAAGGGCTTTGTGAATATGTCTGCCAACTGATCTTTAGTATTCACATAGTCCAGCTTAACTTCTTTCTCTGCCACTTTCTCTCTTAGGAAGTGATACTTGATATCAATGTGCTTTGTCTTTGCATGCATCACAGGGTTCTTCAACATATTGATAGTGCTAGTGTTATCATAGTGAATAACAATAGGATAATCAATTTGAATTCCAAAGTCTTTTATCATCTGCTTGATCCAAACAATTATAGAATAATTCAAGGCTACTGCAACATATTCCACTTCTGCTATTGACTAAGAAGTACAATTTTGTTTCTTTCTTGTCCAAGTGACAAGTCTATCACCAAGAAACACTACTCCTCCTGATGTACTCTTTCTATCATCAACACATCCTACCCAATCTGCATCAATGTACACATGAAGCTCAACATTTTCTGAATTAGGATACCATAGACCATAGTTTATAGTGCCTTGTAAGTATCTGAATATCCTTTTTACTGCCATGAGGTGACTTTGTTTAGGCTTTGCTGCAAATATTCCAATTATTCCAACTGCATAAGAAATATCAGGTCTAGTCTGAGTAAGATAGATAAGTTTGCCAATCATAGACTTGTACAATGTTATATCAACTACTAGTGAGTCATCTTCCTCTATAAGCTTGCATCCAATAATCATAGGTTTCCCTACTAGCTTGCAATCATCCATCTTGAATTTCTTTAGTATTTCTTTCACATACTTACACTGATTTATGAAAATACCTTTCTCTATTTGCTGCACATTCAATCCCAAAAAGTATTTTATAGGACCAATCATACTCATCTCAAATTCATTCTGCATCTCCTTAGAAATTTCAGCACTAAGTTTGGCATTACCTCCAAAGATAATGTCATCAACAAATATAGCTACAAGTAACAAACCTTCAGATGTCTCTCTAATGAATAGATTATAATCTGCTACTCCTTTCTTGAATCCAATCTTCATTAGGTATACATCTAGTCTCTCATACCATGCTCTAGGGTCTTGCTTAAGTCCATAGAGGGCCTTCTTCAGTCTACATACCATATTAGGTTTGTCTGATAAGGTGAATCCTTCTAGCTTCTCAATGTATACTTCTTTCAAAACTCCATTCAGGAATACTGACTTGACATCCATCTGATAAACTTTGAAGTTTTTTACTGTAGCATGAGCTAGAAACAACTTAATAGCTTCTAATCTGCTCACAGGTGAAAATGTGTCTGAATAGTCAATGCCTTCTCTTTGTGCATATTCTTTACATACTAATCTTGCTTTGTTTCTTACTACTGTACCATCTTCATTCATCTTGTTTCTGAATATCCACTTTGTTCCAATCACATTATTATCACTAGGTCTTGGGACCAATTCCCAAGTTTCATTCTTAATAATCTGATCAAGCTCTTCTTTCATAGCATCATGCCAATCTGAATCCTTACAGGCATCTTCAACACTTAAAGGTTCAATATGAGATAGTAAACATACCGCATCACTGCTAGCTGAGTTCTTTTCTTGTGATCTTGTTAAGACTTTTCCACTCTGATCTCCAATGATGTCTTTCTTGGAATGGTTTATAGATGTAAACTTTGGAGCTTTAGTTGATGCAGACTCATCAACCTTAGGATTTTCTTCTTCACTTGTCTCGGGGTCATTGAATAACACATCAATGATGTCAAACATTTCTTCAATAATTGTATCACTATTAGAGGGTCTGGGTTCTTCTTTAATCATGGGTGAGTAATCATGGTATCTTTCTTGAACCATAAAGTTTTTATCAATCTTAACATGAGCACTTTCAATGATCTTTTTCAATCTTAAATTTAAACATCTATAAGCTTTACTTTTAGTAGAGTAACCAAGGAAAATACCTACATCACTTCTTGCATCAAACTTGCCTACTGCTTCATCCCTCTTGATGTAGCACTTGCTTCCAAAGATTTTGAAGTATTTTACTATGGGAACATTAGCTAACCCTAGCTCATATGGTGTTTTGTCAGTTCCAAGCCTTAACTAAATTCTATTGATGGTGTAGACTGATGTATTGACCACATCTCTCCAATAGGTGTGTGCAACTTTTCCTTCTATCATGATGGTGCACGCTATATCAAGAATGATATTATTCCTTCTCTCTGAAATCCCATTCTGCTGAGGTTTTCTAGGTGCACTTAATTGTCTCTTTATGCCATGTTCTTCACAATACTCATAAAATCTATCAGAGGTGAATTCTCCTCTATCTGATCTCAAACATTTTATCTTTAATCCAGATTCATTCTCAACCTTAGCTTTGAATATTTTGAACTTATCAAATGCTTCTAACTTATATTTTTAGAATGCAAACCACATCATCCTAGTATAATCATCAACAAACAAAATGAAATACCTTTCACCATAGTATGATCTTGTTTGAGTTGGACCACATAGGTCTGTATGAATCAGATCCAACTTGTTCTCTGTTGAATTGTGCTTACTCCTGAATGAATTCCTCACATGTTTTCCCATCACACATTCCCTGCATATAGTATCAACTGGCTTTGCTATGCTAGGTAGATCTCTTATTGCCTTAACATTGCTTATCTTTACTATGTTATCAAAATTTATATGACATAGTCTTTTATGCCACAACCAACTGTCATCAACTTTAGCAACAAAACAACTTGCTTCTAAATTGAGTTGGAAAACATTACCTCTTGTCTTTGAGCCTGATTCAATCATAACACCATCCTTTTTGTTAATGATGCATTTGTCATCTTTGAACTCCAACTGATATCCTTTTCCAAGTAACTATCCAACACTAAGAAGGTTACGTTTCAAACCATCAACATAGAGAACATCATTAGTACTATTCTTACCATCCAAGGTGATGGCTCCTCTACCAACTATTGGTTTAGGAGTGTTGTCTCCAAATCTAACCATACCTCCATTGTATTTGTCTAGATGAACAAATCTACCTTTATCACCTATCATGTGATGTGAACAATCACTATCTATAATCTAGTCTGTCCTTATATCTGCTTGGGAAATCAATGCAAGCTCTTGTTTCTCTTTCACATCTTTATGTTCTGTCTTATTATTCATCTTGTCTACAATAGCAATGAATCCAATTTCTTCTTCACCTGATTCTTCATCTGAAAATCCATCTCTAGCAAAGTAACATTCCTTAGAGTACTTAGGCTTGTAATCCTTTTTGAACTTTCTAGCTCTAGTAGGACACTTAGATTCAAAATGACCTATCTTATTACATGAAAACCACTTAAATGGAAATTGACCTTCATATTTTCCTTTTCCTTTCATTTCTCTTTTGGAAATCATAGAAATAAAATCATCTAAAGTTTTCTCTCATCATCATGATCAAAATTACCACGAGTGTTTGCAGATTTCTTACCATGAACAGTTGCTTTGAAGGCTGTCTCACTTTTAGGTTCTATCTTCAATCTTGAAATCTCAAAAGCTGAGATTTTGCTGATCAAGGTCTCTCTCTTGAAATTATATGTAAGTTGCATGGTTTCATCAAGGATGTTGATCTTTCTTTCATATTATGGAGTGAGAGTAGTCATCAACTTGTCCATAATATCTTCCTCTGAGATCTCTCCACCATTGTTCCTGATTCTAGCAACTGCTTCACTGATCCTTTGATTATAAGCTCTGATGTTTTCTTCAGGAAGCATCTCTAATGCATTGTAGCTTTTCTTCCAATTTTTTCTACGCGCATCCTTTGCTTGTTTGTCTCCTTCAAATATGTCTGCTAGGTACTTCCATATCTTGTGGGTGGTGTCTACCTTCTTTATCTTTGAAAATGCACTATCAGAAAGAGTGTTGATAAGGGCTTCTTTGGCAATAGCATTCTAATGAAACAATTCCTTTTGTGTTTCAATAGAATCATCTTGTCCAAGGTCTTCTAGGGTAGGGATCTTGGCTACTTTGATAGTTACATTAAAAACTTCAAAACCAATGCATTGAAGATGAGTGACCATCTTATTCTTCCAATCAAGATAATTCTCTCCATCAAACTTAGGACTCTCTTTCCTAAAGTATGCCATTTGATCAACCTCAAGTTGTTAAACATTCTCTCCAAGGCACTTGGCTCTGATACCAATTGTTAGGAATAGTCCCAAGAGATAACTGAGAGGGGGTGGGGGGCTGAATCAGTTATCTAAAAGTTTCAATTATTTATCCAATTAAGTATACTTAAACATAAAGCATAAACACAATGAAAGAACACATGAACAAAACACCAATATTTTTGTTACGAAAAAACCCAAATAGGTAAAAACCCCGGTGGGACTTGATACCCTCTAATATTCTGTACTAGTGTATAATGATCTTTGTTAGAAGATCCTTTACCCTATTAGGAGTAGCTTTACAATATATTAAGTACAATAGACCTAGTTAAGGGTCAGACCCTTTTAGGATTCTTTTACAATTGTCCCTATTAGGGGAGAGGACACACTATCCAAGAGCTCACTTCTCAAAGGGGCGAAGGCTACAACCTTCTGAATAATAGATACACACTATATATGGATCTTGGTGAACTACGCTTTGATCTACTATCTGGATTAGTTCCAATGAATAGTAAAAATACTTTACTTGGTCACATAGACCTTCTTCTGATGGCTCAACACTTCACAAACTCTGCTCTGCTCTTCTTAATCAACCATGAACCACACCCAAGCAATCACAAATGATTGCCTATAAGTATCTTTCCTCTAAATGATATAGTCAAGTTGGCCTATTGGAACCACCTTGAAATCATATTAGATAAACCATAACAAACTCTAACATACATTCTTTCAGCTCTATTATGCACGCAACACATTCTTGGACCTATCTTAATAAGATAAATGTAGACACACGCTACACACTGTCAGCTCTACCAAAATAACCGGATCTTTCTCCACAAGATGAATTAACTCATGTGATCTTAACCAAACATCAAAAACTATCCTTTAATATTAACTCCAAGGGTTCATACCCTAAAGATAGGTGCAACTCAACAACCAATAAACTATATGTCGGCTCTGCTGAACAAACACATGAAACTGCTACTAGCGAATAGAAAATGCATAACTTTTCTTGTGTTCATCATCAGACCATGCATCCATGAACTTAACATCACTTGCATGTCTTCATATCATATCCAAGGGTGCAAGCCTCCATGATAAATGTACAGACAACCATACATAGAACACTATCTATTACTCTGTCAGGAACACTGCTAACATAAGCTGCTATATAACTGTCTGTACTAATAGTTAACCTTTGCACCCATGATATCATGATGATATCATGTCCATGCATCATATACTAAAATATTACTTCATAATACATCCACACATGCTACTTTCCATATGTTGTCATCAATGACAAACATACAGTTAGTACTGGCCTACATGCAAATATCCAACACCTTATAATCTAGATTTCTCCATACATCAGTAGGGCCAAGAGTAGGATCTACAATAAACCAACCATCACCATAATTATTTGTTTCTTTTTCCATTTCACCTTCATCTTTCCTAGGAGAGAGAGCCAAAACCAATCGAGGAAACTTGGTCGAAGAAGCAGTAGGCCAAGAAAAGTATCTTTTAGTTTTAGGACAACTAGAGCCACTAGGAACATGAGTAGAAGTATCCCAACCTAGGGCAAGACCACAACATCATGGGGAAGCTGAGCCACATCTCTAGGCATCATCACCTCTAGAGGTGCAATGAGGATCCTAAGACCGAGGAGTCTATAAACGTCGAGTTGAGGAACTACAACCATAGCAGTGGCCACAGGGAGAAGTACAATCAACATAAGAAGAATCTTGTAGTACTCTACAAACCATACACCTGGGGAATTTCCCCAATGTTGAAAAAGCTCCTACAAGTGAGCCACCTTTTGTCCTACACTTGAATCTACATAATTACATTATTATAAATGGACTTTAGTATACATTGAAACATTAATATCAAGAAATTTTTGAGTGAATAAACCAGTATTTGTGTCCTTCTAAAGAATGAATAAAATTAACATCCTGAAAGCATTCCATATCTGGGAAAATTTGAAAGGGAATCTGGATGAATCACCCAGAAAAGCCATGTGCTAAGGAAAGGGTCCTGGTCTAAAAGGATTGAAAAATTCATGAATCCAGCTCCAATATTGTTGATCTCTTTGACAGAATTAGGAAATGTGCATAGAAGTTTTTGGAAACCCACAGAAAGGGCACCGAGGGCCAGGGACTCCCAAATGCTTCAGCCTAGTGCCCAAAGGAAACCCCTAAAAAATAATACATGAAGAAAAGTGGGTAATTTTTGGCTCTTTGATGGAAGACCAAATAGTGAGAAAGTGGAACCTCTAAGCTTCTAAGAAGATTGCAAATGCCATCTTTGATTAAGGTTGTTAACCACTGGCAGATGGGGAATCAACTAGTCATAACCCATCTTGGGTTTGTAACTAGAGAGAGGATTCCAAGGATACCATTTTCATTCCATCCACCAGGTTTTGATAAACTAAATGCCAATCTTATGTAACATGTGTGAAGGAAAAGCAAATACCAACATGTCAAAATTCTATCAATCTAGGCGTGATAGATGAAACTAGACCTACAAACCCTCCCACAACTAAAGACTCATAGTGGATATGGGAGAAAAATCCTTGGGGGTTCTAATGTCACGTTTATGAAGATGCAAAGTACTAACCCCCTATATTTTGGCAAGAGGAATCCTTTTTTGATGAAAAAGTAGTGACCACCAAATATTGTGTTGATTTCTGGAAAGCCCATCCCTAAATCCATCTCCAACCCAGTAGAGACAAGTCTTGAAAGCTTCCCAGGCACTGCAGACACTTTTAGCAACAAAATTACCCTAGATTTGAATTGGGTCTCTCACAATAAGAAGGGTTTGAAAACCAATCCCCTTCTAGGTAGGTATGTGAACAGGAAATCCTAATGAAATACAAAATCTAAATAATATTTTTGATGTCTCATCACAAGTCAAAGCCCAGATGACCCATTTAGCACACATGTCCTGTTAGGATTAGGTAATACTGAGAGGGGGGGTGAATCAGTATTACAACACTTTGATTTAAACTTCAACCAATTATAAATAAACCATATTAATGATGAAATAAAAAAGAACATAAATACACAACACATAACTCATAACACCATGACTTATTTTTTAGGAAACCCTAGGCAAGGGATAACCCTGGTGGGGATGGTACCCATAACTATGCACTAAAATATGGCATCCCTATTAGGAGATCTAGCCCTATTAGGAGCTGATTATTACATAGTACATTTCATTGCTAGAAGAATACAAAACCTTGCTAGGGGTATACAAAAACCCTATTAAGGTGGTGAGCTTACAACTCTTACAATCAAAATATTGTCACAAAAGTGTTCATTAAAAGTGAACAATTTTAAGCATCTTCTATGCTTAGATAGTTCTAGTTATAGCATTGTCAAATATTGATCTTGCATCTTCTCTCTGCTCTCAAATTCACATTCATTATATCATAATCACAATCACATACATCTCTTCCATAAAACACTCTATACTTATATAAATTTGGCCATCTAGTCGAGTCTCAAAATACATTACAAAACATAATAATTACTTATGCAAGTGATCAACATAGAGTCAGTGATCATATATTACCAAAGTGTCAAAAATATATATCATTCATCTGACTTGGCACATTACCATACCAACTAACCTTTACTCAATCATTGCAATGGTTCTTATGCCATGTTTCACTGATTCTTTATCTTCACATACTTTCGTATCACTGTATCTTCCTGATCTCTTCACCAAAACACATGGGACCTTAACTTAATCTCTTACATATCCCAAAATGTCTTCTACTAACTTCACAAGCCAAAATACATTATATATTACCTTCACTAACCAAAAAAATACCACAATATACTGTTATCCTAATTCTATACTTAGTCATTTTTATGACTGTCACTCTAGTACTAAAACTCTCTGCATGCAATCACTCTAACATAAGTGTTGCCATAAATGACAACCCTCAAGTGATCCCTATTTCTCCCAAAACATCACTTTCCAACATGTCCAAACCATGTTTCTAAGTAGAAATAAGGGAAAGACCAATACAAGCCTTGGGAAGGAAATAATACTCCTAAGTAACCCTGTGAAAGTCATGATGATCAACTCGAGAATCCCACAAAAAGTCACAAATTTTTTTTTCAAGATTCATGTAAGAGGCATTTGAAGGATCACAATACATGAGGAATAATAAGCATGGGTGGCCACCAATACGTTAGAAAAAATATGGAATTTACTAGCCAGAGAAAGAGGCTTGGCAATCCAATATGATAGCTTGTTCTTGATTCTAGCTAGGATCGTATTCTAGAGATCCACTAGCAAAGCTTGGAAGGAAAAAGGAATGCCTAAGAAGTGAAATATATCTCTATTTTTCAACCACTTAGAGTCATACAACATACTAATTTTAGCCTCGAAATAGCTTCATACTAGTTGATTTACAACATTGTAGTTCATAGAACATCATTTTAAATCATGCATTTTATTTTAATTATCATGGTATCATAGCACATCTCATTTAAAATAATTGTATATCTTTATCATTTCAACCATGCATTCTATAGAATCATGATCTTGTTCATCAAGTTGTCATCTTAGTGGTTACAAGTGTATCTGAGAGAAAAATAAAATGACCAAAAGTATCCTTGAAGATAGAGGATAATGAGACACATTTGAAAGTAATTTCTTTAGATTTTAATTATTTCTTTGGATTAAATTATCTTATGATCATGTCTCATTGGTATATTAATCTTTAAATTGAATACTCTAATTACTGATATACATTTTTGGCACCCACTATGGGGACCCATGCCCCTTTCTAATATTTTTCTATAGGTATTTCCTTGACACATTCTGAGAAGAAATAAATTATCATATTCAAGTTAAATATAGGCACACATATTACCCAAAACATTGCATATATCATCCATAACACTGCATATTTTACCCATTCTGATGCATTTACTATCTATTCTAGCACATCTACATTTTCTATTTTTATGCATTTCTTTATTAGAGTAGCACATATATTAGATAGTTTATCGCATATGTTTTGTATATCAGTGCATATGTTGATTTATTTAGTGGATCTATTTTCTATTCTAGCACATTTCTTTTAAAAAGTAGAAACTTAATTTATTAGGATTTGATCTATATTTTTGCTACTTGCAGGTGATATTACATTTGTCCAAGACTAAAATAAAACTTCTAGTAAGGGTTTTCAGGCTTGGCATGGAGATTTTTATTTAAATTGATCATTATATTACCTTTTTTAATGTAGGAATGAAGCTTAATTTTAATGATAAATTGATCAAGAATTTTATGTGTTTTAGGTGATAGGTATATGCTCTCCCCTTAATTGGGAAATCAAAAAGATAGACTTACCATAATATTTTTTATTTCAATTAGTATTTTTCCTTTAGAAGGTCTACCTCCCCAGGATCCCATAAGGCTACGTGAGAGGGAATGATCTAAGTAGGAATGGCTAAAACTAGTTTTTCCAACCCACTATAAAAAAGATGTTATTATGATGAAAATTTTGATCAAGGAAAGTGCTCAGGAATAAATATCCTCTAGTACCTATATGGTGTGAAAAACATAGGTTCTTAAGGCTAAGACATCAATTAATTGAGTTTATACCCCGATGCTCCAAATGGATGCCCTTACTAGATATCATTTTAGGTAGAATCCTAATTGGGTCACCTCTAAATGTTTTTATACTCTTAGTGCAAGGGACGGAAGAAATTCATCTTAAGATACTCACCATATGTCCCTCTCTAGCATGTGTGAGAACTCTTTATTTGAGTACTCATTGTGAGAAATCTTATTTGGACTCTACTACTTCTCGCAAAGGCAAAAAAATGGGTTCCCTTTAGAGGATGACAAGATTATGTGAGATTATAGGGTACCAATTTGTGGGTTGAGATATAAAAATGAAGCCAAATTGTCCTTAAGTAACACTACTTGAAGTGTTTTTATTTGTGAAAAGGCCCATCGAAATTTGGTCTTTCTTTAAGGCCTATGAATACAAACTTTATATTTAGAAAGTTAGTGAAGACAACTATTTGATATGACTTGTTATTATTTTCATGATCACAATCCAAAAAATAATAGATAAAACATTGTTCAAGAAACTACAAAATTAACTTCCAAACTTTTGAAATCTGTCAAAAACATTTGGAAAAAAATAGAATATCATATCTAATCATAATTTAGTGCACACAGATAACTTGCTAACATATTTGTCTCATATATTATTCCATAAGACTCCATTTTTAATGCATCTATCTCATATAAAAGTCCATGTACATCTATCTTTTTACTACATATTGCATACTATTGAGTGCATATACCTGATAGATTAGCGCACGTGCGCGCGTGCACACACACACACACACACACATATATAGATTATCACAGTTCAACACATACACCTATCATTTTGTCATATATATGCAATCCCTATCTAGAATATTTCTGTAAAACAAAACACTCTATCTAACCAAGTGAATAGCACATAGGACTCCCAGAGTAGCTCATCTGTAACATAGAATAGCACATATAGGAAACATAGTACTACATCTATTTTAGTGCTTCCAAAATATAGAGTAGAAAATCAAACATTAAAGAAAATTAAAATTTATATTTAGATACCCTTTTAAGAGTTTGATTCATTCCAATTAACACAATACTAGTTTCATTGTAGGATTATCCTCGATACATTTCAACTTATCTTCAATCAAGAAAATCAATGCATAGTTTATCACTCTTTTTTATCACCAATTTTAACAAGGTTTTGAGTTATGATGTATCATCCTTAATTATAACATTGACTTAAAATATTGGTAAAACATATCCTCATCAATAGGAGAATACCGTATTTTCCTATTTGGCTTTATCAAACATAACAGAACTAGAACTTGAAACTAAACTTAGCACACATTTAAAGATCACTTGTATGCATGTTTTGACTAGAACTCAAAAAATAGGAACTCAAACAAAAAGAAAAAGAAAAATAAACTTGAAAAATAATGGACAACATGGAAAACCCTTTTCACAGATACCATGTAGACCATGATGATGAGGAAATGTTTGATGAGATGGTCAAAGAAGCCCAACAGGATCCTAATTTTCAAAAGTTCATGGAAAATATTTTAGAATCTGATAAAAATAAATACTTCCTCATGCTAGCGCAAAAAGGTTTCAATCTACCCCATGATTTTGATGTGTCACAATTAAAGAGTAGAGAAATTTCTAATTAAAACAATCCCTTAATAACACTTACACAAAAAACTCAAGCCTTTCAATAATAAATGGAAGACATACAAAGAGGAATGCCAAAAAAATAATACTCATTGGAAGATATATGTGTATATTTATTTGATATAAGTTTGAGCATTATTTTTTTCCCTCTAAATTATGAGATTCCAAAATATGACAAGTATATGGGAAAAATTAATCCACAAGACTACATCAGGGAATTTTAGATAATAAGCTTTAAATTTTTACACAATGAAATATTTTTGATGAGATTGTTTCCAAGAATTTTAGGAGAGAAATCCATGGAATGGTTTTCAAAACTCCCTCCCAGTATCAATTCGTTTGAAGGATTGGTAAATAAATCTGTTACCCAATACTCATACAACATTGAACATGATGTAACCATGATTGATTTATCCAGCACAAAATTAAAAAGGGGAACCAGTCCTTAAATTTTTACAAAGATGGAGACAATCATTTTCCAAATATCCTGACATTGTACCTAAACAAGAGAAAATGGATATTTTGATAAAAAAATTTAAGCACTGAAATGAGCTATATATGTTACAATCCATTTTTGTCATTGCGGTAAAATATCGACATGCTAATGATTGATACAACCACTAGACTTATAGTTCAGACACAAGAGGTTGTTGAACCATTTCATGAATCTCGAAGGGGGATGTTGGTGATTAGTCCAACAATCCCCCCCTTAGCATCACCTAAGGGGGTTCAAACCTATGACCAAGCTCGTATACCACTTGTTACAAGTCATATTTGTCATTGTGCTAAAAGACCTATCTTTTAATGCATATTACAACTACTAGAATTATAGAAGATAGAGAAGGTTGTTAAACCATGCCATAAATCCTGAAGGGGGATGTTGGTAATTAGTCCAACACTATAGAATTCAATCATAATTTCTAGCAACTTTTGATAAGATAATTGAAAATGGAATCAAAATTGAAGAGTCTTTGATCAAGAAAGGTGAATTAAAATTCTATAAGGATACAAGGAACGCTTATTGAAACACCAATACCACAATGACAACCCAAAATTTTGGACAAGAAATAAAGAAAATCATCAATGACAGACTGGTTGATGAGCATAATTTAAAACCAAAACAATCCATTTTAAATCTATCAAATAATACACTTATGAGAAATCAAGAGAACAATAAGACCAAACCACCATCAAATACACCTAAGATAAAATTCACACCTCTAGGTGAGCCACTTGAATAATATTTGAGAACACTACTTTCAAACAAATTGATAACATTACCTAAAGTAATAGATTTAAAAAGAAAGGTTAAACTGACATGGTGGAATGATTCATACTATTGTGAATAACATAGAAGTAGAGGTTGTAAGAAAAATTATTGTCAAAGATTAAAACTTGTCATACAAGACTTCATAGATAATGGTGTTATAAATTTTGAGGAACCTAAAATAAATTATGAAAAAAATCATTTAAAACCCCTCTTCCAAATCATGAGAAAGGATAATCCTCAACATGTTCAAAGCATAACAAAGGATATGGATTAAACTATGCCCATATGTATGACAATATGATCATAATATTTCAGAATATGACTCAAGGGTTAATGTAGTTTTTGTCAAGGAAAAATAATAACATGAACCTACCAATGGTGTTACAAGAAGTCAAGCCATGGTAACTTTGGGAGGAGTAATAAATTAAACATCTTACACTTCAAATTAATATAACATAGTTGATCAATTACAAAATACACTAGCATAGATATCCATATTTAAAGAGATTTTAAAACTTTCACCCAAAAAAAAGGAAATTTTAGAAAAGACTCTATTGGACACCACGGTACCTAACTATTTATATGTTGGTCAGTTTCAATCTATGGCATGACATTTAAAAACACTACACTATCTATATTTTATAGAAGAATGTGACATGTCTTTGAATCATCCAAATAACCTTCCATTACACATTGAAGTCTTAATCCATAAACATTGAGTAAAACGTGTACTGATAGATGAAGGAGATGGTTTAAACATTTTTACATTGAGTGTTGTCTATGCATTAGGATATTCTAAAAATGTACTAGATCTAGAAAGTAAGATTATAATAAAATCTTATGATGTTGAAGAAAAGTATTCTAAGGCTCTAGTTTTGTTTTCAATTAGAGTGGGACCAATTCAAAAAGATAAAATATACCAAGTTCTAGACTTGAATTCATCACACAACATAGGCTTGGATAGATCCTTGATCCATGAAATGCAAGCAGTACAATCAATAAATCACCAATGTTTGAAGTTTCCTTACAATGGACAAGAAATCAAAATTATAGGAGACTCAAATCCTTTTCAATATTTCAACATAGTTAAGACCTTACAATGGAAAAGAAATCAAAATTATAATCAAAATTATAGGAGACTCAAATTCTTATCAATATTACAACATAGTTAATACTATGAATGGTGTCCTCATACCCCATAATAGAGAGGCTTCTGCTTCTAAATGTTCTAATAAAGAAAGTTCCTTATCAACTATATTAGAAAATTTTGATCAAAAGATCCAATTAAAAGATAAGGGAGTGGGTGAATATTACTTTGAGAATTCATTGTCTCTATCAGATTTACCACTTTCTCCAAGGTCTTATGTAAAACCATCAACATCCAAAAAACAATTTTCAAAACCACTTAAGATTTTTTATGGTTCATTTGTTAGACAAAGAAAACTATCTAAAGAAAATGATGATAAGGATATCTTACAATGGTTATACAAGATTTAAGAGGAATCCCAACAAAAAACACAAAATATTGAGTTACTAATAAAACAATATGGTAAATAATTTCACATGATGCAAAATATGGGATATGATGGAAAAAGGTCCTATAGACAAGTGAAAAGAAGATATTGTTTAACCCATGCAACATGCTCAATAGCATGAAAAAGGAAAGAACAACATAGGGTACAATGAAGAATAAGATACTCACAGTTTGTATGAGAGAATTCTTAGATTACAAGCTTGTAGTGAATCAAAGTCTATAATGAATGAGAATGGGATTCCAATTTAGAAGAATCATGTGAAGAGAAAAATATTGATGTCATCAAGTCATATGTACCTACATTTCATGAGGGAAAAATCTTAGAGTATAGACCATTTCAATTTGGATAAAAACATATTGATGATGACACTAGTGAGAATAATCAGATGATAAACATGAAGGATAATAGAGATGATGGAGTTTTTGGATTGAAATGTGTGTAATATTTTTCATCAACATTTTGAATCACATTTCATGATCCATCATCAAGATGAGAAGAGGTGAAAGAGAAAATATGATGTATTGTTGCAAACCAACCAAATATAAAGGAGAAGGGGAGAGAAAAGGGGAGGCACAAGGAGTGAGAACCTGAGAAATTCAAACATAATTGAGAAAAAGTAAAAAAAAAATACTAAAAGGATAAAAACCAAAAGATAAAAATAACAAAGGAAACCCATAAAACACCCAAAAAGATAATAAATCAAAGCAACAAGAAAACAACTAAAAAAAAGGAGACAATGAAAAGAAAATAAATAAATAAATAAAATAAAACCAAACCCAAACAAATAAGATAAATAAATAACAAGATAAAAAAAATCTATCAACACCAATAAGGAAATGAAAAGAATAGTAAAAAATTAACAGACCAAGCATATAATCAAGACTATATATTTAAAATAAAACAACTAAAAATTAATGTAAATGTTCAGGAGGAAAATGGCATCGATGAGTCTAACAATGCAAACTAGGCATATCAAGTTGAACACGTTCTCCCTAATCCATTCAATACAAGAGAAAGAGGGGCTTCCGAGCATAAATCTCAATATGACCTTGGTTAGATTATCAAGAACCCAAAGGTGATAGGGGATGTAAATGTTAAACCCAAGTTATAATAAGAAAGTATACTAGCAAGGTCTCTTTCATACAATGTAATTCAGTTATAAATATGTAATGAATATGATAAAAATTGAAACAATTGACTAAGAAAAAAGTCTAAGATGAGTCTCAGAACCAAGTGGATGCAATCAGTCCAATTAAGATAAAAAAATGAAACTATCCTAATAGATAAAATAAATGATAGGGTAATTACATTGAAATGTGTGATAGAATATTCTTTTCTATTCTAAAAATAGAAGATTAGGACCTGTAGCTGAATTTTTTATTGTGGATCCCCAATCATGGGTGAAAACTAATAAAATGCTAAAAATCTCAAGCTACTTGGTGTTGGTGCCCAAAACCGATGGATCAGATTTGGCCAACTGACAGGTACAAATTAATACCTCTACAATTTTGGCTTAATCAAGCCAAGGCTGGTATGCCTAATTTCACTTTGAACTATCAAATTCTCTATGTCACACAACTGCGTACATAAAAAAAACAAAGTTCCTCCCAAGGTGGTGAATGATCCTTGGAGGAAAGAAAAAAATCCTCTGATAATCTCTACACTATAACTCTTGACTAAAGTGGATTAAACTAAGGACTAAAAAGTACTGCTTTGAAATAATAATTTAATGATCTATAAACTACAAATGAACTAATATAAGAATTTCCAATTAAAGATTAGATCAGTGCCTTCTAAATACTTGGGCTATAGAGTCATAAAACTTTCAATCCTATGTACGATCAAATATGGTTTTAAAAACTTTCTTTAATAAGACAAGACCATCACTTCACAAGCTTCCACTTGACTTATAATTCAAATCAATTAACAAAACTAATCCTATCAAATTTAACTCAAATTAAGAGACTGATAAGAATAATGGCAGGTTCACAGACCATACAATTGATACTTGAGTTGTATATATTAACTTTGAATTATGATACTCAGGGAATTAAACATAGTAAAACAATCTATTTAATAGAATATCTGAAAGACTAATTGAAAAGATATAACTTATAACTACAAATAAAAAGAAGAGCACTTTGTTGGAAATATTCAAGAATTAACCAAGTTACTGAGAGGGGAGGGGTGAATCAGTAACTTCAAAATTTTCTTTCAGATGTATTAACATATAGTTTACTTTATCCTTTTGCATATAGAAAGCATGAAACTTAAAAGCATTCACAACAATGACACATAGATTTGGTTACCCAGAAACCTTCCAAAAGAAAGTAAAACTGGGGTGGGGATGAAACCCACAAAGCTTTAGTACTGTAGTAAAAGTTGGCCGATTAAGGCTTACATTGATCACTTCTGATGATCTGCCCTGCTAGGAGCAATAAGGATTGCTAAATCCACCCCGTTAAAGGATTTTTACAAAGTTACAAAAGAAGTATGTACTCGGTAAAGAGATTTTACAAAAGACTGTTAAGTCTACCCGGTTAAAGGATTTTAGTACTGATTCACCTGTTAGGATGAAACAGTAGATCTCTTACTTTGCAACTGGATTGCTGAATGAGATTCGCTGATGTACTGATCACCTTCTGTGATGAATTTGTCTTTGATGCTTCTTATACTGTTGTAGCCCTTTGTAATTCGCTTATCTCTGCCTTTCTCTATTTTTCATATTCATATTCATACTCATTACATCTTGGTATTTTTAAAACATTATTTATATACAAGTCTAAACAATTAATTACAATTACAAAGTCAGCTTGACAAATAAACATAAGTGCTACTAAGTCAGCCCAAGTATGGTTACACGGTTCCTGCAAACTAACTCAATGACTTTCTGATACTCGGCATCCACTGCATTACTCGGCATCGTCATGCACTCGGTAGAAGTGAAGGCTCGGTTCATACTAACCACTCGGTAGGTTTTGAACTCGGTAAATACTGGTGACTCGGTAGACATAATGTTACTTGGTTTACACTGTCCTGCTCGGTTTGCACTATCCTGCTTGGTTTGCACTGTTTTGCTCGGTTTGCACTATTCTGCTCGGTTTGCACTGTTCTGCTCAGTTTGCACTGTTCTGATGGGTTTGCACTATTCTACTCGGTTTGCACTATTCTACTCGGTTTGCACTGTTCTGCTCGGTTTGCACTGTTCTGCTCGGTTTGCACTCAGAATGCAAATAAGTGTTGTCACTAGTGGCAATCCTGCTTAATGCCAACAATCTCCCCCTTTGGCATTAGTGACAAAAACACTTATTGCCCAAAACTTATATACATGAATCATGCTGAGATTTATTTTGATTTTTCAAAATTTGTCTTTGTCATAGAGCTTTATAAGCTATCTCCCCCTTTCAATGTGCTAACTTTTTCTTCTATACATATCTCCCCCTTTTTGGCAATAATGCCAAAGGTGTATATATAAGTGTTTTACAAAGAGAATCCAAAATTTGATAGAAAAATAGAATGTACCTTCATTATCAGTGCTAGGGTTCTATCCCAATTGTCTTGTAGAATCTTGCATGTTTGGATTGCAATTTGGACTTCTGCAGAGAGTGTAATCATGTGATCTGCTATTGAGAACTAATTGTCATGAATTAATGTTTTGGAATGTTCAATGTGCTTATACATTGTATTCATGATGGGAAGGATCATGTTCTGAATGTCTAGCAATGTGGACCGGATCCTTGTGTCTTCTTTCAGTAGTTCTGACTGCATATTTTATAGGAATGAGATTTTCATGTGATGAGCAGAGTTTGAACTTGGTTCAAGTTGCAGCTTCTGTATGTTAATCTTCAAATCCTCATCAATTTTATTCATTTTATCCTTGACATCCTTGGTGAACTTGGCAACATTGCATAGTCTGACCAAAAGAGAGGTAACATTCGAATAGGAAGATTCAATGTTTGTCAAAAATGAAGACAATTCTGCTTGATTAATAGCTATGTGCTGAGCAATGTGCTCAAGCACTTTATTGTTGAATTTCTTCTCAGCTTTTTCAACTAACTTGTCTATCCCAGATGAATCCTCATTGTACTTATTTACCATTTCTGCTAATTGTAACAAAACATGTTGAGAGGAGTCTACTTCAATACCTAATGCTTCTGACAAAATTTCCTTAGCATCCTTAATGATTTTATATCCCTTGTCTCTCTCCTCTTTAAGCTTCTTTTTCTTCACTTTCCTTTGGAGGATTTCACCTATATTTTGCATTTGATCCGCTGATAGATTTGCAAAATCCAATGTTGGAATCTCTATTTCCTCATCTAGGTCTATATCCTCTACTATATTCTTGCCCAAAAATCTTATACTTGGTTGAGCCTTAGGCTTATCTATACTTAATGCCTTAGTAGTAGTGATAGTAGACATAGTAGGACTGGCTATAGAGAATGGTATACTGTCTACTGGAGAACTTAAAGTATTTACACTTGTAGAATCAAAAATTGGAATACTTACTGCTGGAATACTTGATGAAGTAGGAGACTGCAACTCGGTAGAAGAAATGGTAGTTACTTTTGTTGGTGCTATAGGTGATTGGACAAATGTTGAAGTTGTCACAACCATGCTTGAAGGTGTCTCCGGGCTAGATGTAGTAACTTTTGCTAGAGAGGTAGGAAGTGATGCAATGACTTCTGCCGCTATCCTCACAGTATCATCTACCTCAGTGGCTTCTTCCTATTCATCACTATCATCTTCAATGTCTTTTATTATAAGTGTTTCAGTACTTTGTTGGTGAAGATGGTATATGTTCTTCCATGTGGCATTTGCAGCCTTCACAACCGATTCAATATTGTTAATCAGAATTAAACAAGTATTGAACTTCAGTGTCATCTTATTTTCATTTTCCTTCAATGCCTTCTTTATTTCATCATTTTTCAAGCTGGCATTCACTGTCTCAGGGTTTGATCAAATATGTCTTTTACAGTTTGCCTTGCATTGGCCCATCTCATTTTTACTTGATCTAATAAAGCTACTGGAATCTGTGGGGCTATTTCATCAGGAGAGTATCTCTTTTCCTTAGATGATGTTTTAAAAAATAGTACATTAGTGTTCATATTGCAATTGTGATCGAATTATATCTTATGAAAATCTAAATTGTATTGTCTCTTTACATTTTACATTATGTATGTATATGTGTGTTTGAGTGGCTTTCACCCCTCTTTAGGGTGAAAAGACACAACCCTTATTACAAATTACTTTGAAAAACAATAAACTAACTAAAAATAACTACCTAACTTTCAGATTTGGTTTTGGTTGAAAAACCAAAACACCTCGTGGAAAGCTAAGATTTTTACTAAAGATAGGAAATTTGATTTACCAAACTATGTCTTTTTTAGATTTTTAAAATTTGACCATCTTCAACCTCTATCGACATCATCTTTGTAGAAGGTTAAAATTCCAACATTTTCTGAAGGCTTTGATCACAAAATTTTGATTGTTCCTATCACAGAGCTTCCTTTCTTAATCCTTCAACTTTTAATTGAAAATTAATATAATTATTTATCCCAATTATTTCACATGCAAATTAAGAGGCCATTTTTTAGGGTTTTATCACTATATAGGACTCCAAATTTTGCCCAAAATTTAGAGCTCCAACAGGCTCTTTCTGGGGATGTATGCTCCATGTGAGCATAGTGAGATTCCAACTATCTCTAGAGAAGCAGACTAAGTATCCATAACAATCTGATACAAAGTAAAATTGGGTGGCCACAGGCACCCCAAAATTGAACATTGATCCTTTCCTCTATCGAACACTTGATTTTGATCACGTAATGCTTTGGATTTTCTTGAACATGATGCCATCATTTTTGTGAACAATACTTGTTGCTTTATCAATGTATTTTTTGGTATTCTCTTTTTGTTTTTCCTTTGATAAATCATCAAATGCACTTTGGTCCTTGCCAAACGGAAGCTCCCTTTGGTCATGCATGTGACCAGCCATATAAGCATTAGAATAAATCTTCTTTGTGTGATTGTCCTTTGGTATACAATTTTCTATGTCTCCATATTTAGAATGCAGATTATATTTGTCTAATCCAATCTTTTCTTTAGGCCTATGGTGCAAAACTTGTTCATAGAATGGTTTTAAAGATGGTTCATGTCAAGGAGATACTTCTTCACATATACTAGGACTATACTTATGCTTAGTCTATGAGCGCATAAGTAGATATGCTAAGATGTGAAAGTTACAGTCAGTTGAAGTTGCATAGCCAGTGTGTGCCAGCAGAGAACAGAGCATAGAGCCAATAGTTAGCATTTTGGTTTGTGACTATAATATAATGGTGTAAAGGGCATGTGCCCATTGTATTTAGGTTGTCGACATATTTATATGTATGATTGTAAGCATGCTTAAGCCAATTCATTTGGAAGCATTGTTTGTAATTAGTTATAGGTCCAACCTAATTGTTTTGATTGTATGAGCATATAAATATAAGATGTGCCCATTGTATTCAGCTCGGAAGAGGTAATAGAGTTGTGTTAAGTAGATTAGAGGTATGCAAAGAGAGCATAAGATGTATTAAAGCTTTGCAAGAGGTCAAAGCATCAACGCATTAAAGGAACTGATTTGACAAGCAGTGTCATAGTGACAATTCACCTGCAAATATAGTGTGTATCTAAATTCAGAAGGTTGTGGCCTTCATCATTTAAGTAGTGAGCTCTACGACAGTGATTCCACTCCCCTAATAGGGATCATTGTAAAAGACTCCTGACAGGGTCCAACCCTTAGCAAGGTCTACTGTACTTAAAGCATTATAAAGCTACTCCTAACAGAGTAAAGGATCTTCTAGCAAGGATCACAAAACACTAGTGCAGAATATTAGTGGGTATCAATTCCCACTGAGGTTTTTATCTATTTGGGTTTCCCCGTAACCATATTGGTGTCATGTGTTGATTTCATGTTTCATGTTTATGTGAATGTTTAATTCAATACTTAAGCATTTATAATTCAGTATAAAGATAAAAGTGAAAAGTTAAAATATAGTGAACATTGATTCACCCCCCCTCTCAGTGTTCCCATTCCTAACAATTGGTATCAGAGCTCTGGTCCTCAGCAAATAAGTTTAACCACTTGAGGAGATCATGGACAAAGCATAAATGAAATATCTAAAGAAAAATCTTGAAGCCGCTCTTGAAGACCTGGATAATTCAAAAAGAGAAATTGAAGAACTAAAAGAAAAAGTCAGTAATGCTCAATTAGTTATCAAAAGACTAAGAAAGGATTTGAAAGGATGCTCTAACAGTGATCTTGAAGAAAAAGTCAAGAAGTTGAATGAAGAAAATGCATCCTTATTAAGTTAGCTTGAGGAACTTGATGACAAACTAATGAACAATCAAGATGTCTATAATGAACAAGTCAAGGAGAACCTTCAACTCAATGAGGAATTAAGGGAAGCCAATTTGGAAATCTTGGATCTAAGGAATTGCAAAGAAAGATTGGAATCTAAATTAAAAGAAGAAAAGAATCACATTGACAAATTGCACACCAGTTCTGATTTGATAGAATCTCAATTGTATGCAAGAAGAGTCAAAGGAGACACTAGCTTTATTGGATACAATTAAGCACAAAATCAGATTGATAATATGCGAGCAAGAAAGGAATCACAAAAAGACTCTACTAATACTGAAAAGACTAAAGATCAAACCAAATACAATGGTGGTCCTCCTAAGAATGAGTGCAAGCCTATAGAACGCACCTATTTTGCATGTAACAAGCATGGACATATTGCAAGGAACTGTACAAAGGTAAGACCTTTTACTGGCTACTATTATTCATGTAATAGATTTGGTCATAAAGCTATGAATTGCAAGACAAGTAAGAAGAACAGGACCCAACATGATTAGGGGAATCAGAATCAGACAAATATAAGAAGTCCTCAGAATGTTACATGTCAGATATGTAACTATAATGGTCACTCAACTAGAACATGTAAAATGGTGAATCATGTCAATGCACCAAGGAATAATAGACCTCTAGTCATTTATAACTCATATAACAAGGTTGGACATATCTCAAAGTTTGTTAGATCAAGGACGCAAGGTCAAGAGAGCCCTTAAAATACTGAAGAACTAGTTTTGGATCCTGAAGGAGAAGTCAACTTTGTGAAATCCTCAGAGGATGTGAGCTTGATTTGGTTAGAAAAGAAGAAGGATAAGACTAATGAGAATGTATTGGATGCATCCCCGATGGATGCACCCTCTACATTTGCATGAATTGCCCTCAGGGTCATAGGGGGAGCTAATTTAGCTCTAGACCCCTGCATGGATGGTATACTCATCCTCAGAGTATGGGCCTTTGGACTTAAGCTTTTGGAGTGTATAGGAACCTTTGTGCAAGAGCGCACATGTTGATTGTTAGCGGAGCTTGAGTTTGAAATTTTGAAGTGACAACCTAGTTTATGCGACCTGCATTAATGGAAAATTTCTCACTTTAAGTACACAAAAAGTTGTATGTTCACTCATTGCATTCAAATTCAGAGTGATTGAAGAGAAGATTAAGCCTTGGAAGTTGTTGTGAAGATTTGGAGATTTAACTATCAGTATTTGCAGTGCATTTGATCAGTTGTAGAAACCCTAGCTCATTGCGCCGATTCGGAAGCTATTAAATTATCTCTAAGTTTAGTTGGAAAGAAATTAACAAGTCATGGCCACTCCCATTGTTTATGATGTCACTGAGAAGAAAAGATATGTTGTCAAGAGGCACCCATTTAAATCAACCCTAGATGATTTAGAGGTTGCTTTCTCCCACATGCCTACGGGCGTCATGCATGTGGAAGACATAAGGGCTTACATCTACTATAAGAAAGAACCTGTTGGACTAGATAGGTTAAGGGTGCACATGGATACCATGTTGAAATAGGATAAGACATTCATGGATGAATACACCAAATGGAATGATCACCCTATTGTTGAGTATTCTACGGCATATGAATTCTATGAGACTGAATGGATAAAGATCTTATTGAGAAGAATCCATGATGATCTATTTTGGATTGGAGATGTTCCAGTAAGAATCACAAGTGATTTGATACATGAGATGATAGGCCTTTCTAGGATAGGCATCATCCTTCTTGTGGGCAAGGATGTTAGGAAAATGGTGGAGCAAGTGTATAAATCAAGAAGCGATAGGTGCAGCATGACCATTGAGCCAATTGAGCAAGCAGACATCAAACTAATGTCAATGATACTTGGTTATACATTTCAACATACCAGCAGGGTGAATAGAGTGTCTGTGGGCACTATTCTAGCAGCCATTTAAATTGTAAAGGAAGATGGAAAGTTCAAATTGTGTGAGATCTTGTGCGCACAGTTGATAGATAACATCAAAGCTATCAAACATGACAAGACCAAGATATTTAGGTTTGGGTCCCTAATCATCTATATGTACCTTCATATAGTTGGAAGAGTTTTAGATTTGTATTTGGACAAGTCCATTCCTACCATGCCTCAGATATCCAACAAGGCATCCACAAAAATCACACTAAGAGACTATATCACATTGGAAATGAAGACATATAGAGAAAAGATACAAATGAGGTATAGAATTCCATAAAGCATTGTAGAAAATATAAAGATACAATATTCTTTATGGTGGAGATTGATACTACTTGTATGGAAGCTGTGGAACCAAGAACTAAGTGGATTCATCCACTTGGCTATGAGGTAGAGGAACAGGTCCTTGAAGCATATGCGCAGGTACTTCTGTTAGCCCCTAAAGATCCTAATGAACCTAGATGGGGAACCTATGAGGAAAAGACCAGGGAAGTTGATGCTAAACTAAACAGTGTTGCAACTAATAGAAAAGTTGCTAAGGTCACATCTGAGATCTTGAGAATTCATGGTGTATCTCAAGAAGACCTTGATAAAGCAAGTGATGAAAAGATTGCCTTAGAATTGAAAGGCACAATAGTCGAGGAAGAACAAGAAGATCCTAAGTTGAAAAAGATAAAAATTGAAAAAGACGATAGTTAGAAGGGTAAAGAAGATAATACTCCTTCTACACCCATAGATACTATTGACCTTACCACTCCTCTGGAGTATAAGCCAATAGTCAAGAGGAAGAAAGAAGCTAGCACTGATCATCCATCCTCACGAGCTACAAGGAGCAAGAAAAACATTCAAGCACCTCCTAAGGAAGGATTCAGACCAAGCCTTAAAGTTTTGAATACAAGAATTGTTGATAAGGGTAGAATTGATCAAGTAGGGAAGCACTATGAATCATTCAATGAGATTGACAAATCAGAAATACATAGTATGATTATCAAACATATGATCAAGTTCAAGAAGACAGTCCTTGAATTGAAGACTTCTATTCCTGATAAAATATGGGATATTTTAGAATACCAAAAGAAATAAGAAAATGAAGAGGATCTAAGGATCAGTTAAAAAGTATTACAAGATACTCTGCTAGTATGTTCTAAAGAAGAAGAGTCACCGATATTAAACTTGGTGAAGCCGCACTTAAGGACAAAGATGAGAACTCTACAAATCATGAACAAAGACTTTGAGCAGATAATGAAGGAAACAAAGAAGGCCATTGAAAAGGTGTTATTAGAACAACACATAAAACTACCTAATGTGCCCATTGTTAGCATGTGCAAAAAATTTCATGGCTCCTGGTCTTTTCCCTTGCTCTCTGCAATGATTTTTCTACTCCCTGGTTAAACCTTAGGCAAAACATTCAGAATCTAGCCGTTAGGTTTCAAAATTCAAATGTGCCCTAGCTTTATTCTTTCCACGCATTACCTTTTTTGTGGGTCACTTAAACACCTCTTTTGCATGTGCCTTTTAAGTTTCCACATCACCCCGGTTCCCAGTTAGTCTTTCTCTCCGACGGTGCCTTTATTTTTCCTAAGTCCGCAATCGCACCCTGCGATTTTAATATTTTTCCTAAGGTTCTCGGCTTTATCTTCCTAGGCCCGATTTCTAAAAACATTTTAATCCAACAGCCAGTATGTCTTCTCATGCGATCTATCAGACCCTTCAGATCATGAGACAATCATCAATTTGGAATCTCACGGTTGCGGAGTTATCAGTGGGTCCACCTACCATATGCCTTGTCAGCATTTTGTGATTGGTCCATGGGTTAGTAATTGTGCATGTGTCAGTGGGACCTGAATTTTTGAAGGCTTAGTGGGACTTGACGATGTCAGAAGATCCTACAGTGGGTGTAAGTTTGCAAGAGATTTGTCAGACCTTTGCGATCTTACGCTAGCAGTTGATGTTACTTTTCTTAGGTGGCAGTTCGTCGGTGGGTCCTGTTTGCCAGGTAGTTCTTATGTGCCTCACTATTCTGAGTTGGCAGGTTCTCATTCATCCCCGTGTTGATGAGTTGGTTTATGTCAGAGGGCCCACATTGAAAGCTTTTAATCTAATGTTCGGCATATGATCTCAAGGAATATTCCAAGCCTTTGAGATCATGCGCCATCCGTCAGATTTTTTTCCATTTTGCCAAGTTGCCTGTTGTGCTCAGTGGGTCGGATGTGACACACATGCTTGCAGTTGGAGGTTTCTTATTGGTTGACATGGATGTGCTTAGGAGTGGAGCCATTGTCAGAGGGGTCTGTGATGAGGATGGATCATATGGCTCATGTAAGTTCTCATGGGATTTGTCAGAGCTATGAGATCTTACGCCAGCCGTTCATCTTAACGCTTATGGTAAGTGGGTCTTGTGCCAGTGACTAGGCATGGATCACTGAATGGTTTAGTGACATGTGGCATCTAGCAGGCCCAAGTGCAGTCTAGTGTTTGGTAGAGTGAATAAAGAAGTTAACAGTGCCGACAAATTTAATGTGGTCACACATTCACGAAAAGATAAGAGGATTCACTAGTTTGTCTGGCAATTGCACCAACGGTAGTCGAGAAGTCGCTAGGTTGTTTAGCGAAAGTACAAAATGTTTAGTGAATTGGTGAAGATCCTTTGTCCCTAATTCACTAAATCTGGTGGAGCCACTTTTAGAGGAAGATCTTAAACCCGTGAAGGAGGTTTGATCGGATGGCTGTGTTTTAAAGCTGGTCTCAGTTTGAACGTGGGCTGTCATTCTCTGCAGGCGCCAAGGATTTAGCCGTTGTGATTCAAATTCAAATTTTTCTGAGAACTTCCAACGACCAGAAAGTACCAAATTTATGGAATTCATTGCAGAAATGACCCTTCTCGTGAGATATGACTGGTTTTTCATTTGCGGTGTGGTCCAGGGTGCTATTGGATTATTTGCAAAGTTTGTACCATTTCAGTTGTGTGCTCAAGGCTTGTTATAGGGTGTCCTTTTGAGCCCAGTTTTGTGATCCCCTGTACTTGCAGAGAAGAATTTCATGATTGTGGATTAGTTCAAGAATTTCCTCTTTCCTCATTGACTATGTTTCCCACCCCTGTAATAACTTTTTAGACTGTTTCGAGTAGGTTGGGTGGTTGAGACCCTAACCCTAGTTGTCTGAAGCTTGTTGCATTCGATCTTAAGGATCACAAGGTAGCTAGTGGTATAAGTTAGAGAATTTTGGATTTTGCAAGGGTTCCAAAATCTTCTTGCTTTTGGTCCCTGGTTTTTGACTGTAATATACTGATAGAAGTCTGATTTTGTGAATTTTCTGATCTTGGTATCATTCTGATTATATGTTGATCCTGATTGTGTTAATGAGAACATTTTGAATCCCAATCTTGTATCTTGTGTATGTCTTCTTACTTGTCTCTAAGCTCATATATGTTAGTTTCACAAAGTGTGCTAACATATGGTAAACAAAGAGTATTTTGAATTTATCTCTGAGTTCTTAACATAGTTAGGATTAAAGTCTTCTAGGTGAATTCAGTGAGTTTGTAGTCAGGTGTAGAATTTGATGTCCTTGTGCTTGAGGGAAAGGGGTAATAGGAAAAGCGCTTACCTCAGATTCCATTATGTTTGATTTGAGGTATTCAGTTGAGGTATACAGTTAGGTGACTCTGAGCCCTAGGATAAGGCACTGGTCCTTCCTCTTGAGGTATGCATGGTTAACAACTACAAACACAAACATTATTTGATAAATCTTTAACAATCTTATATGAGATATAGTGGAATATTATTTTAGACTCCTTTAGAGAAGTGAGTCAAGGGTACACCCGCATGAGCACTAAAGCTCAAAGTGTAGAAGGATCCTTTCATCCTTGTCAATTGGCCCTCTTCCTTGTGGACTTTGGAGTGGTGATAGAGTCGGGATTTTATTTACATTATCCATCAAAGTGTAAATCTGCAAGTTGAAGATCAAAGGGAATAATCCACAACCAACAAAATGGTGACTCTACTAGGGAGGATAACTTTGAAGATATGCATATGTTAAGAGTCAGTGATTCTACTGGGGAGAATCTAGAGAGAAGGTTATAGTCTATTCTTGTTTTCCTATGTGTTTCAAGGATTTTCCATCTAGGTGGGTGGTGACTCAAAGCTTTGAACCAGTGCAACATATTGAAGAAGCATGGAAAAAAGAAGAAATACTAGGTCATTTGTCAAGAAGAATCTAGAGGTCACTCTGGAGCAATTACCTAGACAGGGAAACAAAAGCTGGATTAGAAGGAATGGTGAGTCTACTAGTGCTCCCATGAAAGAACAGAGAAATGCAAGAGCCAGAGTACCACATGTGTCCTCAAGTGAGGATGGTTCACAAAATAGAGTATCTAGATCAGAAGGTGGTCACTCTAAAGAGAGATTCTATGATACCCCTGAGGCTGCATTTTAGGACAAAGGTTCATTGCCTGTAGGTCATGATGAACAAAACAGAGATGTGGTTTTAGAAGTTGACCTGGATCTTGAAGAAGATCATTTTAGAAGGGAACCCATGAGACATAGGCAAGTTCACTTCCCATATCAAAATATTCCTGATATGGATGTGTCATCTAGTTCTAATGACATTATGGTTGATCCTGATGACTTGAATGCACTAAAGTTGCAGTTGGAAGAGTAGGATGTCATACACAAAAGATTATAGGAGGAGAGAGAGGTTGAAAAGGTAAATGGTTTGATAGAGAGGCAGTCTCTTTTGAGAAAAATAAATGAAATGAAGGAGAGAAACAAGATGCTTGCTTCTGCTCCTAGAACATTGTAGCATGATGTGTTTGGTGATCTTGATGCCTTGAGGAGTGAGAAAGAGCACTTACTATAGGATCATGAATTTGAAAATGAGGGCCCTGTGGTTAGACAAGTGCAAATTTATGTCCCTTTGCCTAAAGATAAAGATGGGCATAGGATTGCCAGACCTACTTTTATCATAAATGAGAAAGAAAAGCAGAAGATGGTGGGTGACCAAGCAAGCAAACCAATGACAATACTAGGGATCCCACCACCTGATTCAAATAAGGACACTGAAATGGAGAGAAGGAGAAAAGAAGATAAGGACCTTGCAAGAGAACTAGAGAAAGCTGAGGTTGATGCTGCCATTGCAGAAAAGAAAAGGAAGATCCAATTTTTGTGGGCTTCTTCAGCTAATGCTCTTGGCCCATCTGCTACTAAACTAGGTATGCCATCTATGACTACTGCCATTCCACTTAGTAATGCTACTAGTTATTTTCCTTCTTCATCCACTAGGATAGGTGCAGATCCTAGGTAGCAGTCAAATGCACAGATAAATGTAGATGCTAATGTTGATCCTAGGGTTAACACTAGTTCAAGCTTTCAAAGAAGACCTATGCAACTAGAAGGCTATAGGCAAATAAGTTTTGATGGAATTCCTGGCTATCCAAATGCTTTTCCACATGATATTAGAGATAAGGTACCTAATTTTGCTAGTAATAATGCTATTAGTTGTGAAGAGCATCTTAGGTTATTTGTTGATATGCTTAATGATTATGAGGTAGAGCATGAGGATTTTGTCATGAAACTATTTGTTCAATCTCTAATGGAGGATGCTAAAGATTGGTTTAAGAGGCTTCCTGATAGATGTATTGATACTTGGGACTCTTTTGAGAAATGTTTCAAGGAGTAGTATGGTGATAGGCCTAATGCTAGCTTCATGTTGAATGAATTCAACAGCATAAGGAAAAATTAGAATGAGTCTGCAACTAAATTCAACATGAGATTTCAGAAGGGTATGCATAAGTTGTTCCAAGTTATGTGGTTAGATGACAATGTTTGTCTAACTACATACTTCAATGCATTTGATGGGAAGATGGGATATTTATTGAGGGATAAAGAACCAAGAACTCTTAGGGATGCTTTTAGGATTGCTATCAACATTGAGAACAACATGAAAATATCAAGAAAGTTGGGTGGAAAGAGAGATGACCCAAAGTTGTTTGGGGACAAGAAATATAAGAAAGAAAATGATAAGAATGTTGGATCTAGGAGGCGGGAAGAAGACAAATTGGATAAGGTGCTTAATACATTGAAGGATTTGAAGGCACCTACAAATAGGAACATCAGTGCTCCTACCAATGAAAGGCCTCAGTTCAACAACAATTTTAGTAAGCAGAATAGACTGCAGAATTACCCCTACAACACCCAATGGAAGGATGGCAAGCCTATTGTCCTTGCTGCAAGAGAAAATAATGATAGAGGTGTCCCTGAACCTCTATATAAGGCTTCAATAAATGTCATGGAGAATGTACCTTGGTGTGTTTCATGCCAGTCCCCTCATTCTGTAGAGCATTGTGTGGTTGCACAATCTATGGCTGCAAATCAAGATTGTGGCAATGAGGAGATAGAGAAAGAAGAAGAACAAGATGATGTTGGTTGCAACATGGCTTCTTCATGTCTAGGATATGAAGATGATTCTAATTTTTATGAAGAGGCAGATGTGAATGTGAAGAGACATAATCAGGCCCTTTTTCATCAAGAGGTTTTTTCTGATGGTGAATGCGTTGATCAGAAAACATGTAACATGAACTCTTCTCCCAAGTCAGTAAATTTGAGAAGACCTTCTAGAGAAGAGATGGAGAGGATTACTACAAAAATGATTGCCCAAGTGCAAACCAAAGGCATGGTGGCAAGGAACATAAATGAGAAAGCTGCAGGAATTTTTATGAAGAGTTCCAACTTCAGAGAACATAATGAGAACAAATCAAAGGGTGATCAAATGGTCAAATTCAAGAATGTAAAAGGTAAGAATTGTGAACCTAAGGGAGTTGGAATTGAAAGGATCTCTAGTGAGATTGAGAAGCCAGTTAACACAATGGCTAAGATTGAAAAAATGAGGGTGGTCAGTACACCTAATGTGTTAGATAAACAAAAGGATGTTAAGGCAATGCAGATTGAGATTCCTGCTTCTACCCCTATTGACATGTTATCTGTATTGTCACAAATTACAGTTAAGGTTCCATTGTCATAATTGTTGAGGATCCCTGAACATAAAGATAAGGCTATTGCATGGGTTGGTAATATTCACAAAAATGATACTTCATGCAATGGATCTCAGGATAAAGCTTTGAAGGATGTTGCTGCTCAGGGAATTGTGTCTCAAATTCCTCCAATATATTTGGATAGCTCTATCAATGCCAGCCTTGAAAATATTGACCCATTCTTCCTAAGTGTTCTTGTGAATGGGATGAAGTTAAAAAATTGTATGATTGATAGTGGTGCCTCTAATACTATCATGCCTTTCAAAATCATGGAGAGGTTGGGCCTTAAAGTTGATACAGTGCAGGGTAGGTGTTGTGTAATGGATCAGAGGGAGGTACCAGTCATTGGGACTATCAATGCAATGCCATATAGGTTGGCAGCATATCCAGAGAAAGAGCTAACAATGAGTGTTTTGGTGGTGGATATCCCTCCTCATTATGGGATGTTCCTATCTAGAAGATGGAGTGCTACCATGGGTGGAAGTTTACAGTGTGATCTATCCTATGCAACTTTCAAGATTGATGATCAATTTATCAAGATTGAATGAGAGCCAAGAGTATGCCACATGATTGAGAGAAATGTAGATAATGAAACTACATGTTTTGTGGATACTGATGTTAATGCTTTTAGGGCAGAAATCCCTGTATTTGAAAATGAACATATTTTGTTACCTATCTCTATTGAGGTAGGTGCTTGCTCTGTGAAAGGTGATTTGTGGGTAATATACTTTGATGGTGCAAATTGAAAAGATGGTGTAGGAGTAGGTATTTTACTTATTTCTCTTGATGGAAACACTTACAAATTTTCTTTCACATTGAATTTCTTTTGTACCAACAATATAGCAGAATATGAGGCTTTTTTGTTAGGATTGAGGTTGGCACAAAAGCATGGTATTAAGTGCCTAAGTGTTGTTGGTGATTCTGAGTTGGTGGTGTCCCAAGTTAGGTCATAGTATGCTTCTAAGAATATAAGGTTGAAAAAATATAGGAATGCAGTGTGGGATTTGATTGAGCATTTTGATGCCTTTAATATTGAGTGGAGGGATAGGAGTAACAACAAGATGTCTGACTTGTTAGCCAATATTGCAATCAATCCCAATGATATCACATTCTCTGGTATCTCTAAAGTTGAAATTCAGGCTAGGCTTAGTATACCAAATAATATTGAGAATTGGCAAGTTTTTGATGATGATAATGATATTTTGAAGTTTATGGATTGTAAGGATCAGTATCATGGTCAGGAACTTGATTGTTCAGCCTTGGTTGAGTCAGTAGAAGGAAGGGAGGTTGTCTTAGGAAATGAGGTCATTCAGCTTAGAACTAACAAGGTGCCCAAGGGGCTTGTTGTTTTGGAGACTGTCTTTGACAACCATGATAGAGTTCAAAAGAATATCAAAGGAGAAGATCATGCTGATCTTGAGGAGATAAATCTTGGATCACATGAGGCACCTAAGAAAGTATACATTGGTAGAGATATATCTCAAAAGGTAAGGCAACCTTTGATTGAATTATTGAGGAAATTTAGGCATGTTTTTGCGTGGTCATATGATGACCTATAGGTTTATAGAGAGGATTTATTTCAGCATTATATTCCATTAAAAGAAGATGCTAAACCTTTCCGGCAAAAACAAAGGCCTATTAATCCTACTTTGGCACCCAAGATGCAAGAAGAATTAATGAAGTTGAGAGATGCTAGCATTATCAAGCCTATAAGGCATTCTTCTTGGGTGTCAAACCTTGTTCCTATAAGAAAAAAGAATGGTGACATCAAGCTTTGTGTGGACTTCAGAAATTTGAACATCAACTCATTGAAAGATAATTATTGTTTGCCCAATATGCAGGCTATGTTGTAGAGAGTAACCAGATCAAAATTGATGTCAATGATGGATGGTTTCTCTGGCTATAATCAGGTCATTTCTGAGGAATCAGAACAATTCAAGACAGCCTTTACAACACCTTGGGGAACATATGTCTATGTGAGGATGCCTTTTGGCCTCACAAATGCTGGTGCTACTTTTCAGAGGGCAATGGATGTTGCCTTTTTAGATTTCATTAATGATTTCCTTATTGTATATTAGGATGATTTAACTACCTATTCCAAGAAGGAAGAAGACCATTGTGCTCATTTAGAAAAAATATTTGTAAGGGCCCTGGAATTTGGCATTTCATTAAACCCAAGGAAATGTGCTTTTGGTGTCATAGAAGGTAAGTTGCTTGGCCACTTGGTTGGGAAGCAAGGAGTGAGAATTGACCCTGAGAGGGTAGCAGCCATTGATAAAATTCAAAGACCAAAGAATGTTAAACAGATTTAGTCCTTCTTTGGTCAGGTCAATTTTCTAAGGAGGTTTGTGACAAACTTTGCAGAGGTTACTAGACCTATTTCCAAGATGTTGAAGAAGGGATCTGTAATCAATTGGGAGGGTGAGCTTGATGAGGCTTTCAAGAATATCAAGCAGGCTATCAAAGATGCACCAGTGCTTATGGCACCTAATTATAATGTCACAATGCATATCTTTTCCTTTTCATCTTTTCATACTATTGTTGCAGTTTTGTTACAAAAGAACAAGGATGGTTTTGAGCAGCCTATTGCATTTTTTAGTAAATCTTTGTAGGCTACAGAATTGAAGTATGATATAAATGAAAAATAGGCTTATGCACTTGTGAAGGCAATCAAGGCTTTTAGATGTTACTTGATGCGAGTAGTTGTGATTGCTTTTGTGCCAAGTGCAGTTGTGAAGGATATTTTCTCACAGCAAGAGGTGTCTGGAAGAAGGTGCAGATGGATCAATAGGATCCAGGAATTCAATGTTGAGATCCAGATCACTAAGTTGGTTAGAGGTCAGGATTGGAAAGACTGATGGCCCAATCCAATCTAGATGCAAACTAGGTAAATCATTCTAAAATTGATTATACATGTGATATGGATGATTGTATTTGGTATCAGGACATTATTTACTATTTGAGAAACATGAGGTGTCTAGATAGTATGAATGATAATCAAAAGAGGACATTGAAGTTACAGGCCATCAAGTATGTAATTGTGAAATGTAAGTTGTATAGAAAAAATTTAGATTGCATACTGTTGAAATGTGTAGATGAGGATCAAGCTAATGTATTGTTGAAGGAGATGAATGAGGGAGTTTTTGGTGGACATTATATGGGTAAAACAACTACTCATAAGATCTTGAGAGCAGGCTTTTGGTGGCCCATAATCTTTAGGGATGCAGAACAATTGGTAAGGAGATGTGATGCTTGTCAAAGGTTCTCTGGTAAGCTTAATTTTTTAGGTAATGTACCATTAAAACAAGTAGAAGTTCAGGCTCCTTTCCAACAATGGGGAATTGATTTCATAGGGGAGATACCAAACAAGTCAAGTGGAGGACATTCTTGGATCTTAGTTGCCACTGATTACTTTACAAAGTGGGTAGAGGTTGTACCTACAAGGAATGCAACTAGCAGGGTGGTAATTGATTTCTTGATGAACAATATTGTTACAAAGTTTGGGTGCCCTGATAGGATAGCGAGTTACAATGCTATGTGCTTCAAGTTTACCGAATATAAGGACTTTTGCAAAGGTTTTGGAATTCAGATTTCTAATTCCTCACCTTATCATCTGCTAGGAAATGGTCAGGCAGAATCTACTAATAAGAGCTTGATTAAAATCTTGAAGAGAATTCTAGAGAAAAATAAGAGGGCATGGAATTCAAAGCTGCCATTAGCTTTATGGGCTGATAGGGTAACTATGAAGAGGGCAATTGGTTGTGCACCATTTGACCTAGTGTATGGAATTCATGCTAGGATGCCTCAGAATAATTTATTGGAGATGTACAAGTTTGTGTAGTTGTATGATGATGACATTGATGATGAAATGTAGTTAAGAATTGAGGACCTCATTAGGTTGGATGAAACTAGAAGAGAATCAGTTGCAAGGAATGCCAAATTGCAGTTGCAGGTTAAGAATTTATATGATAAAAAGACTATTGATAGAAAGTTTGAGCCTAGTGATTTGGTGTTAATTTGGAATGCTAGATTGGAGGATAGGGGGAGACATGGTAAATTTGATCCCATCTGGTTAGGGCCATATCTGATTCATGAGAAATGGGGCCAAGATTCATACCTCGTCAAGGATTCTAATGGTGATATTCAAGAGTTCCCTGTTCATGGACAATTCTTGAAGCAGTACTTCTTTTGAAGTACTCTATTTTCCATGAATAGTAGTTAGGGTTGTACATCTTGTAAATCTCTATATATAGGTTGCTTGCCCCTACCCTATTTCACCCTAGTCTTTCATTTTTTGGTCCGGTTGCTTGTCTTGCCCTACTTGTTCCTATTGTCTGCAATTTTTGTCCAGTGGGATGGTCTGCTTTTACCAGTGATTCTAAGTTCTTGCTATGCCTACAAAAAGCATACATCCCCAGACAGAGCCACTGTTAGCATGTGCAAAAAATTTCATGGCTCCTGGTCTTTTCCCCTGCTCTCTACAATGATTTTTTTGCTCCTTGGTTAAACCTTAGGCAAAACGTTTAGAATCTAGCCGTTAGGTTTCAAAATTCAAATGTGACCTAACTTTATTCTTTTCACACATTACCTTTTTCATGGGTCACTTAAACACCTCTTCTGCATGTGCCTTTTAAGTTTCCATGTCACCCTAGTTCGCAGTTAGTCTTTTTCTTTGGCGGGTCCCTTTATTTTTCCTAAGTCCACAATCGCGCCCTGCGATTTTAATATTTTTCCTAAGGTTCTCAGCTTTATCTTCCTGGGCCTAGTTTCTGACAAAATTTTAATCCAATGGCTAGCATGTCTTCTCATGTGATCTATCAGACCCTTCAGATCATGAGACAATCATCGATTTGGAATCTCACGATTGCGAAGTTATCAGTGGGTCCACCTGCCATATGTCTTGTCAGCATTTTGTGATTGGTCCACAGGTTAGTGATTGTGCGTGTGTCAGTGGGACCTAAATTTTTGAAGGCTTAGTGGGACCTGACGATGTCAAAAGATCCTATGGTGGGTGTAAGTTCATGAGAGATTTTTTAGACCTTTGCGATCTTACACCAGCCGTTGATGTTACTTTTCTCAAGCGGCAGTTCGTCGGTGGGTCCTATTTGCCAGGTAGTTCTTATGTACCACACTGTTCTGAGTTGGCAGGTTTTCATTTGTCCCCATGTTGATGAGTTGGTTTATGTCAGAGGGCCTGCGTTGAAAGCTTTTAATCTAATGGTTGGTGTATGTCTGGTGATTGCACGAATGGTAGTCGGGAAGTTGCTAAGTTGTTTAGCGAAAGTATGAAATGTTTAGCGAATTGGTGAAGGTCCTTTGTCACCAATTCGCTAAGTCTGGTGGGGCCACTTTTAGAGGAAGATCTTAAAGCTACGATGGAGGTTTGATCGGATGGCTATGTTTTAAATTTGGTCTCATTTTGAACGTGGGCCATCGTTCTCTATAGGCACCAAGGATTTAGCCATTGTGGTTCAAATTCAAATTTTTCTAAGAACTTCCAGTGACCAAAAAGTACCAAATTTATGGAATTCATTACAGAAATGACCCTGTTCGGTGAGATATGACTGGTTTGCCATTTGCAGTGTGGTCTAGGGTGATGTTGGATTGTTTGCAGAGCTTGTACCATTTCAGTTGTGTGCTCAAAGCTTGTTGCAGGGTGTCCTTTTGAGCCCAGTTTTGTGATCCCCTGTACTTGCAAAGAAGAATTTCATGATTGTGGATCAGTTCAAGAATTTCCTCTTTCCTGATTGACTGTGTTTCCCACCCCTATAATAACTTTTTAGACCATTTCTAGTAGGTTGGGTGGTTGAGACCCTAACCCTAGCTGTCTGAAGCTTTTTGCTTCCGATCTTGAGGATCCCAAGGTAGCTAGTGGTATAAGTTAGAGAATTTTGGATTTTGCAAGGGTTCCAAAATCTTGTTGCTTTTGGTCCCTGGTTTTTGACTATAATATACTGGTAGAAGTCTGATTTTGTGACTTTTTTGATCTTGGTATCATTCTGATTGTATGTTAATCTTGATTGTGTTAATGAGAACATTTTGAATCCCAATCTTGTATCTTGTGTATGTCTTCTTTCTTATCTCTGATCTCATATATGTTAGTTTCACAAAGTGTTCTAACATATGGTAAACAAAGAGTATTTTGAATTTATCTCTGAGTTCCTAACAAAGTTAGGTTTAAAGTCTTCTAGGTGAATTCAGTGAGTTTGCAGTCAGGTGTAGAATTTGATGTCCTTGTGCTTGAGGGAAAGGGGTAATAGGCAAAGCACTTACCTTGGATTCCATTGTGTTTGATTTGAGGTATTCAATTGAGGTATACAGTTAGGTGACTCTGAGCCCTAGGATAAGGCACTGGTCCTTCCTCTTGAGGTATGCATGGATAACAACTACAAACACAAATATTATTTGATAAATCTTTAACAATCTTATATGAGATATAGTGGAATATTGTTTTAGACTCCTTTAGAGAAGTGAGTCAAGGGTACACCCACCTGAGCACTAAAGCTCAAAGTGTAGAAAGATCCTTTGATCCTTGTTAGTTGGCCCTCTTCCTTGTGGACTTTGGAGTGGTGATAGAGTCGAGATTTTATTTACATTATCCATCAAAGTGTAAATCTACAAGTTGAAGATCAAAGGGAATAATCCACAACCAACACCCATCACTCATGCATCTAATAAGAAAAACAAATCAGAAGAGACCTCCAATGTACCAATGACAAGTCCTTAGGACTCAGTGCCCATAACAGAAACTCAAATAGAGGCAAACAAGTCAACACCCATCTCAGAATCACACAAAGAAAGTACTATTGTCATTGACAATGTAGAGATAGCCATGGTGGCCACTGACACAAAATTAGATAAGTTTGAGGAAGTTCTTTTGAGCACACCAGAAGCCAAAATATTATGTAGCAGCTCACCTCCCACTCATCAAGAAGAAATACACATTGAAGACATATCTGATGAGAAAGAAGAAGAAAAGAAAGAAGTAGAGGAAGAAAAGAAAGAAGAAGTAAAGGAAAAAGAAAGTAAAGATGAAACTTTTGTTGAATTGATCAAGGTGAAACAAGAAGTGATGGATAGCACTCCCATCACTCCCTCCTCAACATTGTTGTCAAGTTTGACACCTGACACAAGTAGTTTGGACTCCTGGAAAGAAGAAGACCTGATTAAGTTCAGCATCCTAGCTATCAAGAAAGAAAAGGAGAAACAAGTCATGAGGAATCCTCTCCTTGTGGAATCAATGAATATTTTGAACAGTTTGCTACCAGAAGATAAGAAAGTGCAAGAAGTACATTTGGTTGATGATGTGAGTACAGTTATCTCACAGTTCAAAAGCAATTTTTCTAGCCTAGAAGAATTTGCATCCAAAGTGGCAGAAGAGAAGTATTTAAAGAAGAGACTCGATGAGCTAATGAGAAACTTTGCACTAGACTTGAATTCTCTTAAGTCTAGTCTAGCATCACTGAAAGAATTTGCTGATGAAGGAAGAAGGATCATTGTAGCATTCATGAACCAAGATGAACTCACCGATGCTCATTTAAAAAAGATAAAAAAGGCAGAAGCAATGATTAAGTAGGTAAAGAACTCAATGATAGACACATCCACTGATGTGAACATGTGCAACAATGTCTACCAAGGATAGATAGATAAGATTGAGAAGGAAGAAAAATAGATATCAAGGATAAGGTTCAGACAGACTCAGTTGAGGAATGGTCTTGCACCCTCCTTAGACATTCTCAATCAGAACATAAAGGAGATTGATGCCACCATGGTAACTTATCATCATGGTCCCATCAGTGACTTGGAGAAGATGGAGAAGCTTCAATATGCATTATGCGCCCATCTCCAGATAGTTAACTCTCTGATAACCTTTTGGAAGAAGGAAATCCAAAACCTCAAGATTGCATATCCAGATGTTTTCCCTTAGTGAGTATGTACAAATATAGTTTTTTGTAACACCTTTATCATTAATGTCAAAGAGGGAGTTGTATAGAATATATAGTACATATATGTATAGGGAGATATAAGTTTATGTATAAAAATGTATAGAAGACAAAAGGTTTTTGTGTAAAGGAATAGTTACTAACTTGGCCATATTCCTTTGTTGCCATCAATGACAAAGGGGGAGATTGTTGGAAAGTTGTCTATACTGAATTATATGAATAGATATAGTATTATAATTATGGAAACAAAGTCATATGGTAGTTTGGAGTCAGCCCACTTAGTGTAAAGATCAGAATTTAGTTAAGTGTTGAAGACTAGATAGTGTATAGAGTTCCTGCAGCTCAGAGCATCAACGCACATGTGTAAAAATGAATTATGGTATGCACCCTAGAAGTTAAGGTTGTTAGACTATACTTATGCTTAGTCTATGAGCACATAAGTAGATATGCTAAGATGTGAAAGTTACAGTCAGTTGAAGTTGCACAGCCAGTGTGTGCCAGTAGAGAACAGAGCATAGAGCTGACAGTTAGTATTTTGGTTTGTGACTATAATATAATGTTGTAAAGGGCATGCACCCATTGTATTTAGGTTTCTGACATATTTATATTTTTGATTGTAATCACACTTAAGCCAATTCATTTGGAAGTGTTGTTTGTAATTAGTTATAGGGCCGACCTAATTGTTTTGATTGTATGAGCGTATAAATATAAGATGTGCCCATTGTATTCAGCATGGAAGCCGTAATAGAGTTGTGCTAAGTAGAGTAGAGGTATGCGAAGAGAGAATAAGATGTATTAAAGCTTTGCAATAGGTCAAAGAATCAGTGCATCAAAGGAACTGATCTAACAAGCAATGTCATAGTGACAGTTTACCTGCAGATATAGTGTGTATCTGAATTTAGAAGGTTGTAGCCTTCATCATTTGAGTAGTGAGCTCAAGGATAGTGAGTCCACTCCCCTAATAGTGATCATTGTAAAATAATCCTAACAAGTTCCAACCCTTAACAAGGTCTACTATACTTAAAGCATTGTAAAGCTACTCCTAACAGGGTAAAGGATCTTCTAGCAAGGATCCCAAAACACTAGTGCATAATATTAGTGGGTATCAATTGTTAGAAAGTCCACCAAGATAACTGAGAAGGGGGGTGAATCAGTTATTAGATAATTATAACTTTTATCAACTTCAACAACATTTAACCATGTAATTAATATAATTACCAACAATAGAAAGATATTCATACACAATAACACAAGATATGTTGACTAGGGAACCTCTTGATCAAAGAGTAAACCCCGGTGGGAATGATGCCCACAAAAGATGCATTAATATGAATATTCCTTGTGAAAGGATGGACTCTATTAGGAGTCTAATGAAATACATTCAGTACATATGAATCCCTATTAGGAGATTTTGAATCCCTGTTAAAAGATTCTAACCCTGTTAGGAGTTATGGAAGACAGAAGCACCCACTGCCCAAACAACTTCAATGGCAAGATCACTGACTACGCTGTCCAACTAATCTTGAGATTATTCAACAAAATAATATCAAATATGTTACCTCCTTTCTCACTATGCCAAACTACACTCACTGCTACACCAGATCTCAATTTCAGATCTTTGTACTTCGTATGTCTTCCTTCACAATTTCGATTTCACAACTGCATTAGCTCTTTTCTTCACTTCATGCATACATTCACATTCAGCTATATCCTCATCATTATTACAATCAAGGAAACACATTCCTTCCATTATACCACACTCAAGTAATTACAATTGAGTTGGCACACAATTACAAAATAAAAATTTCCACATGCTACATCAAAATTACACAAAACTATCAGCTTCCAAATACAATAATTCTCAACTCATGCAACCTAAAATTTTGTGTTATCATCCACATCACTATCAATGTGTCTCTCAATTCCTTTTAACTTCACAAAACCATATGCCATCCTGATTAGGAGATATCATCAGATTTCCACAAAATGCTACTCAGGAACACTACCTGAATACAGCTTCCACCAAAATGCTCATAACTTTCATGAATAAATGAATTACTATTTGTACTCTTAACCATAAACATATAACATATCAAAGAGTATATCCTCAACATTGTATAGCTCTAACTACAATATCCCACATGCGCTAATCAAAACACCGTCTGCTTCTCTACAAGTCTCCAGAAGGTCACTGTGTTGACATCAATGACAATCACAGTCTCGAATGCAACAAAAACTACTACAAAATTACTACCAAACATTCAAAATTCAATCCTAACAATCTCCCCCATTGGCATTGATGGCAACATAGATGAAAAATATCCAATGTTCCAAAAAATCCAATACTACAACACTACTGCTTTGACAAACATTTTCAAATCCTATTCATCAATTAAATCTTGCTTCGTTTTCCTATTCTATTCTCTCCAATAGATGGTACAAATGGTTTTTTATGTACACTTCTCCCCCATTGACATCAATGATAGAAGTTTCATCATTATGTCAACAACAACTCCAATGTCAAAAGACACTATTCAGAAAATACATTCACTAGAGTCCTCATCACTCAGCTCAGATACAAATACTCCCACATAGAGGAAGTACCAACATCGATTCCAGAAGAAAGATTAAAATTATATACCACTGGACAGATGCAACCAACTACATCATTACTCAAAATTAGGCTAGGGCATAACCCCAAGCATACCTCTCAGATACTCAAATGTATCCTTAGGCAAAGGCTTTGTAAATATGTTTTCTATCTGCTCCTTTTTGCTTATGTACTCTAGTCTAACTTCTTTCTCAACAACTTTCTCTCTTACTACATGATACTTGATCTCTATATGCTTTTTCTTAGAATGTAATACAAGATTCTTAGACATACTAACTGTGCTAGTGTTGTCACAATGTATGACAATAGGCTCAACAAACTTTATTCCAATATCCTTCAACATTTGTTTCATCCAAATTATCTGGTTACAATTATTTGTTGCTGCTACATACTCTCCTTCTGCTATGCTCTGTGAGATACAATTCTACTTCTTGCTTAGCCAAGAAACCAATCTTCCTCCAAGGAAAAAGGCTCCACCACTGGTGCTCTTCTTATCATCAACACTGCCTCCCCAATCAGCATCTATATATGCACATAGGGTAAAATCATTAGATTTTTCATACCACAATCCATAGTCCATTGTGCCTCTTAAATATCTTAGTATCCTCTTTACTGCTACATAATGTGATTCTCTAGGTTCAGCTTGAAATCTTGCTACAATTCCAACTAAATGTGCTATATCAGGTCTTGTATGTGTCAAGTACTACAATCTTGCAATCATAGATATGTATTTCTTCTGTTCCACTGTCGGTATTTCATCTGTGCTAGATAGTTTATGTCTAGTTACCATAGGTGTTCCAATTGGTTTATAGTTCTCCATGCCAAATATTTTCAACAAATCATTCAAGTACTTTGTCTAACTTACAAAGATACCATCATTGTTCTTTGTTGTCTGTAATCCCAAAAAGTATTTCATCTCACCAATCATACTCATTTCAAATTTTGTCTTCATTTGATCAGCAAATTTGTCACTAGCTTCATCTTCTCCTCCAAAAATAATGTCATCAACAAAAATAACTATAATCAACAAACCATTTTGAATTTCTTTTGTGTATAGATTTCTATCAGTTGTTCCTTTTGTAAATCCTAATTTTAACAAATACTTATCCAATCTTGCATACCAAGTCCTAGGTGCTTGCTTTAGTGCATATAATGCTTTCTTCAATTTGCATACCATGTCTCCTTCTTGAGTCAAAGGAAAACCTTCAGGCTGCTCAGTGTAGACTTCTTCCAATTCACCATTCTGAAATGCAGACTTCACATCCATCTGATATACTTTGAATTTCTTAAAAGCTACATAAGCCAAAAACATTCTTACTACTTCAATTATTGCTACTGGTGAAAAAGTTTCTTCATAGTCAATTCCTTCTTGTTGTGAGTATCCCTTACATACCAATCTTGCTTTGTTTCTTACTACTTCTCCTTGTTCATTCATCTTGTTTCTTAATACCCATTTAGTTCCAATAACATTCTTATCTTTAGATCTAGGGACCAATTCCCATGTCTTGTTCTTTTCCATCTGATCTAGTTCCTCTTTCATAGCATTAATCCAATGTTCATCTTCACAAGCTTCACTAGTATATTTAGGTTCAATTTTAGAAATCAAACATATCTATTCTTGTACCTTATTTTGAGTTAGAACTCCTCTTTAATGCTTCCAATAATTCTAAAATGCTTAACTGAGGGTGGATGTCCAAACCATAATTCATAGGGTGTCTTGTCTATGTCTACTCTGATTTGTACTATGTTCATTGTATACACTATTTTGTTCACTACTTCTCTCCAAAATATCTTCACCAAATCATTCTCAAATAACACAGCTCTTGCTGCTTCAGTCACTGATTTGTTTCTTCTTTTTGCAATACCCTTTTGTTCGGGTGTTCTAGGGGCTGAAAACTGTCTCTTAATACCATTCATTTCACAAAAGGTGTTAAACTCTCTAGAAGAAAATTCTCCACCTCTATCAGATCTCAAACATTTAATCTTCATTCTAGATTCATTCTCAACTTTATTCTTAATGATCTTAAACTTATCAAATGTTTTGGATTTTTCTTTAAGAAATGTAATCCACATCATTCTTGTAAAATTGTCAACAAGAATCATAAAATACCTTTCTCCATAGAATCCTCTAGTCCTGGTAGGACCGCTCAAGTTTGTATGAACAATATCCAACTTCTTTGTAGATGTGAACTTCTCTTCTACTTAGCCATCACAAATTCTTTACAAATCATGTTACTAGGCTTCATAATTTTAGGCAAATCCCTTACTGCAAGTGTAGTACTTACTTTCACAATGTTATCAAAGTTTATATGACAAAACCTTCTATGCCATAACCAACTATCATGAATCTTAGTAATCAAACATTTCATCTTAGTGGGATTCAACTGAAATACATTATCTCTGGTTCTAGATCCAATTCCAATCAGATTTCTATCTTTATCCTTTGTCACACAATTTTTTTCAGTAAACCAAACTTGATATCCCTTATTAACTAACTGTCCAAGACTCAAAAGATTATGTTTCAATCCATCCATAAAGTAAACATCATCAGTATTAGTCTTTCCATAATGAGTAATAGATCCTATACCATTAATCAAACAACGTGCATTTTTTCCAACTCTAACAACTCCTCCATCATAATTGTTAAACTTTATGAACTTTTTCATGTCTCTAGTCATATGATGTGAACAACCACTATCTATAATCTAATCAACTTTCTTTTCAACTTGGGAAACTAAGTCTTTTTCTTCCTTCACATTAGTTTCAGGATTCTCTTCTTTAATTGCTACAAATCCTATGTCGTCATTATTCTCAGTATCACTTTCACTTAGAGTTCTTTCTATACTAGTTTCAAGGTCTTCATCATTAGCATAATAACATTCCTTACATCTTCTAGGCTTGAAATTGTTTTTTTACTTTTTACCTCTCTTAGGACATTTAGATGCAAAATCACCATATTCTTGACAAGTCCAACATTTAAAGATTTTCTTACCGTCTGGTTCTCTTTTCACAAGCAAGGCAATACCTTCTTCAATATTTTTGTCTTCTTCATTTCTAGATCTGCTACTACCAGCATAATCTTCACTCACACTGATGCTTCTTGATAAATTAGGGCGAACACTGAGAGCACTGAATGTTGTCTCCATTCTAGGTAAGTCTCCTGATAACTTCAGGTTCATTTATGCTGCTTCCAATCTTCCAAGAAGAGTCTCTCTTGTAAATTTCACAGTACAAGGTATAACTTGTTCAATCATCTATGTTGTCTTCTTAAATATAGGAGTCAATGTCCTTAGAATTTTCCATATCACTTCATTCTCTATCTTTGTTCCTCCACAAGATTTTATCCCTGCAACAATTTCTGACATTCTACCAATATAGCTTCTAACAGATTCATCTTCCATCATTCTTATATCTTCAAATGCACATATCTAATTATGTAATCTATCTTTCATTGCATGTTGATCACCTTCAAAAGTAGAGTGTAAAGCTTTCCAAATTTCATGAGATTTTGTTAAAGATTTTACCTGATTATATTCATTCTCTAGAAGTGCTGTCAAAAGTGCTTCTCTTGCAAGTATGTTACACATGAAAAGATCTCTCTCATTGCTAGAACATGTTTCAAGATTGTCTTCTTCAATGATAATCTTATCATTCTTTGTAATCAACCAATAACCTAGTCCTAAGCACAGTAGATGTGTCTTTATCTTTTCCTTCCAGCTATCAAAATTTACTCCATTAAACTTAGGGCTTTCTTTCCTGAAATTCACCATGGATCTCCTTAAGTTGTTAAAATTTTCTTTCAAAGACCTACTACTCTAATACCAATTGTTAGAAAGTAAAGTCCACCAAGATAATTGAGAGTGGGGGGGGGGGTGAAATCAGTTATCTGATAATTATAACTTTTATCAACTTCAACAACATTTAACCATGTAAGCAATATAATTACCAACCATAGAAAGATATTCATACAAAATAACACAAGATATGTTGACTAGGGAACCTCTTGATCAAAGAGTAAACCCCAGTGGAAATGATGCCCACAAAAGATGCACGAATATGAATATTTCTTGTGAAAGTATGGACTTTGTTAGGAGTCTTATGAAATACATTCAGTACATATGAATCCCTATTAGGAGATTTTGAATCCCTGTTAAAAGATTCTAACCCTATTAGCAGTTATGGAAGACAGAAGGACCCACTGCCCAAACAGCTTCAATGGCAAGATCACTGAACACACTGTCCAACTGATCTTGAGATTATTCAACATAATAATATCAAATATGTTACCTCCTTTCTCACTATTCCAAACCGCACTCACTGCTACACCAAATCTCAATTTCAGATCTCTGTACTTCACATGTCTTCCTTCATAATTTCGCTTTCACAATTGCATTAGCTCTTTTCTTCACTTCATCCATACATTCACATTCATCTATATTCTCATCATTATTACAATCAAGGAAACACATTCCTTCCTTTATACCACACTCAAGTAATTACAATTGAGTCGGCACACAATTAAAAAATAAAAGTTTCCACATGCTACATCAAAATTACACAAAACTATCGACTTCCAAATACAATAATTCTCCACTCGTGTGACCTCAAAGTTTGTATTGTCATCCACATCACTATCAATGTGTCTCTAACTTCCCTTTAACTAAGAAGAACTAGATTCCATCTTGATTAGGAGATATCATTCGATTTCCACAAACTATTACTCAGGAACACTGCCTGAATACAACTTCCACCAAAATGCTCATAACTTTCATGAATAAATAAATTAATGTCTATGCTCTTAACCATAAACATATAACATATCAAATAGTATATCCTCAACATTTCATATCTCCAACTACAATATCCCACGTGCGCTAATCAAAACACTATCTACTTCTTTGCAAGTCTCCAGAAGGTCATTGTGTTGACATCAATGACAATCATAGTCATGAATGCAACAACAACTAATATAGAATGATTGCCAAACATTTAGCATTCATTCCTAACATCAATTCCCACTAGTTTTTTTACTTATTTGGGTTTTCCCATAACCATATTGGTGTCATGTGTTGATTTCATGTTTCATGTTTATGTGAATGTTTAATTCAGTACTTAAGCATTTATAATTCAGTATAAAGATAAAAGTGAAAAGTTAAAATATAGTGAACACTAATTCAACCCTCCCCCCCTCTCATTGTTCCCATTCATAACAATCTCACCCTCTAAATTCACTTCATGAGTTTCATCAACTTTAAAATTAGGACTATTATCTTCATTATGATGCTGATGGATTCCATTGCATAAAGGATCCTCTTCAAAAAATGGATTCGATAACATAGAGAAATTAGACATATCTTCATCTACTTCTTCTTCAAACAATTGATTTAGGAACATAGAGAATTTAGGCATACATTAATGAGAATTTTCATTTGGATCATCAAGTGTTTCATCAAAAAGACTAATATCTTCATTGACATTATCTCTTGAAACTTCCTCTTGTTCATGCAGTTCTATTTCATCTCCACAATTTGATTTCTCTTGAATATGGGCTGATCCATCAACCTCCTTACCATGGTGGATTGAGAAAAAATTTGGACCATTCTTCTTAGTGTTTCTTGGGTATTCTATATCTAATAAGGCTGAAATCTCTTCCATACGGAGAAGATCCTCTTCCTCATTTTCATATTCACTAATGTTTGATATCACACAAGTATCATCATGGAAAACATTTTCCTCAGACTGTCCAAAAGAATCTTCTCCATTCAAATCTGAAACCTCACCTGACTCATATGTTATTTTAGTCCTGCACTCTTTCTTCTTTGCAACCATTTCATTATTCATAAGTTTGAGTAAGGTAAGAAACTGATGATCATATAAAAGACATAGTTCTTGCACTCTATTGAAAAGATCAGAGGATGTAGGTCTACATTCTGAAGGTATTTCTTGATATATATTAAACATCCTTAGGGAGAATTGTACTACACATTCTTCCTCTTATTTCTCTAAGTTTAAAAAATGCGTCCAAACGGGATATGTAATTTGGATCTTCTTTAACATTACTGAGATTTCCATCAAACACAAGGCCTTGTTCAATTTGATCATAAGCTTCCTCTTCTCTATCTTCACTATCTTCTTCTAATATCTTAAAAAGTAGCTTTAGATCAGGGTCATGTGGCGAGATTCCCAAGTTTTTGACCTTTCTCATTAATTTGTTTTGTGAAGGCATAATTTTTGTAGGTATCCTCTAATATATATCCACCATCCTCAAGATTAAGTGTGCAGAAGACTCCCCTTCAAATCTCTCCATACTAAAAAATGCATCAAGTAGATACATACTACGATCATCCTCCATGTTGTAGCTTTGGTCTTCACATTGTTCATAATAAATTTTATCTCCATCGCTTGCATCATAGAATTCATATAGAAACCATTGTTCTAATTCTTTCCAAGATGAAATACTTTGTGTAGGTAATAATTCATATGCCCCTCTTGCATTATCTTTTAATCTTGTGAAAAATAGTTTCATTACCTGATCTTTTGCACAAATCTCATAGTTCTCTATAAGTTCATAAACTGCATCCAAATGTTCAAGTGCTGATTCATCCCATTCTCCATGGAACTTTGGTACAAGCTGTGAAAACTTAGAGAGTAACTTAAAAGGATTAAAATGGAATCCCCTTAGATCCAATGGCCTGATACCATCTGGAATAAATGGTTTTCTCTAAAATGGTTGTTTATTTTGATATATTCTAAATATTTGTATTGGTAGTAACTTGTTTCTTTATACATTAGGTTCTTAACAATAGATTCACCACCTCTTTCAAAGAGGAAAACTTTACTTATCTCCTTCTGGGTCTTCTTCCTTAGTAGAGTCACTAATTGAAATGCTTTATTGAATAGAGTCACCACCTCATTCAAGGAATGTCTTACTTCTGGGTTCTTTCTTCCAGTAGAGTGTGCTTCCAAACAAACTAATATAACTACTTTCTGATTCTGATCTACAAAATCTAAAATTCTAGGTAACTTCACAATATATATTGTGAGCAACTCTCCCTAGTAGAGTCGCCAATTTTTTGGTGCCCAAAACCAATGGATCAAATTTGGCCAATTGACAGGTACAAATTATTACCTCTCCAATTTTCACTTAATCAAGACAAGGCTTGTAGGCCTAATTTCACTTTGACCTATCAAATTCTCTATGTCGCATAACTACATACACAAACAAACAAAGTTCCTCCCAAGGTGGTGAGTGATCCTTGGAGGAAAGAAACAAATCCTCTGATAATCTCTACTCTATAAATCCTGACTAAAGTGGATTAAACTAAGGACTAAAAATTACTGCATTGAAATAATGATTTAATGATCTATAAACTACAAATGAACTAATATAACAATTTCCAATTAAAGATTAGATTAGTGCCTTCTAAATACTTGGGCTATAGTGTCATAAAACTTTCAATCCTATGTACGATCAGAGATGGTTTTAAAAAATTGCTTTAATAAGACAAGACCATCACTTCACTAGCTTCCACTTGACTTATAATTCAAATCAATTTACACAACTAATCCTATTGAATTTAACTCAAATTAAGAGACCAATAAGAACAATTGCAGATTCATAGACCATACAATTGATACTCGAGTTGTATATATTAACTTTGAATTATGATACCTAGGGAATTAAACACAGTGAAACACTCTATTTAATACAATATCCAAAAGACTAATTGAAAACATATAACTTATAACCACAAATAAAAATAAGAGCACTTATCTTTATTAATGTTGAAAAAATAGTACAGTAGAGTTCATATTGCAATTGTTGTCGAATTATATCTTATGAAAATCTGAATTGTATTGTCTCTTTATATTTTACATTGTGTGTGTCTGAGTGGCTTTCACACCTCTTTAGGGTGAAAAGACACAACCCTTATTACAAATTACTTTGAAAAAAAATAAACTAACTAAAAATAACTACCTAACTTTCAGATTTGGGTTTGGTTGAAAAACCAAAACACCTCGTAGAAAGCTAAGATTGTTATTAGAGATAGGAAATTTGATGTCCCGAACTGGGTCTTTTTTAGAATTTTAAAATTGGACCATCTTCAGCCTCTGTAGACATCATCTTTGAAAAATGTCAAAATTCCAACATTTTCTGAAGGCTTTGATCATAGAATGTTAATTTTTCCTATCATAGAGCTTCCTTTCTTAATCCCTTAACTTTTAATTAAAAATTAATATAATTATTTATCCCAATTATTTGGCATGGAATTTAAGAGGCCATTTTTTAGGGTTTTAGCACTATATAGGACTCCAAATTTTGCCCAAAATTTAGAGCTCCAACACTAGGAACATTCCATCCATGTCACCATGTTCAATAATAGGTTGACCAAATCACTGTGTTCTTGAAGCACTTTGCTGTAGTCGACCTGAATTCTTTTGGTAGCTCTTATTTTGTAACTTCCAAATATGTAACTATCCAGATGATAACATGCAAATATGTGACAGACTGTGTTAGGGTGGGTGGATATAAAGGATTTTTCCTTAGTCAATCCCCCATTTTGTATTGGAGTTCAAGAGTAAAACAACCCATAGCTCCCAAGAACACCTACATGAAAACATGTGTCACAAAAAGAGAGAGAAGAAGCAAGAAGCTATGGAGGCATGAACGCATTGATCCATGAAAGAGGAGAAATCATTCTTGATGTGCAAAAACAAAAGTTGCAATTCAATAATGAATAATTTGTTATACAATATGTTATGAAAACAAAAGAGATCAATCCTTATAAAAGGAGATCTGAAAACCTAAAAAGGTAAAACCTAGGTTGGACAATAATAATTAATAAAGAAATTCATTATTATATGCCTAAATTTTAGCTTAAAAGCATAAAGAGATTATAAGTGACTTAATAATTAAATCAAACATGATTTAATTAATAAGAAAATACTTTATTACTCTAACACCCCCCTTAAGATAAACTTTGGGAGAAGCTAAAAACCTAGAAAGTGTTGGAGATTTGCTAGCAAGCCAGTGTTGATTGTACATTTGTCATTGATGACAACATATGGTAAGAAGCATGTGTGGAAGTTCTATGTAGAGAGCCTTGAGCACATGTTTCTTAGATATGTTATTAGCATGATATCATAGACATAGAGGTTGATTCTGAGTGAAGACATTAATACAGTTATTTATATCAGTAGTGTTCCTGATAGGTCCCAAGAAGAATTTTGTATGTGTTTTTCAGTATGGTTATAGTGAAGCCTTGTGCGTTTATATTTGTGTAGAAGACATGTTTATGATGCTATGTTCATGGATGCAGAGTTAGTTGTGCAGTACAGGTTGAGTTATGATGTTTCCAATTGCTAGTTACAGTTTCCTGAGTTTATCTGATGGAGCTGACATTGTTTATATTATTGTAGCAGTTGCACCTATCATTTTGATATGCATTTTTGGATTCATGTTTGGATAAGAGCTAATAATTTTTGGTTAAGAGTGCATAATATATTTCAATATTATAATAAAGTTTCAGTTAATTTGGTAGAGTCAATTGTATGAAGCGATGCGTCTACTCATATTGAGTTGCGCGGTCCTAATTTGTGTTGCGTTCTTAGTATAGCTATTGGAGATGTTGTTGGAGAGTTATATTGTTTCACTAATATAATTTCAAGGAATTTCTAATCGACCGACTTGATTATATCATTTGGACAAAGATACTTATAGCTGGTTAGTTGTGATCCCTAAGTATGGCACATAGTTGAAAGAGAAGAGCACAGGAGAAGGTGCAAAGTATTGAGCCATCAGTAGAAGGTCTATCTAACAAAGAAGAGAGTGTATTCTATTCATTTGAACTGATCAAGATAGAAGGTTTAACTTTCAGTTTACAAAGATATAGATATAGTGTGTATCTATTATGTAGAAGGTTGCAGCCTTCACTCCTTGAGCAATGTGCTCTCAGAGAGTGTGTCCTCACCCCTAACAAGGTTAATTGTAAAAGACTCCTAACAGGATCTAACCTTTGACCAGGTCACTATACTTAATGCATTATAAATATCAACTCCTAACAGGGTTGTAATATCTTCTAATAAGGATCATTATAATCTAGTGTAGTTCATAGTGGGTGCTAATTCCCACCGGAGTTTTTACCTATTTCATTTTCCCTGCAACCAAAATTGTGGTGTTGTGTTAAGTGCTATCTTATTGTGTAGTTGTTTTATGTTCTTCTATACTTAATTGGATAAAGAATTTAATATTATAGATAACCTATTAACACCCCCCCCTCCCTCTTAGTTATCTCTTAGGACTATTCCTAACAAAAAGAAGTACTGAAAGCAAATGGGTCCTGGCAACAATAGGCCTGATTAGGTACCCAAGTATAAAAGAGAGTCTCTAGAAAGAAGAGAAATAGAGAAAACAACATGGGAAAAACTCTACTCAAAAAAGAGACAAAGACTAATTTTAAGGACCGGCGAAGCCTCCAAAACTAGGAATGTTCCAAAAAAATAGGAACAAGGATGAACATGTACAACATTGCTGAAGCAAGAAGCTGCAAACTGTGTCAAGAATTAATTGATGATCTAAATATTCTCCTCTAAAATATGACTAGTTAGAGAATAATGTAATCAACATGAGTGTCCTCAAATAACACTACTCAAATCAGGAGGAAAACAAAGGAAAATAACTAAAGTTGAAGATATAGTATACTCTAATCTACACAAGTGCCCTCAAATGACACTACTTGAATCAAGAGGCAAACAAAGGAAAACACCTGAACTCAAAAATATAGATGGCATAAAAACACCAAAAGTCTAAAGAGTTGATCAATCAAAGCTGGAAGAGTGCGTCCAAAAATAGGAAAGAATGAGTGTCCATATGGTAAATGATCCATCTTACAAGAATACGTAAGTACCCAACCACTGCATCCACCTAGTACATAGAATCAAATACTAAGTACATAGCTCACATTATCAAATCAAGGAAGTAGTAGAACCAATAGTAGAAACCCTACCCATAATGCTGACAAGGGAAAATGATAGGTACACTGAAAATATCATCCAATATGAGTTCTACATGATACTAGGAACATCGAAGGTGTAGAGAAAGTACAAAAATAAATAAAGATGCCTAAGGCTAATGTCATTGGAGGAACACTCACATGAAAAAAGTAGATGGAAAACAAAGGCAAGCCTCAAACCCCTCCTGGCACTTTCTAATGAAGTGGGAGTACATAGAGCACAAACATGTGCAAGATCCCATACATGCAATAGAATGACACTTTATCTCAGAGCGTGTGCATAAAAGAATGCTACAAAAGTGAAGTATATACTTCTCAAACAAGAGCAAAGGCAATTGAAACAAAAGAATAGCCTAAGATGAGCCATCCCTCAAAGGGAAGAAATCCCAGGACCTAAAACATCCAAGATATCCACCAGATTGTAAAAATGCAAAAATCTAAATAAAATGTACTTGGATCAGAATCTAGAAAAAAGACTCACATCAATGGAAAGCTCTTAGAACAAGCTTTTCAATGATATATTGTTTGCTCCAAACAAAGTCTAGATGCGCAAGATAGAGCTCCCAGAGTGTAAAATTGAATATCTATCTTTGACATTAAACAACATCATCAAAAAAGAAAAATCAGAAATTCAAACCTCTATATCTAGATAGATCTCAGAACTAGCTTTCTGACGATATCTCATTTGCCCAATTTCGAAACCGTATTCTCAAGTTATGAGAAAAATACCAACTATTGCATTGAAGGGCAAAAAATGATGCATGCTGATGTCATCAAATGAGGGGCTTAAATTTGACGGCCAAATGGCTGTCACCACCCAATAAAAAAATCAAAATCACATGCACACCTCAGGATGCATGCCATATCATACAAATTTTTTCCTCGATTTGCATAATAGATTATTTGTCTTGATTTTTGTTTTGAACAATTATTTTTTTGCCTCGATTTGCATGTCAAGATAGAGAATTTTTTCCTCAACTTGTGTGTTAGTTGTACAGATTTCACCTTCGAAAGGGTGTCAAGTCGTCTGGTACCAAAAAAAATGTCCCAAAATGTAAAGGTGTTTGAATTGGATGTGCCCTATATGGATCTAGGGATTTTTGGACATTGTGAACTCAATGGAGAGGTCCATTTGGGCCCAAAGTGCCTCAGGATCCATGTCGAGGCTAGTTGCAAAATAAAAATCTTTAACAAATTCTAGCTTTATCCCAATTGGAGAAATTTTATATGGATCTAGGGGTTTTTGGATATTGTGAACGCAACCGTGAGGTCCGTTTGAAGTCAAGATGACCATAAAAATAGGTCCCCCTAGATCTGATAGAAAACCCTCTGAAAAATACAAATCTGATGAATATAGCTAAATCTCATAGAAAGAGGACAGGGGAAAACAAATATGAAGCTCTGATACCATATTGGAGTTGAAGAGTAAAACAACCCATAGCTCCCAAGAACATCTACATGAAAACACCTATCATAGAAAGAGAGAGAAGAAGCAAGAAACTATGGAGGCCTAAATGCATTAATCCATGAAAGAGCAGAAATCATTCTTGATGTGCAAAAACAAAAGTTATAATTTAATAATGAATAATCTGTTATACAATCTATTATGAAAATAAAAGAGATCAATCCTTATAAAAGGAGATCTAAAAACCTAAAAAGGTAAAACCTAGGTTGCACAATAATAATTAATAAAGTAATTAATTATTATATGCCTAAAGATTAGCTTAATAATAAAGAGATAATAAGTGACTTAATAATTAAATCAAACATGATTTAATTAATAAGCAAACACTTTATTACTCTAACATTTTGGTGGTTTCCACCTCTATGAATAGCCATTAGAAATATTTTGTGTGTATGTAGTGCTCCTGAGTCCTAGATTGTAGATCTAGAATGTAAAAGACCTAGAAATGCTAAGAATCTACTCTACAAGTGAAACCCTAACATGTATGTTTATGTATAAATGTGAAAGATATGAAGAGACAAAGATCAAATTTGAACATACCATAAAAATAATACCAATCCCCCAAGGCTAAAGTACTCTAACCATCTTCATGATCCCCTTGCATCTCCATGATTTCATGTAATTGCTTAAAAATGCTTGAATGGTTGAGTTGTTGATAAAAATTTTGCAATGAAAGAATAAGATTTAGCCCTTAGTTTCCACCTTGTAATTGTTGTATGTCAATTTGGGGTGTCTATACATTCTTGTACCTTTCTTCCATCATCTATCATGAGTAAAAATGAGGCTTTGGATTTCATTTTATACTAAATTTTTTAAATTACCCCCGTAGGAGATGACTGTATGATGCAGGAGCATCTTGGGTTTCCTTGCTATCCTACTCTTTTATTAATTCTGCTAGTAAGTCCTGAGTTGCATTCTTTGTTGATTTGGAGTCCTTGCCAAGCGTTCCTTTGTGCCCAATTATCTAGAGTTTGCCGAGTGTTCCTATGTGTGACTAGTTGTCCAATATTGGTCGAGCATTCATTCCTATATCGAGTAAACCTGTTATTTGCTGATGCTTGGTTCTTCTTTGATCGAGATTGTCTATGATTGTTTTCCATTTAGAGCCGACTTGAGTATTTAATTTAGGTCATGATTTTAATGATTAAGATCATGTCTTGGGATGTGTGAAGATCATTTTTTGGTCTTCCTTATTTACGTAATGATCTAAAATATGTTAGAAAGTAAAGTCCAACAAGATAACTAAGTTTATCAACTTCAACAGCATTTAACCATGTAAGAAATATAATTACCAACCATAGAAAGATATTCATACACAATGACACAATAACACAAGATATGTTGACTAGGGAACCTCTTGATCAAAGAGTAAACCTCGGTGGGAATGATGCCCACAAAAGATGCACTAATATGAATATTCCTTGTGAAAGGATGGACTCTGTTAGGAGTCTTATGAAATACATTCAGTACATATGAATCCCTATTAGGAGATTTTGAATCCCTGTTAAAAGATTCTAACCCTGTTAGGAGTTATGGAAGACAGAAGGACCCACTGCCCAAATAGCTTCAATGGCAAGATCACTAAACACACTGTCCAACTGACCTTAAGATTATTCAGTAGAATAATATGAAATATTTTACTCCTCACTATGCCAAACCACACTCACTGCTACACAGGATCTCAATTTTAGATCTCTGTACTTCGCATGTCTTCCTTCACAATTTCACTTTCACAACTTCATTGGCTCTTTTCTTCACTTCATACATACATTCACATTCAACCAATACCATGCTTACATTGCATACACATTTCAACAAGGAAAAACATTCCTTCCTTTATGCCACACTCAAATAATTACAAATGAGTCGGCACACAATTACAAAATAAAAGTTTCCACACGCTACATCAAAATTATACAAAAACTGTCAGCTTCCAAATACAATAAATCTTCACTCATGTGACCTCAACATTTGTGTTGTGAACCACATCACTATCAATGTGTCTCAAACTTCTCTTTAACTACACAAAACCATATTCCATCTCGATTAGGAGATATCATCTGATTTCCACAAACCGCTACTCAGGAACACTGCCTGAATACTACTTCCACCAAAATGCTCATAACTTTCATGAATAAATGAACTACTATTTGTGCTCTTAACTATAGACATATAACATATCAAAGAATATAACCTCAACATTGCATAGCTCCAACTACAATATCCAACGTGCAATAATCAAAACACTAGCTGCTTCTCTGTGAGTCTCCAGAAGATCACTGTGTTGACATTAATGATAATCATAGTCATGAATGCAATAACAACTACTACAGAATGATTTCCAAGCATTCATTCCTAAAAATCTCCCCCATTGGCATTGATGGAAACATAGATGAAAAACATCTAATGTTCCAAAAATCCAATATTGCAATAGTGTTGCTCTGACAAACATTTTCAAGTCCTCTTCATCAATCAAATCTTGCTTCGTTATCCTATTCAGTTCTCTCCAACAGATGGTACAACTAGTAAAAATAGTTTTTCATGTATATTTCTCCCCCATTGACATCAATCATAGAAATTTCATCACTATGTCAACAATGACTCAATGTCAAAAGACACTATTCAGAAAATATATTCACAAGAGTCCTCATGACTCAGCTCAGATACACATTCTCCCCCATAGAGGAAGTACCAACATCCAATCTAGAAGAAAGATAGGGATCATATACCACTAGACAGATGCAACCAATTGCATCATTACTCAAAAGTAGGTTGGGGCATAACCCCAAGCATACCTCTCAGATACTCAAATGTATCCTTAGGCAAAGGTTTTGTAAATATGTCTGCTATTTTTTCCTTTGTGCTTATGTACTCCAATTTGACTTCTTTCTTGGCAACTTTCTCTCTTACAACATGATACTTGATCTCTATATGCTTTGTCTTAGAATGTAATATAGGATTCTTAGACATACTAACTATGTTGGTTTTGTCACAATGTATGACAATAGGCTCAACAAACTTAATTCCAATATCTTTCAGCATTTGCTTCATCCAAATTATCTGGTTACAATTGTTTGCTACTACTACATACTCTTCTTTTGTTGTTCTTTGTGAAATACAATTCTTCTTCTTGCTCAGCCAAGAAACTAATCTTGCTCCAAGAAAAAATGCTCCACCACTGGTGCTTTTCTTATCATCAACACTACCTCCCCAATCAACATCTGTATATGCACATAGGGTAAAATCATCATATTTCTCATACCACATTCCATAGTCCATTGTGCCTCTTAAATATCTCAGTATCCTCTTTACTGCTGCATAATGTGATTCTCTAGGTTCAGCTTGAAATCTTGCTACCATTCCAACTAAATGTGCTATATCCAGTCTTGTGTGTGTCAAGTACTGTAATCATCCAATCATGGATCTATATTTCTTCTAAAAAATTGTCAGTGTTTCATCTTTTCTAGATAGTTTGTGTCTTGTAACCATAGGTGTTCCAACTAGTTTACAGTTCTCCATTCCAAATCTTTTCAGAAAATCATTCAAGTACTTTTTCTGACTTACAAATATACCATCATTGTTTTATGTTATCTGTAATCCCAAAAAATATTTCATCTCACCAATCATACTCATTTCAAATTCTATCTTCATTTCATCAGCAAATTTGTCACTAGCTTCATCTTCTCCTCCAAAAATAATGTCATCAACAAAAATAACTATAACCAACAAACTATTTTCAATTTCTTTTGTGTACAGATTGCTATTAGTTGTTCCTTTAGTAAATCCCAATTTTAACAAATACTTATCCAGTCTTGCATACCAAGTTCTAGGTGCTTTCTTTAGTCCATATAATGCTTTCTTTAGTTTACATACCATGTCTCCTTCTTTAGTCAAAGGAAAACCTTCAGGCTGCTCAATGTAGATTTCTTCTTCCAATTCACCATTCAGAAATGCAGACTTCACATCCATTTGATATACTTTGAATTTCTTAAAAGCCGCATAGGCCAAAAACATTCTTACTACTTCAAGTCTTTCTACTAGTGCAAAATTTTCTTCATAGTCAATTCCTTCTTGTTGTGAGTATCCCTTACATACCAATGTTTCTTTGTTTCTTACTACTTCTCCTTGTTCATTCATCTTGTTTTTGAATACCCATTTAGTTCCAATCACATTCTTATCTTTAGGTCTACGAACCAATTCCCATGTCTTGTTCTTTTCAATCTGATCTATTTCTTCTTTCATAGCATTAATCCAATGTTCATCTTCACAAGCTTCACTAGTAGATTTAGGTTCAATTTGAGAAATCAAACATAAATGTACCTTATTCTGAGTCAAAACTCCTCTGTCCAAACTTCCAATAACTTATTCAACAAGATGATGTCTTGATAAATACATGTTTTGTGTCATAGTCTCAGATCTTGCTTCAACTATAGATTCTTCTCTAGATTCCTCTTTGGTTTCTTCAGCATGACTCTCATTCAATAATTCACTTTCAGTCTCATAGAATAACTCAGTCATTTCAATGTTAGGCTTAGGATGAGCTTCTTCATTAGATTCATAATCAAGCATTCTTTCCTCAATTTTGAACTTCTCATCAACTTTAACATTTGCACTCTCAACAATAGTTTTAGTTCTCTTATTGTAACTTCTATATGCTTTTCTCTTAAAAGAATATCCAAGAAAAATTCCTTCATCACTTCTAGGATCAAACTTTCCAATATCATCATCTCTCTTTATATAACATTTGCTTCCAAAAATTTTAAAATACTTAACTGAGGGTGCATTTCCAAACCATAATTCATAAGGTGTCTTGTCTGTGTCTACTCTGATTTGTACTATGTTCATTGTATATACTGTTGTATTCACTGCTTCTCTCCAGAATGTCTTTTCCAAATCATTCTCAAATAACATAACTCTTGTTGCTTCAGTCACTGATCTATTTCTTCTTTCTGCAATACCATTTTGTTCAGGTGTTCTAGGGGTTGAAAATTGTCTCTTAATACCATTCACTTCACAAAAAGTGTTAAACTCTCTAGAAGTAAATTCTCCACCTCTATCAGATCTCAAACATTTAATCTTCATTCCAGATTCATTCTCAGATTTATTCTTAATGATCTTAAACTTATCAAATGCTTCAGATTTTTCTTTAAGAAATGCAATCCACATCATTCTTGTAAAATCATCAACAAGAATCATAAAATACCTTTCTCCATAGAATCCTCTAGTCCTGGTAGAATCACTCAAGTCTATATGAACCATCTCCAACTTCTCTGCCGATGTGAACTTCTTACTAGGAAATGAACTTCTCTTCTACTTAGCCATCACACATTCTTTGCAAATCATGTTAGTAGGCTTCATAATTTTAGGCAAATCCCTTACTGCAAGTGTAGTACTCACTTTCACAATATTATCAAATTTTATATGACAAAATATTTTATGTCATAAACAACTATCATCAATCTTAGTAATCAAACATGTTATCTCAGTAGGATTCAACTGAAATACATTACCTCTGGTTCTAGATCTAGTTCCAATCAGATTTCCATCTTTATCCTTTATCACACAAGTTTTCTCAGTAAACCAAACTTGATATCCCTTATCAACTAACTATCCAACACTCAAAATATTATGTTTCAATCCATCCACAAAGTAAACATCATCAATATTATTCTTTCCATCAAGAGTAATAGATCTTATACCTTTAATCAAACAACGTGCATTGTTACCAACTCTAACAACTCCTCCATCATAATTGTTAAACTTTATGAACTTTTTCATGTCACCAGTCATATGAAGTGAACAACCACTATCTATAATCCAATCAGCTTTCTTTTCAACTTGGGAAACTAGGGCTTTTTCTTCCTTAACATCAGATTCAGGATTCTCTTCTTTAATTGCTACAAATCCTATTTCATAATTATTCTCAGTACCACTTTCACTTAGAGTTCTTTCCAAAATGACCATATTCTTGACAAGTCCAACATTTAAAAATTTTCTTACCATCTGGTTCTCTTTTCACAAGCAAGGCAATACCTTCTTCAATCTTCTCATCTTCTTCATTTCTAGATCTGCTGCTGCCAACATAATCTCCACTCAAACTAATGCTTCTTGACAAAGTAGGGCGAACACTAAGAGCACTTAATGCTATCTCCATTCTAGGTAAGTCTCCTGATAACCTCAGGTTCATTTCTACTACTTCCAATCTTCCAAGAAGAGTTTCTCTTGTAAAGTTTGAAGTACAAGGTATAACTTGTTCAATCATCTATGTTGTCTACTTAAATACAGGAGTCAATTTCCTCATAATTTTCCATATCACTTCATTCTTTGTCTTTGTTCCTCCACAATATTTTATCCCTGCAACAATTTCTGACATTCTACCAATATAGCTTTTAACAGATTCATCTTCCATCGTTCTTATATCTTCAAATGCTCATATCTGATTATGTAATCTAGCTTTATTTGCATGTTCATCACCTTCAAGAGTAGAGTGTAAAGCTTTCCAAATTTCATTAGATTTTGTTAAACAGTTTACCTGACTATATTCATTCTCCAAGAGTGTTGTCAAAAGTGCTTCTCTTGCAAGTATGTTACAGATGAATAAATCTCTCTCATCATTAGAACATGTCTCAAGATTATCTTCTTCAATGATAGTCCTATCATTCTTTGTAATCAACTAATAACCTAGTCCTAAACATAGTAGATGTGTCTTCATCTTCTCTTTCTAGCTATCAAAATTTACTCCATCAAACTTAAGGCTTTCTTTCCTAAAATTAACCATGGATCTCCTTAATCCATTAAACTTTCCTTTCAAGCACCTACCGCTCTAATACCAATTGTTAGAAAGTAAAGTCCAACAAGATAATTGAGAGGTGGGGGGTGAATCAATTATCTGATAATTATAACTTTTATCAACTTCAATAGAGTTTAACCATGTAAGAAATATAATTACCAACCATAGAAATATATTCATACAAAATGACACAATAACACAAGATATGTTGACTAGGGAACCTCTTGATCAAAGAGTAAACCCCGATGGGAATGATGCCCTCAAAAGATGCACTAATATGAATATTCCTTGTGAAAGGATGGACTCTATTAGGAGTCTTATGAAATACATTTAGTACATATGAATCCCTATTAGGAGATTTTGAATCCCTGTTAAAAGATTCTAACCCTGTTAGGAGTTATGGAAGATAGAAGGATCCACTGCCCAAACAGCTTCAATGGAAAGATCACTAAACACACTGTCCAATTGACCTTAAGATTATTTAGAAGAATAATATTAAATATTTTACCTCCTCACTATGCCAAACTGCACTCACTACTACACCAGATCTCAATTTCAAATCTCTGTAATTCGCATGTCTTCCTTCACAATTTTGCTTTCACAACTTCATTGGCTCTTTTCTTCACTTCATACATACATTCACATTCAACCATACCATGCTTTCATTGCATACACATTACAACAAGGAAAAACATTCCTTCCTTTATACCACACTCAAATAATTACAAATGAGTTGGCACACAATTACAAAACAAAAGTTTCCACATGCTACATCAAAATTAGACAAAAATTGTCGACTTCTAAATACAATAAATCTTCACTCATGCAACCTCGACATTTGCACTATGAACCATGTCACTATCAATGTGTCTCAAAATTCCCTTTAACTGCACAAAACAAGATTCCATCTTGATTAGGAGATATCATCCGATTTCCACAAACCGCTACTTAGGAACACTGCCTGAATACCACTTCCACCAAAATGCTCATAACTTTCTTGAATAAATGAATTACTATCTACACTCTTAACCATAGACATATAACATATCAAATTATATAACCTCAACATCACATAGCTCCAACTACAATATCCCATGTGCGCTAATCAAAACATTGTCTACTTCTCTGCGAGTCTCCAGAAGATCACTGTGTTGACATCAATGACAATCATAGTCATGAATGCAACAACAACTGCTATAGAATGATTACCAAGCATTCATTCCTAAAAAAATATTCTATAATTTTTTTTATAAAGTATAAATAGGAGTGTCTAGGTATAGAAATTAAGGATTATAGGTATCAGAGATGGTAAAAAGATAGAGGATAGAGTCCAAGTCTGAATATTAATAAAACTTTGTTGGCCATAAATCAGAAGGCCTCACAGCCGGACATGTATGAAGAAATTTTGATGAATTAATAAAGTGTTTGTGGTTCCTTCTCTCCTTGATTTTTTTCTTTATGTTGTGTGTTTTCATTGTGTTTACTCTGCAAGGTGGCTAGATAGTTAGGTTTTCATTTGTCAAGATGGTTTGAGGTAGAGGAAATGATGATAATGCTATAATGAATATGTTAAGAAAAATTGCATCCAAATTAGATGTTGTGGAGACAACCCAAAGGAGATGAGTGCATCTTGATGATGTGAGTGATGATGAAGTAGAATCATGAAACCCTAATCCAAAACCTAAGGAAGATCAAGATGAGGAAATATTATTTAGAGTATTGTATAGGGAACATTCAAAGACTATTGATGAATTTATTCCTTATGATGGAAAGTTGGATACTAATGTTGTGTTGGATTGGATATCTGATATGGAGAAGTTTTGTGAGTTTGAAAGCACCCTTGAGAATAGGAAAGTGAGAATATAGTCACTAGGTTGAAAGGTCATGCCTCACTGTGGTGGGAGCATTTGCAAACTGATAGACAAAGAAGAGGAAAGGAAAAGATCATAAATTGGTTGAAAATGGTGAATAAGGTGAAGAAGAAGTTCCTCACTATTGATTACCAAGCTAACTTGTTGAGGAAAATGAAAAACCTAAGACAAAAGGATATGACTATAAAGGAATATAGTAAGGAATTCTATAGATTCAGATCTGGACATGCAAATGATGAGGTTGAGAAAGTTACAAGGTACCTGAATGGATTGAGATCTAGAATTCAAGATGAAATAAGTTTTTTAAAATTTGATAGTATGGAAGAAGCATATTAAGATTCCTTGAAAGATGAGGAGATCTTGACAAAGAAGCATGAACAAAGATAGAGAGGTAGAGGTTGTATAATCTAGAGAGACAGAGGTAGATCCTATGGTGAAGGTGGTAGATATGATAATTTTGTGCAAGATAAGGGAAAATTTGTGTGGAAAATGAAGATAAAAGCAAGATCAAGTGGAAATGTGGTAGTTCTTACCAAGAAGGTACTAGTTCATACCAAGGAATAGGTAATTCTTATTGTAGAGGTAGTTTTAGTGGTAATTGTTTCAGATGTGGAAAAGAAGGGAATATATCATTTGAGTGTAGACACTCTGATGGAAATGAAAAAATTCATAGAAATGCTATGGTACAAGAGGATCTTGAGGGTTCATCAAGTAGGTCTGAAGATGGAGAACATCTGATGGTAAGGAGAACTTTATGTAATAAAATATTTTATGAAGAACCTATCCTAAGTAGAAGTCTTTTCAAGACTAGATGTAAGATCGCAAGAAAATGTTGCTAAGTGGTTGTTGATAGTTGTAGTTCAACGAATTTGGCATCTGAGGATCTAGTTACAAAGTTGCAATTGCAGAGGTTGAGATACCATTAACCTTATCATGTTTCATGGATCAAGGATGACCATAAATTGTTGGTAAGTGAGAAATGTATTGTGAAATTCAAGATTGGACATTACTTTGATGAAGTTTTGTTTGATATTATGCCTATCAATTTTTGTCATATTCTATTTGGTAAACCTTGGCCATATGATATATATGGTGTGTATGATGGTATATTAAATCAATATAGTCTTTGGGAAAATGGGATAAGGCAAATAATGTTTCCTTTGATTGAGGTTCCAGATGAGATAAATTGTACTATGAAAATTTGCATCATTAATGGAAAGAAATTTGAGAAAGATATGAAGAAGAATCAAGTTTTTTTTTCTATAATTCTAGAGAGACAAAGTTGTGGCAGTAATTGCCAAGTGGTAGAAAATAGTAATGGCCAAGCAATAGAAGATGGTAATGATAGAGTGCCAGTAGAAATTGAAAACTTGCTAACTGAATATAAGGAGATTATTGCAAAGGATATTCCTGATGGTTTACCGCTAGTAAGAAGTATAAGTCATTGTATGGATATGATTCCTGGAGCTAATTTTCTGAATAAAGAACCATATAGATTGACACCTACTGAGAATGAAGAACATAATAGATAAGTGCAAGAGTTTTTTATAGAAAGGTTTGATCAAAGAAAGCTTCATTCCATGTGTTTCCCCTATTGTGTTGGAACCTAAGAAGAATGGAGAATGGAGAATGTGTACTTATTTCAGAGCTATCAACAAGATAATAGTGAAGTATAGGTTTCCTATGCTGAGGATGGATGACATAATGGATTATTTCAGTGGAGTAAAGTATTTTAAGAAGGTTATTTTAAGAGTGGTTACCATCAAATCAGAATAAGAGAAGGTGGTGAATTGAAGACTGCTTTCAAGAAAAAATATGGTTTGTGTGAGTGGTTGGTTATGCCTTTTAGTTCAACTAATGCACCTACTACTTTCATGAGGTTGATGAATGAAGTTCTCAAGAGATTTTTGGTTAAGTTTTTTATTGTTTATTTGGATTATATTCTAATATTTAGTAGGACTAAGGAAAAACACCTTGAGCATATTTGACAAGTGTTGCAAATATTGAAAGAGGAGAAGTTGTTGATTAATTTGAAGAAGTGTTATTTTATGTAAGAAGAGATTGTGTATTTAGGATTTTTTATTTCAGTTGATGGTTTAAAAATGGATCTTGAGAAATTTAAAGAAATTTTGGAGTGGCCTACACTTGAGAATGTGGGTGAGGTAAGATCATTTCATGGTTTGGCTAGTTTCTATAGAAAGTTTATTCAGAATTTCAGTTATGTTTGCAATGCTATGACTGATACTATGAGAGGAGATAAAAAAGATTTTAAGTGGACACATGGAGATGATAAGAGTTTTGAGGCTTTGAAATAAAATTTTGTCAAGTTACATGTGTTAGTTTTGTCTAATTTCAATAAGGTATTTCAAGTTGAGTTTGATGGAAGTAGTAGTGCAATAGGAGTTGTGTTCAGTCAAGAAGATAAACATGTTTCTTTCTTTTGTGAGAAGTTAAATGATACTAAAAGGAAGTATTATGTGTATGATCAACATTTTTATGCTATTTTTCAAGCTTTGAAAAAGTGGAGACATTTTTTGATACTGAGTGAGTTCGTGTTGTATACTAATCATAAAACTTTTCAGTATTTAGGGAGTCAACATAAGTTGAATCAAAGACATATGAAGTGGGTTGAATATTTATAGAGTTTCACATTTGTGATCAAGCATAAGAGTGGATTTATTAACTAAGTTGTAGATACATTGAGTAGAAGACGTTCCTTGTTGACCAAGATGAAGGTTTTAGTTCTTGAATTTGATGAGATGAAGGAGTTATATGATACAGACCCTGATTTTTCTGAGTGGTGGAGAGAATGCAGAGAACCAAATCTCTTAGAGAAACCAAGTTTGAGGAATATTTCTTTTAAGAAGTTATGTTGTTTAAAGGAATTATTTTATGTATAACAAGAATTTCCATGAGAATTAATTTGATTAAGGAAAATCATTGTGGTGAATTGACTGGACAATTTGGAATTGATAAGACATTGATTTCTCCTAAGGAAAAGTATTATTGGCCACTTAGGTATAAGGATGTTCAAAAGTTTGTAAAGAGTTGTGGAGTTTGTCAAGTTGCAAAAGGAGTAAGTCAGAATACTAGATTGTATACACATATTTCTATTCCTGAGAAACCTTGGAGTGACATCAGTATGGATTTTTTTCTTGGATTACCTAAGACAAAAAGAGGGTATGATTTCATATTTGTTGTTGTGGATAGATTTTCCAAGATGACACATTTCATACCATGTAAGAAGACATCAGATGCAATGCATGTTGCTAAGATTTTCTTTAAACAGATTGTTAGATTTCTTGGATTACCTAGAAGTATTATTTATGACCGACATATAAAAAATTTTGGTTATTTTTAGAGGACTTTAAGGAAGAATAGGTATACTAAGTTGAGGTAACTTAGTTCTACATCCCACCCATAGACAGATGGACAAAAAAATGTTTTGAATAGAAGCTTGGCCAATTTTTTGAGATGTTTAGTTGGAGATAAGCCTAGTAATTATGATATGGTATTGGAAAAAGATGAGTTTTCATATAATAATTATGTGAATAGGAGTATAGGGAAAACACCTTTTGAGATTGTTACTAGAATTCAGCCTAGAAGAGTATCAAATTTGATTGATATTGTTGGTGAAGAAATGAGAAGTGTTGAAGGGGAAGTATTTGATGATTTTATGAAGTCTTTAGTTGAGGAAGTGAAGTTAAAGTTGGAAAAAACTAATCAAAAGTATATGGAAAATGCTGAGAAGTCTAGGAGACATCATGTTTTTGAAATTAGTTATGAGGTGATGGTTCATTTTTAGAAGGGTATAATTCTTGTTGGAACATACAATAAGCTAAAAATGAAGAAGTTTGGTCCTTGTAGAATTTTGAGGAAGTTTGGTAGTGGTAATTCTTATCAAGTTGAGTTATGTGATGACATGGGTATATCTCCTTTATTCAATATTGTTTATTTGCATAAATATCATGAGTCAGATGATGAAGTTGTTGTACCAGTTGATTATCCTAAGAAGTAGGTTGAAGAGATTGAACAGGTATTCAATCAGAGGATTGGTAAAAGATCAAGAGGAAAGGATTACTATGAATATTTGGTGAAGTGGAAGAATAGACCAGTTGAAGATGCTTCATGGATTTCTCAATCTAATTTGGATTCAGCTCAGGCTGTGACATCTCAATGATTTAGGAGAATGATATCTTTTGACCCCAATTATCTGATACAGGAGCATCCTGGGTTGCCTTGTTATCTTGCTCTTTTCTTCATTATTCCAGTAAGTACCAAGTTGCAACCCTTGCCAAGCATTCCTATGTTTCAAGCTATCCCATATTGGTCATGTCTTCCTATGTGTGCTAAGTTATTGAGTGTTGGTTAAGTGTTCCTTCCTATGCCAAGTGAACATTTTATTTGTTGATGGTTGACCCTTCTTTGACTGAGCTTGTATGTTAATGTTGGAAATTTGGCTATTAGATATCTAGATATTGTCATTATGGAAATATAGGATCTATATGAAGACCGCATATTATAGAGAGCAGTTATGACAAAGCGTAGAAAAAAATTGTCTAAGTGTAAGAAGTATTTTCCCAGTCTAACCAGAGACAGTATCTATTGGTGATGTTGATAGAAGTAATTTCAGTGCTTGCACACTTGAACATGGATACTATGATGTATATTAAAGACTGACCTGAGAGTGCAAGTCTGTATGACATGTATGAAAGAGGTTATTGTAGTATTACTAGAGACAGAGCTAAAGCCAACAGGACAGAAAGAAGACAGAACTAGTAAATAGTTAAGGGATTATTTTGTTAATCAAAATAATGACTTAATCATATAAAGGGATGACATCCTAGATGTTAACCCTAGGGTAGAATAAGTTAATATGTATTTTTTAAAGTGATTTATGTTTTGTAAAGCTGAGTGTAAAAGTTATTATTCTTAATAACTTGTATAACTGTAGGACATATGTAATGAAAAGTGAGAACAAAAACATATGTATGCAAAATATATTGATGCGAAGTTGTAAATTGAGAAAGTCAAGAAAGAAGACTTTGTATATGCAAGTGAAGCAGTAAAAGGTTATATACCTTGCCCCTTTTTGTAATTAGAAATCATTCTACATTACATGTTTGGGTAGTGGGCTCATCTTGTAATCATTTCAATTTGTACTACCAACTCTTACCAAGGTTGAGGCTTCTAACAAGGCCTAGAGTCCCTTCATCAGGACTGAGACACTATATGTATGTAACAGGATCCTAACAGGGTCAACATCCTTAACAAGATACTTTTGATTAGTGGATTGTTGTAGGTATCATCCCCATTGGGGTTTTCCCTTGGAAAGGGTTTCCTCAAGAATAAATAATGTGTTATAAGTTCATTTGCTTTATTTCTATGCATGTTATTTAGTTTACTCTATTTTGCAAGTATCAAGTTAATCTTTTATATCCATAATTGGGCAAACGTAAAAGTTTATAGAATACTAATTCACCCCCCCTCTAAGTATTCCCTATTTCTAACAATTGGTATCAGAGCTTAGTTACTCAAAAAATAATCATTCAGACAAAGCCTAGAAGCTTGAGTAAGATCTCTATGGATATGGATCAGCTATAGAAGAATCTTGAAGAAGCTCTTGAATAGATTGATATACTTTCTAAAGAAAGAGATACTCTAAAAGGAAAATATTATGATGTAAAGAACCTCATTGAGAAGCCGAAAAAGAAGATGGAAGAACTGAAATCAGAGATGGAATCAACAATTCAAATTGAAGATTGTGATGAAAGTCTAGAAAAAGAAAATGAGATCCTTAAACATGAATTAAAGATAGTAAATCTGAAGTTGAGTTTGAAAGATGGAAACAACAAGAATGAAGTAAATCTGAAATCTAAGAATGAAGATCTGAAATCAAAGCTTTGTAAAGTGACATCTAAACTTGAGAAAACAAAATTGTAGAATGTTGAACTTGAAAAGTACAATACAATTGTGAAAGGTGAACTAACTAGGTCTAAGCAACAACTTGAGAGACTATATTCCACTAGTGAGAAGATTGATGAACAAATATCTTATCAAAATCCATTCTATGATAAAACTAGTCTTGGATTTAACGTAAGTGAAGAAAGCAAGGAACTAGATCTGAAAGTTTTTGAAAACATAGATGAAAAGAAATTTGATGAAGCTGACAAATCTAAGGACATACCTAAAGAAGAAGAACCACCTAAACAAGAAGAAGCACCTAAATGTACATAGAGAGAATTGAAAGGTAGATGTTTTTCATGTAATAATTTTGGTCATATCAAGAAAGATTGCATAGGTTAGAAATTCAAACCTCTTAATGGTTATTGTTATAATTGTCATGGTTTTGGACATAGAGCTATTAAATGCAAGAAGCCTAGATCTAATGATAATAATAATAGTAGAATGTCTAGTGATACTAACCATGTAGATAAGAGACCTACTGAAGATATGAACAGAAGAAATGGAGTAGTATGTGTGTGCTATAAATGTGTCACACTTCTATGGATCATTACATGCAAGGAAACTCAAGAATGAGCCCTCACAAATCGATCCATAGCTCCCTAGGCATGGAGTGCAAGGGCTTTTAAGAATGCTCTCAGCTAGAGCTATTTAGCCTATAACCTTGCTAGTAAACCATGCAATGGGAGATTCAATGAAGACAAGGGCAAGAATGCCAATATCCTCAAGAATCAATAATGAAAATGCAATGCAATGCTGTGCTAGAAATGGAAATGCAAGCTAAGCTATGAAAGGAAATATGCAAGTGTTACAACCCAAGCTAATTAATCTATGTGAGCTAATCTAGAGCATAGAAATGAAGCTAATCTAAGAAAGCATAAATATGAAGCTAAGCTAAGAATAAAAGAATGAGATGTAGAATGCAAGAATGAGATGTAGATGCTAAGAATGCTCCAAATTTTCAAAAGCTCCAAAGTGACCTAGAAATCCTGCAGCATAAAGTTAGCATAAAAAGTTGGGGATCTAGAATGAAGAAGAGAGCTCTCCTTTTAAAGGAAATGAGAAGGAATGGACCATGGAGATTAAGAGGAAAAATATTTAATCAATGGTGGAGCTTGAAGAGGGATCAATCCATGTGCACAAATATCCTCCAAAGAGAAAATAGGAGTTGACTTTTGTGTCCATATGAGACAAAAAGTGCTTTTTCCCTTTTTATAAAATAAGAATAATGCTTTATTTGTGCAACTTAGGATAAGAGGAAAAGTGGGGGCTTTTTATTTATTAAAAGGGGAGGAAATATTCCTTTTAAATAAATAAAGACTTTGGATAAGATGGTTAGCCCATAGAAAATAATCGAATAAATGATAGAGCTAGGATTTGATCAAGAGCAAGCAATTGATGATTTAGCAAAAGGGGCTAATAGTCTAGATGACCATTTTTAGGTGTATACATTTTCCCCTCTTTGACTAATGTGATCGATTTGGGAACACATGTAGTCAAAGAATGAAGTTGAAATGTGAGATCGATTTGGGATCACAAAGCAACTCAGATCAGCCAAGAAAGCAAGAGATAGCCAAGAAGGCAAGCAAATAGTGATCTGACTCCAAAGAATGAAGTGCAGAGAGATAGAAAATCCTACATGGTCAGCCTGGTAGTGACAGTACTGAACACTTAGGAAAGAGATAGCCAATAATATATGATCTGTCTACCCCCTTGGGATCGAAAGTGAAATCCAGGTAGAGGGAAAGCAGAAGCAAGAGCAATGTGATCAAATCACTAGAAATCGTAATCGAAGAAGAGAATAGAATAACCATCAAGCAGTGAAGATATGCCCCACACATGGGACCCGGGGCACGAACCAAGCGGTCCCTCAAATCGAAAACACCACGGAGGGGAAGAATTTGAACTTGGGATTTGAAAGTGAATGAAAGACTGGAATTTTGAAAGAGATGGGGATGAAGAGGTGAAGAATGCCCCAGTGAAGATCAAAGGATCAGGCCTCAAAAGGGTAACCAACTGCACGGAAGAAGGAAAAAGATGATTTGGGTGATCAAGGTGAACTCAGATTTTGGTTTTGATCCCGAAATGAATAGAAAATGATGGGATATGAAAGACAAGAAGTGAAAGACATGATTAGGAAGAAGTGAAAGGTGAGTGTAGTTGATTAACAAGTCCATGAAAGATGAAAGGAGAGCTCTCTCCATATGCAAGATGCAAAACTAACTAACATGAACTTAAGAATGCAAGCTACATGAAAAGTGGTTTACTTGCAAGGTTACAAAGCCAATAGACATCTAATAATCATGATTGAGCATTATTGGTAGCATCGCAAGATCATACAATACACACTAGTATAACTATGTGGATCTGAATATGATCTATGTCAGATAGGAGTGTGGAAATCCCACCTAGGCATCAAAGACATGTAGGTCTAGATGACTAGTGTAGTGAGATTACCTAAGTTTGATATAGAAAGATTATGCTCGCATCGAGACACAAGAAAGTCAAGATGACTATAAGCATGCACTTGTGAAATAGTCAAGGATAATACCTTGTAGATCCCTAGTGTCAAGTAAGACCAACATAAATGCTCATGATAGTTAGAACCAACAAAATATACCCACAAGCAAATAAAGAAATAAAACATGTTCTCATTCCCTCAATCTTCTAGCTATGCATCATCGAAAATGATCATAGGGGGAGAACACTCAGCAAATAAATCATCATAGATAGCACACAAAGAAAATAAAGCCAAGAAAGTCTCATAAAGTCAAGTGCGTGTGTGTAGGTCATAGAGTCAAACTTTGAGTATCGCATCTGCTAGTGAGAAATATTTCATCATCTAGACTACAGGTAGGATATCTGATAAGTGTTGAGAAACACTCGATGCTAGGGTAGTGTTGAAAAACACAATTGGGGTGGTGTTGAAAAACACCATTTGCGAGGTGCCTAAGAAACCCAGACACACAAAGAGACCCAAGATAAGCTCAAAATAATGTATGCCCTCTAGACTAAGACAAGAGTCAATTCCAGGCTAGGAGAGACAAAGCGAGAAGTGTAGCGAATGAGCGCCATGCAAGACTGATAGACATAGGTGCAGAGGGTCTCAAGCAGTGCTTGTTTCTAGGTTTTCACCACTTGATAGATTTATTGCAAATTTTTTTTCAGGACTTTTTTATAATTTTTTTGCATTTTTGCTACCAAGGTGCCTATTTCCAGGTTTTCACCAAGGCACTTTTTCAAATTTTTTTTTAAATTTTTTTTAATTTTTTGATTTTTTTTGGTGAGACATCAAAGTGCCTATTGCTAGGTTTTCACTAGGATGCTCATTTTTTTAGTCTTTTTTATGCTTTTTAGGATTTTTTTCAGCATCATATATGAATTTTTTGGGAATTTTTTTAGGATCATAAAGTATGTACAAAGAATGCCCTAGATGGAAATGGGCATCAAGAATCTATTTCCTCTAATGTAGAGAACTGATAGGCCCCAGGCCCAAATGCTGCAACTGTGATGATAGGAGGTCTCAACCAGTTCGACCAATAGTAACCAGCCCTAAGCAATGTCTGAGCTAGCAAAGGATCATTAGAATGTGATCCACGTATGCCATCGTGGATTTTAGCTAGCACTTTTTCTGAATCCTCTATTTCTAGACACTTAAGGAGAGTTTAATCTAGACCCTTGCTATACAAGTCACCAGAGACAAAGGCAAAGTGTAAGGGATGGCGGGAAGAATGGACTGGTGGATTTTTAGGAGGGATATGAGGTGGAAGGTAGGAGCGTAATTCATCCACCAGGAACTTGAAGAAAAATTTATGCTTTTTCATTTGTAAGATGGATGTTGAAGTAACCAAGGCATTAGCAACTTTGTTCTCAGCTCTAGGAATGGGCTGAAGTGTAACAGATATGAGATCATGCTTGAAGTAGTGCACCATTTCTTTGTAGAGAATCAACTTGTCATCGTTTATTTGAGAATCATTATTTTTTAGCAGATTTTTATTTTTACTTTTCTTAGGTGTAGATACCGCCACAATGTGGTTTTTTCCATCCGACCATTGCTCTTTTCTTTTGACTTGATGACTGTGATGTTTGATTGTTGATTCAATCTTTTTTGTTGCTAGTTCGCTGGTGGAAGAAGTAACAGGTGTTGATGCGAGATGAAATGAAGTGACTGGTTCAATAGCATTGATTTGAAGGGTGTCATCTCTAGTGACAAGAGAGGTGGAGCCTATAGGGTAAGCTCCAAAAGTAGCTAGATCTAGATTCATCATAGAAGGACCAACATAGTCTACTAAGGCAATATGGGGAACAAACTCATCAGACCCTGCACAAGACTCATCAACTACGTCAGGTGGGTTACGAGAGGTATGAACTACATCAGCATCCATATCTACATGGAAGAACCTTTTGGAAGAGGCTTGAGATGCTGAGAAGTAGAGATACTCATGTCGTTATGTGATAGATCACCTCTTTGTAGTAACCGTGCAATGTTGCGACGTTGTCTATCATAGTGCAATGATTCTTTAGGCACATAGGTTCTGGACATAGAGGCCTCAGCTATATCATCAATAGATATACATTCTTCTCCCCAAAGAAGTGAAGTAGAAGGAAGATCATCTCCCATGTGAGCCATCATGTGTAGTGGTGACTCATCTGTATTTGTGTTTGAATTACTGAGCATGGGAGTATTTCTAGAATCCTCTCTATAGATCCACTCTTGAATAGCTTGTTCTTCTCTTTCTACTTCTAAAGGAATGGATGAAGGAACAAAAGTATCAAAGATCATCATAGTAGAAGTGGAAGGCTTTATCTAATTAGAAGGTTTCCCATATGACCTAGGAGAAATAGGTATAGAAGCAAAGGAATCTAGCGTATATTCACCCATACCAAGGCTCATCATCTTAAGTGACTTCTCAGTAGCAACTAGAGACATACTAGGATCAATAAAAGGTTCATTGTGAGGAACAAATTTTTTAGTAGCAGCAAGAGCATTGATAGCAATAGTATGGTCTCAAGGAATCACAACTCCAGTGCCATTGTACAAAAATTTGACGCACTAATGATAAGTGGAAGGAACAACCTGCATGTCATGAATCCAAGGATGACCCAAAAGAATGTTATATGCGAGTGGGATGTCCAATACTTGGAAGCTAATATCTTTCGTGACAGGACCCACTCAGACAGGTAGTGTGACAAGACCTTTGGAAGATCTTTCCACTTCATCGTAAGCTTTTATAGTAATCTTCTTCTTAGAATCCACAACAAATTCTGACAAACCCAATTGTTGTATGACATTGAAAGAAACAATATTTAACCCTGCACCATTGTCTATCAGGACTCGGCAGACTCAGGTATTGTAGACTAGAACTTCAATGTGTAAAGCTAGATTATGAGGGTGAGCAATAAATATGCCATCTTCTATAGAAAAGGAAAGAGATAGCGGAGATGAAATGTGGTTGACCATAGCCTAAAATTGATCTAGATCAATGTCATTAGGAACATGTGTTGTACGTAGAGCCTCATCAAGAATCTCTCTATGTGAAGGGGATAATAAAAGCAACTCAAGGATAGATATATGTGCTGGTGTCTTTTGCAAATGTTGGACAAGATCATAGCTAGGGGTGGCTGAAGGAGCCACTTGTTTGGAAGGCAAATCTTTCTTGGGATCTTGCATAGTTTTAAGGACAATCTTGGCTTGCCCCCTAGTAACAGCATTCAGTGTCTCACTTCAGGAAGATGAACTACCACGTGTTTGCAAGACTAACTTTGGCTTATCATGATTGGCTTTATTATCATCTTGAGATCTCACCATAAGAACATTTTCAACAGGCTCTACCATGTTGATCACAGGTGTATTAGAGGGATACGTGTAATTGATCTTAGCATCATGATTCTTCTTATGTGCTTGAGAAGTTTCCCCCTTATCATGCTTAGGTAGAGGATCTTTGAAAGCTGTGTGATCAGAATTTTTAGTTAAGGCATTAGTGGAGATTGTGTTGTTATCAATGAGGTCTTGAATATCATCCTTAAGCCTAAAATAATTATCTGTCAGATGTCCCTTATTTCTGTGATAATGGCAGTAATGATCCTCTCTCCACCAATCTAGCTTATTTATTGGATCACAGTTACCAGGTTTATCAGGAAGCATAAGATATCCATTGTCAACCAAAGTCTTAAGGATCACATCGTAAGGTTCTACCAACTTGGTATAGACTCGCTTTCAAAATGACTTCTTAGGCTTATCTCCATATTGAGGTTTAGGAGCATTGTGAGCATTTCCAGCTTCTTATTGTTTTTCTACATAGATAGCGTTGGAGAGATTGAAAGTGGGCTCTTTAACTTTAGGAGCATCAACAACCCCATCATTAACAACATACTTGTTTTTATTCCAAGGTTTTTTCTTGTCTTTGCCATTGCCTTTAGCATCTTTATTAATAACAATATCCCCTTTTCTTATAGCTACATCCTCAATTTGATATGCACTTTCAACCATGTCATTGAAAGAGGAGAACAGTTGCTTCCTTAGATCATAAAATAGCTCAGGCACAAGTGTGTTGATGAAAATGTCAATCTTTTCTCTTTCAGGTAGCGGATGAGGATATCTAGAATACAATGACCTCCAACATTGTAAGTAAGTTGAAAATGGCTCACCTTGATGTTGTCTTAGATTATCGAGATCTATCATGGTGACAGGTTGTTGGATGTTGTAAGAATAATGCTGGGTAAATCATTGAGCCAACTCATCAAAAGTCTTAAGAGGTGGTGTCAATTTCGCAAACCATTCTAAAGCTTGGCCTCTTAAGCTTCGAGGGAACAGTCATAGAAGAAATGTGTCTTCATGAAGAAAGTCCATGCTAAGAGTGTAAAAGTGATGCACCTGGTCATGGGGGTCACCATTTCCATCATACTTGTCATATTTGGGAACCTCAATATCCCTAGGAAACGGGACCATGTATAGACTTTTATCAAAAGGAAGAGCACAAATTGATTCTACAAAAGAGACCTTTGGAGGCTCTCTTTCTAATGCCATTTGGGTAAGGCATTGATTTGTCTGACGTAGTTCTTCCTGAAGGACTTCCAATTCAGTTGGTACTCTTTGTTGGACAATTTTTCTGACATCATAGTCGAGAGGAAGCTTGTATCCTCTAGAAGTCATATATTGAAAATATTGATCGCCATTACGCTCTAAAAGTTTATGCATCATTCGTTGGGAGACCACATCTTGTTCAAATCTCATAAGATCCTCACTAGAAATCTCATCATCAACCTCTGCCTCATGTTGAGAGGGAGGAGGTCTAGGAGGTGAAGAAGGCATACCAAAAGTGGGTCTTGGAGGAGATCTTGGTGGCGTGTTGTTGCCATTATTGCCATTGATAAAAATAGATCTATACTCATGGTTACTAGTCTCAGGTTGCTCATGAGACATTTCTCTATAAGCCATGCGCCTGGCAGCATCCATCCTTTGTTGATTGTGTTCTTTGTCTAAGAATGCTTGGTTATCTTTATGCTCAAAATGTTCTTGCAAGCGTTGAAATTTTTCTTGTTCAGTCAAAGTGAGTGAGACACTATCTGTGTTTTTGGGGGTCTTGAATGCGGAAAAGAGGAAACCTCCTTTGTACCACGGGGTAGCCTTAGAATCCTCAGATTGTTTAGAACTAGAACTATTGCTCCTAATGGGTGCTCATGAGCATCTAGTTGGAGAAGGTAACTATGTATAATTGAATGGAGGATGACTCTCCTATTCAAATTGAGACCGAGTTGTAACCGGCATGAAAAGAGATGTTGGTTGACTAATAAAATGAGACAAAGTTTCTCAGATTTGAGATAAGAAAAGATAATAAAGATCACTTATCAAAGTAGAACAATAGAGAGATGGCTCATCAAAATTTCTCAAGCACTTATAGCAATCAATTGACTAAAGCCGAGCAGTGAGCAAGAAGCTCAATAAGCAAGTAGCTAGAGAGGTAACCGTGATGCGACAAGTGATCAAGAGTAGCATTCATTAAGCTCAAACCCAATACTTTTAGCTCATTTTTTTCAGTCTAGAAAAAATCTAAGCATGTAGGCAACAAGCCAGCTTTAGGTAAGAATAGAAAAAGACATTCTATGATAGGTTAAAATGCAAGTTTAGCAACTCTGGATTGCAACAGCAACAAGACAGCAAAAAAGTTCTAGGTGACACTTTCCAGGCAAGCGGGGTGACAGTTGTGGAAAAGTAAAAGTTTATAGAATACTAATTCAAACCCCCCCCCCCCTCTCATTATTCCCTATTTCTAACAATTGGTATCAGAGCTTAGTTACTCAAAAAATAATCATTCAGACAAAGCCTAGAAGCTTGAGTAAGATCTCTATGGATATGGATCAGCTATAGAAGAATCTTGAAGCTCTTGAATAGATTGATATACTTTCTAAAGAAAGAGATACTCTAAAAGGAAAATATGATGATGTAAAGAACCTCATTGAGAAGCCGAAAAAGAAGATGGAAGAACTAAAATTAGAGACGGAATCAACAATTCAAATTGAAGATTGTGATGAAAGTCTGGAAAAAGAAAATGAGATCCTTAAACATGAATTAAAGATAGTAAATCTGAAGTTGAGTTTGAAAGATGGAAACAACAAGAATGAAGTAAATCTAAAATCTGAGAATGAAGATCTGAAATCAAAGCTTTGTAAAGTGACATCTAAACTTGAGAAAACAAAATTGTAGAATGTTGAACTTGAAAAGTACAATACAATTGTGAAAGGTGAACTAACTCAGTCTAAGCAACAACTTGAGAGACTATATTCCACTAGTGAGAAGATTGATGAACAAATATCTTATCAAAATCCATTCTATGATAAACCTAGTCTTGGATTTAACGTAAGTGAAGAAAGCAAGGAACTAGATCTGAAAGTTTTTGAAAACATAGATGAAAAGAAATTTGATGAAGCTGACAAATCTAAGGACATACCTAAAGAAGAAGAACCACCTAAACAAGAAGAAGCACCTAAAGGTACATAGAGAGAATTGAAAGGTAGATGTTTTTCATGTAATACTTTTGGTCATATCAAGAAAGATTGCATAGGTAAGCAATTCAAACCTCTTAATGGTTATTGTTATAATTGTCAGGGTTTTGGACATATAGCTATTAAATGCAAGAAGCCTAGATCTAATGATAATAATAATAGTAGAATGTCGAGTGATACTAACCATGTAGATAAGAGACCTACTGAAGATATGAACAGAAGAAATGGAGTAGTATGTGTGTGCTATAAATGTGTCACACTTCTATGGATCATTACATGCAAGGAAACTCAAGAATGAGCCCTCACAAATCAATCCATAGCTCCCTAGGCATGGAGTGCAAGGGCTTTTAAGAATGCTCTCAGGTAGAGCTATTTAGCCTATAACCTTGCTAGTAAACCATGCAATGGGAGATTCAATGAAGACAAGGGAAAGAATGCCAATATCCTCAAGAATCAATAATAAAAATGCAATGCAATGCTATGCTAGAAATGGAAATGAAAGCTAAGCTATGAAAGGAAATATGCAAGTGTTACAACCCAAGCTAATTAATCTATGTGAACTAATCCAGAGCATAGAAATGAAGCTAATCTAAGAAAGCATAAATATGAAGCTAAGCTAAGAATGCAAGAATGAGATGTAGAATGCAAGAATGAGATGTAGATGCTAAGAATGCTCCAAATTTTCAAAAGCTCCAAAGTGACCTAGAAATCCTGCAACATAAAGTTAGCATAAAAAGTTGGGGATCTAGAATGAAGAAGAGAGCTCTCCTTTTAAAGGAAATGAGAAGGAATGGACCATGGAGATTAAGAGGCAAAATATTTAATCAATGGTGGAGCTTGAAGAGGGATCAATCCATGTGCACAAATATCCTCCAATGAGAAAATAGGAGTTGACTTTTGTGTCCATATGAGACAAAAAGTGCTTTTTCCCTTTTTATAAAATAAGAATAATGCTTTATTTGTGCAACTTAGGATAAGAGGAAAAGTGGGGGCTTTTTATTTATTAAAAGGGGAGGAAATATTCCTTTTAAATAAATAAAGACTTAGGATAAGATGGTTAGCCCATAGAAAATAATTGAATAAATGATAGAGCTAGGATTTGATCAAGAGCAAGCAATTGATGATTTAGAAAAAGGGGCTAATAGTCTAGATGACCATTTTTAGGTGTATACAGTATGTTATAGATGCAATAAGATTGAACACATTGGCAAGAATTGCAGATCACAAATCCTAGAAGTCATACAAGGAGAAATGAGAATGCAAGAAATAGTTAGAGAGGATGTTGTAGTAATTCAGAAGAAGTGAAATTTTTTAAAGCCATAGATCAAGGAGACACATTCAGCACAGAAGGTAATCAGAAAGGTGAAGTATCTAATGGTAATAGTGAATCTCTTCCTAACTGATCTCAAAGTACTTAATTCATAAAGAATGCATTAGAATAGGAACTTAGGATAGTGTAGAAATTAGTATAGGATGAATTTAGTCTTGCATAGTTAATGTAAGGTAGTGTGTGATGTAATGATGCTATGGTTAAGAGCGCATGAGCTAATATAAAGTTATGCGAGTTCATAAGAAGTTTGAAGTTTTGCAGGAAAGCGGGAACAACTTTTTGTAAAGAAGCAACAAAAGAATTGAATGCGATGTCAAAATCTTGAAGTTAAAAGCTTATGATCAGTATTAGTTAATCATTTAAGTGACTACAAGTGTTAAGGAGATCGAAGTAGTAGTGATTGAAGGTAGTTTGAAGGATTTGGTGAAAGAATTTCATGTCAGATCTATGCAAAGCCCTAAATTGCAAAATTTAGGTATTTTACTGAGAAAATCTATTAGTCAGTTAGAGAATTTGTAGGACATATGGATGTTTCATTTGTTCATAGCATAAGAGATACAATTAAACCTAAGATCAAAAGGGAACCAATAGAACCCTTGGAAGAAGACCCTAGACTAGCATTATCATCCGTACCAGACAAAGTTTTGCATTTAGGGAATGTTAGAGGCTATTTGAGATGCAAACTTGAAACCCTCAGTGAAAGTGATTTTACTAAGGAATATGAGAAACTATACAATCAAGATATGTCATTGAAAGTAGGATTTAAACATCTGAATGAAAATGAAATCATAGGGTATTCACTACAACATGAATTTGATGATGATGAATGCACCAAAATAATTTTGAGAAGAATTCATAATGGGAAGTTTTGGTTAGATGACAGAGTGATTGATATAACAGCAGACCTAATTCATGAAGTAACTAGTTTATCAAAATCTAGATTTATACCATTTAATGAGAAGAATGTGAAGAAAATTGTACTGGACAATACTAAGTCATGCTACAATGGTAGAGGAATAGTAATCAGTAAGATACAACAAGAGGATGTTAGATATTTATGCAAGATCTTAACATCCAAATTTTGTGCTAACTCTAGAGAAGATGACATGGCAGCTGGAATGATTCATGCAGCCTATTTGATGTGCATTGATAAAGTTCAAGTGGATATGTGTGAAATTTGGAGAATTTAATTATTTGAGAACCTTGAGAAGATTAAGAAGACTAAAAGCTCACAGTTTAGATTCTCATCCTTGATTACATATATGTTTTTCCATTTGCTGAGAAGATTTCCATTTACTATTGGAGAAGACTGGAATGATAATAGAACCACCATGGATAGAATTAAGAAAGTGTATCTAAGATACCCTATAGACAAGGTTAATGAGATTGTAACCTTAGTGATCAAATCATTTCAAAACTTGATGAAGAAAAGATCAAGAATCCCACAGGCTATAGTTGAGAAGTATAAAGATGAAATATGCTTTATGGTTGACACTGACTTTACCTTTATTATAGTAGTTGAACCTAGAGTAGAATTCATAGACCCTCTTGGATATTAAATTTCTAAAGTTGAAGTAAAAGAATATGTGAATAGATTGTTGAACAATAAATTGATGTAAATAGCACTAGATTTGGGACTTGTGAGGAGAACTTCAACTCCACAAAGTCTATACAAGAAGAAAAATTATCAAAGAAGAGAGTGGAAAGCACCATAAAGAAAATTCTTAAGGATACAGGAATGTCAGAACAAGAATTCCTAATTGCAAAGAATACCGCAGTAGCACTAAGAGATATTGGACAAAAATAAGTTTTGTTTGTTCCACCCCTATCATCAGTTGCAGATCAAACTGGAAATATGCAAAATGTAGTAAAAGTGGAGAAAGTTGAAAAGGATCAGGAAATAAGAAAATATACAAGATCTTCCACCACTCCACCACGTAAAAGGTTAAAGGAAATGGCTAGTGGACCAAGTAAAAGATAGAAAACAATAGTTTCCCCTGTACAAATGAAAGTATCTAAAATTAAAGATGATGAAGATACTAAAGTCAAGAAGAAGAAATGGAAACCAAAGATAGAAAAGGTAAATGATCAAATTATAAATGATGCAGACTTTTCCAAAATGAACAAATATTATGAGCTATACAATTATTTAGAAAGATTAAACTTGGAAAATGCAGTTGTCAGGAACATGATCTTAGCAAATAAGAAATTTGATACTATTCAAGGGAAGATACCTGATGATTTGTTTGAGAAATTAGTAAACAAGAAGAAGAGAGTAGCTGAAGAAGATAATACGATCAGAGAAAACTTTATGAGAAAGCTCTATGACATTAGAGATGAAGACTACTTCAAGGAAATCATGAAAGATCTTGGTATTCATCTAAGAACAAAAAGAAGAACAATTCAGAGAATGGGAGGAAATTTTGAAGAAATCAATAATGAAACTGAATAGGCAGCCATAAAGGTAATGACTACAGGTGTTGGTAAGCACTCAAGTGTAGCAAATCAAGCTTTGGAAGCTGAGCACCAAAAAACTCCCTCTCCACCACCATCAATTAACATTGAAGATGAGTCAATGAATGTGGAAGGAACTCATATCACACTGGATAGTGATGATAATCCTTTTAGCAATCTTGATAACATTGTTGAAAATTTGGCCTTGGAGGAACATTATAGATCATTTGAGGAAGAAAGGAAGGAAACAAGGAAAGAAGAAGAAAAACAAGCAGAGATTCAAGTAAATACAAAGGTTGAAGGGAAGAAAGGAACACAAACCAAAGTAGAAATCAGTCCTACCCCTAAAATTGCAGCAAAGAAACCACAGATAGAATCATTTTTTGCTAATTTTGGGAAAGAAGTTGATGATGATGATCAAATGGAGCTGATCTCATCCCTTAAAAATTATTGGTAAGAACAATAAGGTAAAAAGCCTTGAAGGATCATTGTTGGAAGTAATAGAGAAGTTGTAGAGTGTTATGACTAGTCAAATAATAGATGCAGATCTACAAGTAAAAGCTAGAGAAGTTATGAAGGCATTTGACAATGAATTCACTAACTTGTCAAATGTAACGCCCCGCCAGGCAACCCAAGAGGACAAGACATAAAACCTCTATAAAATGAAAGTAGTGAATTTTTATTTTATTTTATTTATTTATTTTAACTAGAATAATATTCATCATTACACTTCATATTTCTAAAAGAAGAAATAATTTTCTACTACTTGAATGTAAGATTTATACAACTTAAGTCCTCCCGGGTTCCCTAACGTCGCTACCTAAGCAACATCATATAAACCATTTACATGCATAAGATATTCACGGAATCATGAGCTTAAAAGATCTACATTCATTTTAATGCACCAAGTTAAATGTCCCTAACTTATTTCTTTTATTAAACATAGGTTAATCATCCAACATCATTATTCCTTTTATCAACTCATTCCATAAATTCATATTGATTTCATCTACATCTACTATCCTTTATATCACTTTTCTCTAATAATTTAGGTAAGAGATTAATATTCATTAAGGTAGGCATCATCCTAGGTACTTCATTAACATGAACCAAGTATTAACATTAAAATAAAATTACTATTATATTGCATTGTTTCATAACCATTCATTGTTAATAATTCCAATCACTAATCTATCATTTCTCAATAATTTTCTTGGATCCTTTCATCAAGAGAGAATATATTATTTTTGTGATACATCATTATATATAACTATATTTAAGATTATTTCCTTTACATATGAACAACATGAGAGGATAGGAGAAATAACATAAACACTTCTTTTAATGCTAGTAACATGTCCAATAATCCACATTATTTTCCCTTTCTTTTACCTAGAACTACCCATTCCCTTATGCATTGCTTTGAATTGAGATTACATCAATACTACAAGACTCCTTTTAGGAGATTAAAAATTACATGAATTCAAATACATAAGTACATCTCAACATATTAAAATATCCAATAAGAAATCTTCAACTGCAGATCTGGAAAGGAATGTGCTAGGATCATCCAGAGAATCACGAACAATACCTCGATATAAATATTAACCACCTAGCCACGTGGAACCAATAGGCCCACTCTCCCGAGCTAGGAGATAGAACCAAAGGCCCATACAAGAGGTAACAACTAGAAAATTCCTAAGGTGGTGATAAAAGTTCCCCAAAGTCACAACAAAAAAGAAAAGACAAGAAGACCACAAGGAATACCAGAGGCATGATCAAATTTGATAGAGACTCTAAGCTACAAGCTAGGTGAGTGTCATCACATAGCCCTCACCCCTTGGGTTGTCCTGGTACTAGCCACTCTTGGCCCCGGCCCCCAAGTAGGCACATGCGGAACCGAATGCCTCTCATACAGACAAGGTCATTCAGTTGTACCTACGCATAGGTACCTTCTCCCACTCCCATCCTTAGTCTTTACTAGCACTAAAGGCATGGGCGAGGCACAATTAATCTTGATTAATGTGTAATTTCCCATTCCAATAATCTCCCATTCCCAATTCATTTATTTAAGTTATCACTTGATTAAATAACTCATAGTAGGTTATCCTGGTACTAGCCACTTAGGGCCCCGGCCCCTCACTATGAGCCACTCACCTAGTGTACTTAGGTTCCCTAACATACATATAAAAATCATAAGAACATAATAGATTCATCATCAAGAATTCATATCAATTCCATAACAACATCTGATTGAGTTTAGGAAAACACAAGTTGTCCCTAGTCCACTTGACAACCCTAAACCCAATATGGCATTCAGAATGTTCCAAACATATAAGAAGACATCCAAGTGATATTATAAACATATTCAGAGTATAAATAGATTCAATTAACCAAAAACAAATTCTAATAGCTTCTGGTAACCATACGAAACCTTAAAACTTAATGATGTTCTTAAATTGAATTATTTCAAGCAAGGATTAAATGCAAAGAATAGTCATCATAGAACAGTCATCTATATCTTCCACAAAACATAAAATAAAGGAAATCTCTTCAGTGGAAATTTAGATAACATAATTATGAACTCTCAATTTTATTTTTAGGAAGATCCAACGGTGGGAAAGAAAGTTATGACTTCTGGTTTAAAACAGAAAATTCTGGTTAGGGTTCAGACCTGCCTTCACTAAAAGGGTTGTAATTTTCACAAAACATAATTAAAATTCACCAAACCAATTGGAAATGAAAGATAAGACTTAAGATAATCTCTGATATCAAATTTAGACTTTTATATAATCATATCAGCCTGTAGCATATGAATACATTTGACAAAAAATTTAGAATCAAGAATGGACAGGCATAGTCTACCAAAATGTCAAAAATAAGGCATTAATTAGACCCTAAAAATAAAATCAGAGAGATACCCATTTGAGATCTGTGAATTTTACTTCTAGAAAATCAATTTAGTAAAACCATAAATGCAATTTAAATTATTATAATAACAGATCTCCAAAAATGGGTTGCTAAAAACCCTAGGAAAACACATGCCAATTCTTACAAATAAAAACTCAAAACTTTAAAATAACCATAAAAATGAAAAGTAAAGATATAATAAATAATGATAATATATAAATAGATCTATAATCTATCAGATACATCAAGTAACTAAAATATTCAATCCATACCTCATGTCCTACGAAGGTTGAATCGAAGAAAGAAGGAAACAAAAGAGAAGACAAATCCAAACTTGAGATGCATCCTTCAAACCCTATCCACTTTCAGAAATCTCCATGAAAGAAAGAAATAATTCCATAGCAAAGAATCCCTCTCTCAACTACTGAAATTCTCACAAAAATGTCTCTCTCCCAAAAGCAAAGATAACCAAAATTTCTTAAAGACATATGCTTACAAACTCTCCTTCCCATCTCCAAGTTTTCTCTCCAAAATCTCCATGAAAAGTAAGGCCATCCTCTCCTCAATGCTTCAGCCCCAAAATCCCCTCTCTTCAAATGAGAAAGTAGTGCATATAAATAGATTTCCAAAGGTTGAGAGGAAAAGTAACCAACTCCCAACTAACTCTTAACTAAAGGGTATTATAAAATAACTTAATATCATACAACTATATTACTCAAATATACAATAAAAGATTATTTGTATTCATTCTTACACATATGTAATATTATCCTAACATATATGCATATGCCATCATTAATTACATCAATATCTATATATATAACCTATCCTCATTATTAATAATTAACAATTGAGAATAATATACCTCGCATTATTTAATATTTAATTATTAATAATATTATACTTTACATTAATCCCAAAATATACACCATCTAAAATAATTAACATATAATCACATATAAATTATATATATATAAATACATATATGTGTGCACCCATATATATATTTCTATATATATATATATATATATATTTATATTTATATTTATATAGATACATGCCAAATACCAAACACTATAATCTATAAGATTATGAAGTAATAGATCATAATATTATTACCTATTTATAATTACTATAGGATATAACACTGAGGTAGAATAAAATCACATGCCTCAAAATAAATCTAATCATCGAAAGAGGCCATAAAAATCAACTATGAAATATATTGAGAAAACTATAAGATCAAACAAGGTCAACCAAAGTCAACAAGGAAAGTCAAGCCAAACTCCTGAAACACAACATAGAAAGATTAACTAAAAATCATACCAAGAAGGAGAAATAAATAAAATGAGTAAACAAATCATACAACCAAATGAATTCAAGTGGCCACAAGGCACTAACTACAACCATGCCCAACCGGGTGCGTTGGATCTGGATTTTTGACCCAAAGGTTGACTGACAAAGAAGGAACCCTAATATTCCCAAATTGGAATAATGACAAAGGAAGACTCATGTAGGGGCCTTAGTACTATCTCCATAACAACAACCATCGAGGATTTGAGGGCATGCTCAGACCTGTGAAGCCAGGTGAAGTCGATGCCCGGTACCTGCAAGCCTGCATCACAAAGAAGAAATACATATGCACGGATATACGTATAAAAGAAAATATTGCAGACAGATGACCAGGATCGATACATCGAGTGGACCTCAGCTATGTGAGTAACTACGACTTCGTCTTGAATCATGAAAAAACATCATGTATATATATACACTCAAAGTATGTAGCATCATCATAACGAAGGTTAGAATCTCAAGCATTGTGTTAGTCTCTTATCAATACTAATAATAAATCAACATAATCAAATCATCAAGTGAGATACAAGATTCATCCAAAGTAACCTTAATAGAAGAAAATATAAATAACCACTTATATATATCTATCAAGTACATATCATATAACATCCTAACTATGTTCATAAAGGTCTTGTAGGTACTCAATACATACATGGAGATAAATACATACAAGAATGATACCTTTAGATAGTATGTCTGATATTAGAATCATTGAGTACTAGCTTATGAAATTATTATAAACAACTATAGGAATAGATCAAACAAGTATCATGTACAACTTAAGCTGTAAGAAAACATTGAAGGATCTTAATTCTTTCAAAAACACAAAACTTATATTAGGGTTAGAGGGGTATTACATCAAACATAGCTACAGTAAAGTCTCAGGCAGCCTATGAGGCTAAAGTATTTCATGATATATGTCAGAATATAAAAAATGATATCAATAATTTGGATGTGTGTATTAAAGACTTAAGAAGGAATTTGGATAGAGAAAAATCTTTCTATATTCAGTGTACAAATATTGAAAATCATGTATCAGATGTAACTGAGAAGATAAGAGAAAAAGAGGTAGAAATTCAAATAGAGGTAAGCCTGAAAACCAGCCCAAATGCAAAGATATTAGATTGTGAAAAGAGAATCAGTAAATTGAATGATGATATAAGAATTCTTAGCAATGAAAGAGAAAGAAAATTGAGAAGATTCTCTCTTCTAAGTGAGCACATTTCAATTAAGATAAGTATCATTGAAGGATAATTTGAAGAATGCCTTTCATCCAAGACATCTTATGAGAAATTCAACTTTGCAAACCTTCATGCATTTGAGATCACATCTTATGGTTTATGTGCACTACTCAGTGTTATAGACATCTTTAAGAAGGCATGGGAGAAGGAGATAGAGAGCATTAAAGTAAATTTTGCAAAATGTGTTGCAAGCCTACTGGCTCTACAATTTTGAATCAAGGTAAACATTTTTGAGAGCATAGTTTTGGCACCCTTTTTTTGTCATTGTTGTCGAAGGGGGAGTGATAGCGTAAAGTTGATATATTTTTATATATATGGAATTATATTCCTAGGGGAATTATAGATGATATATAAGATATATGGAGATATAAGGAAAGTGAAGATATATATTTGTTATGGCCACAATTTTGGAGTTTTCTATGACTTAGCCAATTTTCTCATATGTTGCCACCAATGACAAAGGGGGAGATTGTTGGAAATTTGTCTGAGTTAGATATCTAGATATTTTCATTATGGAAACATATGATCTATATGAAGACCGCATATGATAGAGAGAAGTTATGATAGAGCGCATAACAAAATTGTCTAAGTGTAAGTAGCATTTTTGCAGTCTAACCACAGACAATTTTGATTGTCGATGTTAATAGAAGTAAGTTCAGTGCTTGTGCACTTGAACATGGATACTATGATGTATATTGAAGACTCACTTGAGAGCACAAGTCTATACAGCATGTACAAAAGAAGTTATTGCAGTATTACCAGAGATAAAAAGAAGATAGAACTAGTAAATAGTTAAGGGATTATTTTGTTTATCAAAATAATGACTTCATCATATAAAGGGATGACATCTTAGATGTTAACCCTTGGGCATAATAAGTTAATATGTATTTTTTGAAGTGCTTTATGTTTTGTAAAGCTGAGTGCAAAAGTTATTATTCTTAATAACTTGTATAAATATAGGACATATGTAATGTGAAGTGAGAAGACAAATATATGTATGCGAAAGATATTGATGTGAAGTTGTAAATTGTGAAAGTCAAGTAAGAAGACTTTGTATATGCAAGTGAAGCAGTAAAAGGTTATATACCTTGCCCCTTTTTGTAATCATAAATTATTGTACATTACATGTTTTGGAAGTGGTCGCATCTTGTAATCATTTCAATTTCTATTACCAACTCTTAGCAAGGTTGAGGCTTCTAACAAGTTCTAGAGTCCCTTAATCAGGACTGAGACACTATATGTATGTAATAGGTGTTGGAAATTGCAATTGAAGCAATTTTTGTATTGTCATTGATGTCAAACCTTAATTGGTAAGACTGTTACTACTTAGGAAAGTACTATATCTATTTGAGTGTTGCTAAAGGGCTAAGCGAGGTTGGTAACAATATCACCTAAGGGAAAGGTTGAGTTATCTTGATACTACAAAGTGTACTTGACTATGTTGCACAATGATGAGATAATGTATTGTTTATCTTAGTACGACTGAAGACTAAACTGGTAGGCTTAACTGAGAAAAGAAAGGAAAAAACATGTTTAAGCCAAGTGATGTTAGTGTCAACCGAGTTAGTATATGTTGAGAAAAAATATAGTGTTGACCGAGCATCAGTAAATTGTCGAGCAAGGTAGTGTAAGCCGAGGAAATAGTTTTAGTAATGATTGAGCATTCTACATGAAGACCAAGTTGACAATCAAAGTATTGACCAAGCATCAGCAATTTTATATTTGAAGAGAATTTAATTTTGGAGCCGACATTGTTGAATTCTTGGATTATGTAAAATGTGTTGACTTTATTTATTGATTGTTTGGAAGCATTAAATGCATTGTAAAACATTTTATTGTAAATCTTTAAGAGATTTGAGATGATTCTAGAAAAGGAGCTGAAGAACATGAAGTGGGTAGATTTAATGAATCTGACCTAACCCTAAGATCTACAATTGAGATTAAGTGGCAAAAGATGAGTTAACCTAATTGAGGAAAATATAAGGAAACCGAAGCATTTTGATATATGCACATGGTGAATAGAGAATGTTGGAAGAGGAAATTTTTATTGACTAGATAAGCAGAAAAGGCTAAAGGAGAATTGTGGTGATTGCTTGAAGAAAATTTTCCAGCAGATCAGAGATGGAAATGGAAAAGTTTCAAAGTCAGTAAACCAGCATTAGTGTATGGAATCGGATCTGATATTTGCAAAGTGAGTTGTATATTTTTCAGATAATACTGCTGCTACTTTCTAACCATTGTAATAGTCAAAATCCTTTTAATAGAGGTTGACCTAACAGTCATATGTTAAATCCTTTGAACAAGGTTGCATTCTAATGGAGTGTATGTAAGTCCTATGACTAGGCTCACTTTTAACAGGGTGATTGAAATCCTTTAACTGGGTCACACCTGACAGTGTGTATTCTAACCTTTGACAGGGTTGTCTTTTTACCGAGCTCACTTCAGAAGAGTGAAAATAATAGTAGCATGTTACAAAGTGATTTTTCCCTTATTGGGTTTCCACTATAAATCTTGGTGTTAATGCTTGTGTGAATGTTTAGATTTGAACATTACTATGTTTTACAAGTTAAGTTACAGCAAGATAGTGGACTACATTGTTAGATGTTTCCATTATTGAATCAGTGATGACCGAGTTTGTTTTGGTTTTGTATCTGATTTAAGGATAAGTTTATGATATTTTTTTATATATCAGGACCTGAGAACAACTAATTCACCCCCCTCTCTGTTGTTCTAAATCATATTAACAATTGGTATCAGAGCTTTGTTGCTTATTATTAAGTGTTGACAGATATCAAGTTTAAAGGGGCTTGAAGCAAATGATCAGGATGTATAAGGAGGTACCGAAGCTGAACAAAGAAAATTTTCCTGCATGGCAAAGCTTAATGAAGTTGCATATGGCTGGTATTGGTGACTCTACAAAGTACTACATTGAGAATAGTTATGTCTCACCTGTCGCACCTTTGACTGCCGAAGAAATGAGAGCTAAGCAAGAACATAATCAGGCAATACTGGAAATTACATCTACCCTAAGTTATCCAAAATTTAAGGAAATTAAGGATTGCACAACTACTAAGGATATGTGGGACACTCTTGTAAGGATCTATGGTGGTGACTTGAATGTGCTGAAAGCAAAGGTTGAGAGTCTTAGAGGTAAGTTTGATGAAATGAGAATGCAAAAAGGTGAAAACATTGCACAATATTGTGGTAGAATAAAAGAAGTTGTGAATGCTATTAGAGGAGAAAATGGAGCTTTTGATGATGAAACTATAATTGGGAAAGTATTAAGAACCCTGCTTCCTATATATTCTATTAAGATCTTAGCTATTCAAGAATCTAGATGTAACTTTGCTAATGTGCTTACCTTGGAAAGTTTGGTTGGTAAGCTGATTGCTTTTGAACTCTCTAACTATGATAATTTCACTATTGGAAGCATTGGAAATGTTGAATCTACTTTTAAGTCACAGCAAGTTTTGAACAAGCCAAAGAAAGAAAAATAAAGATGCATCAGTGAAAGTGAAAGTGATAGTGAAAGTGACAGTGACACTTCTGATGAAGACCTAGAAGATCTAGAAGCTCTTATGGCTAGAAGACTAAGAAGGGGAAAAGGAAAGTATAAAGGTAAACTCCCTATTATATGTTTTGCATGTAATAAAGTTGGTCATATAGCTGCTAGATGTCCTAGCAGGAAGGATAAAGATGATGAATGGAAAAGCAAACACAAAGATAGAAAAGATGACAGAAGCTACCAATGGAACAGATACTACAAGGGAAAAGGTAAGAAATCTTGCTACATTGCTGAAAAAGAGACTGACACTGATAGTGATGATCTTGAAATTGAGGTAGTTTATGTGGCAATGAAAGATGAATCTGATGAGGATGAGAAAACTGCATTGATATCCTATGTGAACAAGAATGATAAATGGATTATTGATAGTGGTTGTTCACATCACATGACTAGTGACAAAAATAAGTTTGAGACCTTACATCATTACAAAGGTGAAAGTGTAAAATTTGGTAATGATGCACCATGTCCTGTTAGAGGAAAAGGTTTGATTAAACTAACTGATAAGATATCTTGTGAAAATGCTTATTGGGTTGAAGGTCTTAATTACAATTTGTTAAGTGTTGCTCAGCTTAACAAAACTGGTTGCCAAGTGGAATTTTAGCATAAGCAAGCTAAAATATTTGATGCTACTGGAGAACTAATTGGAAGTGGTAATCAGACTAGAGGTAATTTGTTCTATCTTGACCTATCTGAAGAAACATGTTTGATTGCACAACTTGATGATATTTGGTTATGGCATAAAAGGTTGTGTTATGTTAACTATGACAATCTGGTAGAGATAAGTAAGAAGAAAAAGGTAAGAGGTCTACCTAGATTGAAGAAACTTGAGAATGTGATGTGCAAGGAAAGCCAATTAGGAAAAATGACAAAGTAAAGTTTCAAGAGAAAATCATTTACTTTTGAAAACATTTTAGATTTGGTTCATACTGACCTTTGTGGACCTATGGGTATACAAAGTTACTGTGGTGCTAGATACTTTATCTTATTTGTTGACGATCATACTAGGATGATGCATGTGATGTTTCTAAAAGAAAAATCTGAAGCTTTTCAATTCTTTAAATGGTATTTGGCTAAGGTTGAAAAGGAGACAGGTAGGAACCTGAAATGTCTTAGATCTGACCGAGGTGGATAATTTACATCAAATAAATTTAATCTATTTTGCAATGATAGAGGAATTAAAAGATAGATGTCTACACCTAGGACTCCTCCACAGAATGGTATAGCAGAAAGGAGAAACAGATCTATCTTGGATTGTGCAAGGACATTGATGATTGAAAAGAATATGGTGTTGGAAACTACAATTGAAATAATTGTTGTATTGTCATTGATGTCAAACCTTAACTGGTAAGACTGTTGCTACTTAGGAAAGTAATATATCTATGGTGAGAAGGGAAAGAAAGGTTGGTAACAATAGCACCTACAGAAAGGTTGAGTTATCTTGATACTACAAAGTGTACTTCATTATGTTGCACAATGATGAGACAATATATTGCTTATCTTAGTAAGATTGAAGACTAAACTGGTAGGCTTAATTGAGCAAAAATGAAGAAATCATGTTTAAGTCGAGTTATGACAGAGTCGACCAAATTTTTGGATGCCGAACAAAAATCTAGTGTCGACTGAGTATCAGTAAATTATCGAGGAAGACAATATTTGTCGAGGAAATAGTTTTAGTAGTGACTGAGAGTTTTACATGGAGACCGAGTGGATGATCACAGTATTGATTGAGCATCAGCAATTTAAAATTTTAAGAGAATTCAGATTTGGAGCTGACATTGTTGAATTCTTGGATTATGTAAAACGTGTTGACTTTATTTATTGATTGTATGGAAGTATTTAATGCTTTGTAAAAAATTTTATTGTAAATCTTTATGAGATTTGAGATGATTCTAGAAGAGGAGATGAAGAACATGAAGCAGGTAGATTCAATGTATTTGACCTAACCCTAAGATCTATGAAGGAGATTAAGTGGCAAAAGAAAAATTAACCTAACAGAGGAAAGTATTAAGGGAACTGAAGCATTAGGTATGTGAATGCAAGGGTGAAGTAGATGTTGGAAGAACAGTAAAATTTTATTGACTATATAAGCAAAAAGGCTGAAGGAAAAGTGTGGTGATTGCTTGAAGGAAAGTTTCAAGCAGATTAGAAGTGAAGATGGCAAAGTTTCAAAGTCAGTAAACTAGCATTTGTGTATGGAATTGGATCTGATATTTGCAAAGTGAGTTGTATGTTTTTAGATCAATACTACTGCTACTTGCTAACCATTGTAATAGTCAAAATCTTTTTAACAGAGGTTGACCTAATAGTCATATGTTAAATCCTTTGAACAAGGTTGCATTCTAATGGAGTGTATGTAAGTCCTTTGACCAGGCTCACTTTTAACAGGGTGATTGAAATCCTTTAACCAGGTCACACTTGACAGTGTGTATTGTAACCTTTGACAGGGTTGGCTTTTTACCAAGCTCACTTTAGAAGAGTGAAAATAATAGTAGCATGTTACAAAGTGGTTTTTCCCATATTGATTTTCCACTATAAATCCTGGTGTCAATACTTGTGTGAATGTTTTGGTTTGAACATTTATGTGTTTTACAAGTTAGTTACAGCTGGGTAGTGGACTGTAGTGTTATATGTTTCTATTATTGAATCAGTGATGACCAAGTTTGCATTGGTTTCTTGATCTGATTTAAAGAAAATTTTTTGAAGTTATTTTATACATCAAGACCTAAGAACAACTGATTCACCCCCCTTCCCTCTATGTTGTTCTAAATCATATTAACAATTGGTATCAGAGTTGTGTTGCTTATTGGTGTTTACAAAAAGCAAGTTTAAAGGGACTTGAAGCAAATGATCAAGATGTATAAGAAGGAGGTACCGAAGCTGAATAAGGAAAACTTCCCTACATGGAAAAGCTTGATGAAGCTACATCTGGCCAGTATTGGTGATTCTACAAAGTACTACATTGAGCATGACTATGTCACACCTATTGCACCTTTGACTATCAAGGAAATGAGAGCCAAGCAAGAACACAATCAGGCAATGTTGGAAATTGCATCTGCCCTAAGCTATCCAGAACTTGAGGACATTAAGGACTGCACAACTGCTAAAGATATGTGGGACACTCTTGCAAAGATCTATGGTGGTGATCTATATGTACTGAAAGCTAAAGTTGAGAGTCTCAGAGGTAAGTTTGATGAAATGCTAATGAATGAAGATGAAAACATTACATAATATTGTGGTAGAATAAAAGAGGTTGTGAATGCTATTAGAGGAGCAAATGGGATTATTGATGATGAGACCATAATTGGAAAAGTGTTAAGAACTCTGCGTCCTATATATGCTATTAAGATCTTAGCTATTCAGGAATCTAGATGTAACTCTACAAATGTGCTTACTTTGGAAGGTTTGATTGGCAAGTTGACTACTTTTGAACTGTCTAACTATGATAACTTCACTATTGGTAGTATTGGAAATGTTGAAATTTTTTTTAAGTCACAGTTAGTTCTGAATAAGCCGAAGAAGGAAAAAGAAAGATGCATCAATGAAAGCAAAAGTGAAAGTGAAGATAATAGTGACACTTCTAATGAAGATCTTGAAGATCTAGAAGCTCTTATGGCTAGAAGACTTAGAAGAGGAAAAGGAAAATACAAAGGTAAACTCCCTATTATATGTTTTGCATGTAACAAGGTCGGTCGTATAGCTGCTAGATGTCATGATAGGAAGGATAAAGACAAAGAAAGAAATAGCAGACACAAAGACAGAAGAGATGACAAAGGCTACCAAAGGTACAAAGACTACAAAGGAAAAGGTAAGAAATCCTGTTACATTGCTAAAGAAGAGACTGACACTGATAGTGGTGATTTTGAAATTGAGGTAGTCTATGTTGCAATGAAAGATGAATCTGATGAGGATGAGAAAATTGCATTGATTTCCTATGTGAACAAGAATGATAAATGGATTATTGACAGTGGTTGTTCACATCACATGACTGGTGACAAGAGTAAGTTTGAGACCCTACATCCTTATAAAGGTAAAAGTGTAACATTTGGTAATGATGCACCATGTCCTATTAGAGGAAAAGGATTGATTAAACTAAATAATAAGATCTCTTGTGAAAATGCTTATTGGGTTGAAGGATTGAATTATAATTTGTTAAGTGTTGCTCAACTCAACAAAATTGGTTACCGAGTGGAATTTCACCACAAGAAAGCTAAGATATTTGATGCTACTGGTGAACTGATTGGAAGTGGCGAGCAGACTAGAGGTAATTTGTTCTATCTTGACCTATCTAAAGAAATATGTATGTTTGCACAACTTGATGACATTTGGTTATGGCATAAGAGGCTATGTCATGTTAACTTTGAGAATTTTCTAGAGATAAGTAAGAAGAACAAAGTAAGAGGCCTACCTAGATTGAAGAAACCTAAGAATGTGATGTGCAAAGAATGTCAATTAGGAAAAATGACTAAGTCCAGTTTGAAGAGAAAATCCTTTACTTCTAAACACATTTTAGATTTTCTTCATACTGACCTTTGTGGACCTATGGGTATACAAAGTTACTGCGGTGCTAGATATATTATCTTGTTTGTTGATGATCATACCAGGATGATGCATGTAATGTTTCTAAAAGAAAAATCTGATGCTTTTCAATTTTTCAAGTGGTATTTGGCTAAGGTTGAGAAGGAGACAGGTAGGAACCTGAAATGTCTTAGATCTAACCGTGGTGGAGAATTTACATCAAATGAATTTAATCTATTTTGTAATGATAGAGGAATCAAAAAACAAATGTTTGCACATAGGACACCTCCACAGAATGGGATAGCAGAAAGAAGAAATAGATCTATTTTGGACTGTGCTAGGACACTATTGATTGAAAAGAATGTGGCACAAAAATATTGGAAAGAAGCTAGAAGTACAGTTGTTTACACTCTTAACCGAGTACAGATCAAGAAAGGCACAAATCTGACACCCTATGAATTATGGTATGGGCATGCACCCAGTGTTAAATACTTTAGAATCTTTGGAAGCAAGTGCTACATATTGAAAGATAATAGGAATGGAAAGTTTGATGCTAAAAGTGATGAAGGCATATTCCTAGGCTACTCCACAAAAAGTAAAGCTTATAAGTGTTTGAACTCTAACACTAACAAAATTGTGGAAAGTGTGAATGTAAAAATTGATGAGTATGCAGAAAGAAATGAGGCTGATAGCAAAAGAGAACCAGAAGATTATAGATCTTTTGTGTACATTGAGGAAATAGAAGAGGCAGGTAATAGACCTACACCTGATGTTGAGTCTCAGGCAAGCAATGTTGAGGTATAGACAAATGATGTCAAGCGTTAAGAAAATAGTGCCGAGAGAGAGCAAGAACATGCTGAGCTACAAGATAATGCTACCAAGGATCAGGAAGAGGTTTTCGAGCATTAAGAAGCTGAATCTGACAATCTTGTTGGGGAACCTGATGAAATAGATGAGAAAAATGTTGAACCTATTTTGGCAAAATTTATAAGAAGACATCACAAGCCTGAACAGATAATTGGAGATAAAGACACTGGAATTCAGACCAGAAGCAAGACAAAAGATCCAACATGCTTACTATGGGAATTTGAACCTAAGACAACTAAAGAGGCATTATAAAATGAAGACTAGATACAAGCAATGAATGAAGAGATTGACCAGATTGAGAAAAATGAAACCTGGACTCTGGTGCCAAGACCTGCAGATAAAAATGTTATAGGAACAAAGTGGGTATTTCGAAACAAGCTGAATGAAAAAGGTGAAATCTCTAGGAACAAAGCTAGACTAGTATGAAAAGGCTACACACAAGAAGGAATAGATTATGGGGAGACATTTTCCCCTATAGCTAGATTGGAAGGAGTAAGAACTCTACTTGCATATGCTACTTATAAATATTTCCAAGTATATCAAATGGATGTCAAGTCTGCATTTTTAAATGGTATACAAGAAGAAGAAGTTTACATAGAACATCCAGAAGGTTTTATTGATCCAAACAGAAGACACATGGTATGCAAACTGAAAAAAGCTTTATATGGATTGAAACAAGCTCCCAGAGCATGGTATGAGTGGTTGCATAATTATCTGATACAGATTGGATTTTCCAAGAAAAATGACACAAGAAATCTGTATATGAAAGATGAAGAAGGTAGATGTATTTTGTTGGCCAAAATTTTTGTTGATGATATTATTTTTGGTGGACAAGATGCATTGTGTAAAAAAATTTCACATGAAATGCAAACTAAATTTGAGATGAGTATGTTTGGTGAGATCAAATTCTTTGTTGGTTTACAAGTATATTAAATGAAGAAAGGTATTTTCATTACATAGTCTAAGTATGTTAATGAAATACTAAAAAATTTTGGAATGGAAGATTCTAGACTAGTGGGAACTCCTATGGTTACTGGACAAGAGTTATCTAAGAATGATGATGCTACAGAAGTTAACCAGACTTTGTACAGATCCATGATTGGAAAATTGTAGTATGGTGTACATAGTACACCAAATATTGCATTAGTTGTTGGGATTGTGGCAAGATTCTCTACCAATCCTAAGGAAACACACATGATGGTAGTGAAAACAATCATGAGATACTTGAAAGGAACTACTGACTATGGGCTATACTACAAGAAGAATGACAAATTTGAACTTAGAGTATATACTGATGTTGATTGGGCAGGAAATGTAGATGACAGAAAGAGCACTAGTGGTGGAGATTTCTTTCTTGGACAGAGATTAGTCTCCTGGACAAGAAAGAAACAAAATTGCATTTTCCAATCTACTGCTGAAGCTAAGTATGTTGTTGCTACAGTAAACTGTTCAAATTTGATATGGATAAAATAGTTGTTGATAGACATGAAAGAAAAAATCATTAAACCTGTTGTTATTTTCTGAGACAACACAAGTGCTATCAATATTTCTAAGAATCCAGTAATGCACACTAAGACCAAGCACATAGCAATCAAGTATCACTATTTGAGGGAATTGGTACAAGACAAGGAAGTCCGAATGGAATATTTGAATACAAAAGAACAATTGGCAGACATATTCACCAAAGCTTTACCTAAAGAAGCTCATGAGTACCTAAGAAGTCAATTAGGGGTCCTTCCCCTAACTGAGGCTGCCTAGCCAAGCTAGGAGCACTGCATCAAATATGCTACAATAGAACATTTGACACATTGATGCAGAAGATTGTCACACTTTAGGACTATCCTAGAGCTATGAAGGAGAAATGAAGATAACAAATCAATCATAAGAAAGATGATAGAGGGAGAAACACTATGTTGAATAGATATATCTATATCTGTTGGATGTATGTTTGAGTTGCTACTTTGGCATTTTTGTCAAAGAGGGAGATGATGATTGAACTAAAATGATACTATAACACATGACACTGAAAATAAGGGTGATGATGAACTGAAATGAAAAGATCAGGATAGAGGGAGATCCAGATACTTCTGACAGTCACAGAAGTGAGATTTACTGATTCTGAATTAGAATGAAGCTAAGGATATTACAAATTTTCTCTGATGGACAGATAAGTTTTTTTTTTATTGGTTGGTGATCCATGTGTTATTCAGGTGATATCATGTGGTGTTTCCATCAATGCCAAAGAGGGAGATTTTTGGAAACTGCAATTAAAACAATTATTGTATTATCATTGATGTCAAACCTTAACTGGTAAGACTATTGCTACTTAGGAAAGTACTACATCTATGGTGAGAAGGGAAAGAAATGTTGGTAACAATAGCACCTAAGGAAAGGTTGAGTTATCTTGATACTACAAAGTGTACTTGATTATGTTGCACATTGATGAGACAATATATTATTTATCTTAGTAAGATTGAAGACTAAACTAGTAGGCTTAACCAAGCAAAAATGAAGAAATCATGTTTAAGCCGAGTTATGATAGAGTTGACCGAGTTAGTGGATGTCGAGCAAAAATCTAGAGTCAACCGAGTATCAGTAAATTGCTGAGGAAGACAGTATTTGTTGAGGAAATAGTTTTAGTAGTGACCAAGCATTTTACATGGAGACTGAGTGGATGATCACAGTATTGACCGAGCATCAGCAATTTTATATTTGAAGAGAATTCAGATTTGGAGCTGACATTGTTGAATTCTTGGATTATGTAAAATGTGTTGACTTTATTTATTGATTGTATGGAAGTATTTAATGCTTTGTAAAACATTTTATTGTAAATCTTTATGAGATTTGAGATGATTCTAGAAGAGGAGACAAAGAAAATGAAGTGGGTAGATTCAATGTATTTGACCTAACCCTAAGATCTACGAAGGAGATTAAGCGATAAAATAAAAGTTAACCTAACCAAGGAAAATATTAAGGGAACCAAAGCATTAGGTATGTGAATGCAAGGGTGAAGTAGTGCTAGAAGAATAGTAAAGTTTTATTGACTGTACAAGTGAAAAGGCTGAAGTTAAAGTGTGGTGATTTCTTGAAGGAAAGTTTCGAGCAAATCAGAAGTGAAGATGGCAAAGTTTCAAAGTCAGTAAACCAAAATTTGTGTATGGAATTGGATCTGATATTTGCAAAGTGAGTTGTATGTTTTCAAATCAATACTGCTACTTTCTAACCATTGTAATAGTCAAAATCCTTTTAACAAAGGTTGACCTAACAGTCATATGTTAAATCCTTTGAACAAGGTTGCATTCTAATAGAGTGTATGTAAGTCCTTTGACCAGGCTCACTTTTAATAGGGTGATTGAAATCCTTTAACCAGGTCACACTTGATAGTGTGTATTGTAACCTTTGACAGGGTTGGCTTTTTACCGAGCTCACTTCAGAAGAGTGAAAATAATAGTAGCATGTTACAAAGTGGTTTTTCCCATATTGGGTTTCCACTATAAATCCTAGTGTCAATACTTGTGTGAATGTTTTGGTTTGAATATTTATGTGTTTTACAAGTTAGTTACAGCTGGGTAGTGGACTGTAGTGTTATATGTTTCTATTATTGAATTAGTGATGACCAAGTTTTCTTTGGTTGCTTGATCTGATTTAAAGAAAAAATTTTGAAGTTATTTTATACATCAGGACCTGAGAACAACTGATTCACCCACCCTCTTTGTTGTTCTAAATCATATTAACATGTGGCACAGAAATATTGGAAAGAAGCTATAAGCACTACTATCTACACTCTTAACCGCGTACAGATCAAGAAAGGTACAAATCTGACACCCTATAAACTATGGCATGGGCATGCACTGAGTGTTAAATACTTTAGAATCTTTGGAAGTAAGTGCTATATATTAAAAGACACTAGGAATGGAAATTTTGATGCTAAGAGTGATGAAGGAATATTTCTAGGGTACTCCACCAAAAGTAAATCTTATAAGTGTTTGAACTCTAACACTAACAAAATTGTGGGAAGTGTGAATGTCAAAATTGATGAGTATGTAGAAAGAAATGAAGCTGACAGTAAAAGAGAACTAGAAGATTATAGATCTTTTGTGTACATTGAAGAGGAAGATGAGGCAAGTAACAAACCTACACCTAATGCTAAGTCTCAGGTAAGCAATGCTAAGTGACAGATAGAAGCTGTTGAGTATCAGGAAAATAGGGCCGAGAAAGAACAAGAACATGTTGAGCTACAAGAAAATGTTGTTGAGTATCAAGAAGAGGTTGCCGAGCATTCTGAAGTTGAATCTGACAATCTTATTGAGGAACATGATGAAATAGAGGAGAGAACAGCTAAACCTATTTTGGCAAAATATGTAAGAAGACATCATAAGCCTAAACAGATAATTGTAGACAAAGATACTGGAATCCAGACCAGAAGTAAGACTAAGGATCCAACCTGTCTACTATGTGAATTTGAATGGAATACAACTAGAGAAGCATTGGAGAATGAAGACTAGATACAAGCAATGAATAAAGGAATTGACCAGATTGAGAAAAATGATACTTGGACTCTGGTGCCAAGACCTGAAAACAAAAATGTTATAGGAACAAAGTGGGTGTTTCAGAATAAGATGAAAGAAAATGGTGAAATCACTAGGAACAAAGCTAGGCTGGTATGCAAAGGCTACACACAAGAAGAAGGAATAGATTATGGGGAGACATTTTCCCCTGTAGCTAGATTGAAAAGAGTAAGAAATATGCTTGCATATGTTGCTTATAAAGATTTCAAGGTATATCAAATGGATGTCAAGTCTACATTTTTGAATGGTATACTAGAAGAAGAAGTTTACATAGAACAACCAGAAGGTTTTATTGATCCAAATAGAAGACACATGGTGTGCATATTGAACAAAGCATTATATGGATTGAAGCAATCTCCCAGAGCATGGTATGAAAGGTTGCACAACTACTTGATATAGATTGGATTTTCAAGAACAAATGACACAAGCAATCTGTACATGAAGGATGAAGAAGGTAAAGGTGTCTTGTTGGAAAAATTCTTTGTTGATGACATTATTTTTGGTGGACAAGATGCATTATGTAAAAGTTTCTCAAATGAGATGCAAACTGAGTTTGAAATGAATATGTTTGGTGAGATCAAATTCTTTGTTGGTCAACAAGTATATCAGAAGAAGAATGGAATTTTCATTACATAGTCTAAGTATGATAATGAAATACTGAAAACTTTTGGGATGGAAGATGCTAAACCAATAGGAACTCCTATGGTTACTGGACAAAAGTTATCTAAGAATGATGATGCTGTAGAAGTAAATCAAACTCTTTACAAACCCATGATTGGAAAATTGTAGTATGTTGTACATAGCAGACTAGATATTGCATTAGCTATTGGGATTGTGGCAAGATTCTCTACCAATCCTAAAGAAACACATATGATGGTTGTGAAAAGAATTATGAGATACTTGAAAGGAACTACTGACTATGGTCTATATTATAAGAAGGATGAAAAATTTGAACTCTGAGTTTATACAGATGTTGATTGGGTAGGAAATGTAGATGACAGAAAGAGTACTAGTGGTGGAGCTTTCTTTCTTGGACAGAGATTAGTCTCCTAGAAAAGCAAGAAACAAAATTGCATTTCCCAATCTACTGCCGAGGCCGAGTATGTTGCTGCTACAATGAACTATTCAAACTTGGTATGGATAAAATAATTATTGATAGGCATGAAAGAAGAAATCACTGAACCTGTTGTTATTTTTTGTGACAACACAAGTGCTATCAATATCTCTAAGAATACTGTAATGCACACTAAGACCAAACACATTGCAATCAAGTATCACTACTTGAGAGAATTAGTGCAAGACAAAGAAGTCTGAATGGAATATGTGAATACAAAAAAACAATTAGCAGACATATTCACTAAAGCTTTACCTAGAGAAGCTTGTGAGTATTTGAGAAGTCAATTAGGGGTTCTTCCCCTAACTAAGGCTACCTAGACAAGCTAGGAACACTTCATCAAATGTGCTACAGTAGAAAATTTGACAAATTGATGCAGAAGATTGTCACACTTTAGGGCTGGCCTAGAGTTGTGAAGAGAAGCAAAGACAAGGAATCAATCATAAGCAAGATGACAGAGGAAGAAACACTGAGCTGCACAGATATTATCTACATCTGGTGGATGTATGTTTTTGTTGCTGCTTTGGCATTTTTGTCAAAGAGGGAGAATGTACTGATATGATAACACATGATACTGAAAAGTAAGAGGGAGATGAACTGATGAACTGAAAAACTGAAATGAAGAATCAGGATAGAGGGAGATCTAAATACTTCTAACGGTCACAGAAGTGAGGCTTACAAGATTCTGAATCAGAATGAAGCTAAGGATATTATACATAATTTTCTGATGGATAGATAAGTTTTTTTTTGGATTGGTTGGTAATCCATGTGTTATTCAGGTGATATCATATGGTGTTTCCATCAATGCCAAAGAGGGAGATTGTTGGAAACTACAATTGAAGCAATTTTTGTATTTTCATTAATGTCAAACCTTAATTAGTAAGACTATTGCTACTTAGGAAATTACTATATCTATTTGAGTGTTGCTAAAGGGCTAAGCAAGGTTGGTAACAATAGCACCTAAGGGAAAGGTTGAGCTATCTTGATACTACAAAGTGTACTTGACTATGTTGCATAATGATGAGATAATTTATTGTTTATCTTAGTAAGAATGAAGACTAAACTGGTAGGCTTAACTGAGCAAAGAAAGGAAAAATCATGTTTAAGCCTAGTGATCTTAGTGTTGACTGAGTTAGTATATGCTGAGAAAAAATATAGTGTCGACCAAGCATCAGTAAATTGCCGAGAAAGGTAGTGTAAGCCGAGGAAATAATTTTAGTAATGACCGAGCATTCTACATGAAGACCTAGTTGACAATCATAGTATTGACCGAGCATCAGCAATTTTATATTTGAAGAGAATTTAATTTTGGAGCCGACATTGTTGAATTCTTGGATTATGTAAAATGTGTTGACTTTATTTATTGATTGTTTGGAAGCATTAAATGCATTGTAAAATGTTTTATTGTAAATCTTTAAGAGATTTGAGATGATTCTAGAAAAGGAGCCAAAGAACATGAAGTGGGTAGATTCAATGAATCTAACCTAACCCTAAGATCTACGATTGAGATTAAGCGGCAAAAGATGAGTTAACCTAATTGAGGAAAATATAAGGAAACCTAAGCATTTTGATATATGCACATGGTGAACAGAGAATGTTGGAAGAGGAAAGTTTTATTGACTGAATAAGTAGAAAAGGTAGAAGGTGAATTGTGGTGATTGCTTGAAGAAAAGTTCCGAGCAGATCAGAGATGGAAATGGCAAAGTTTCAAAGTTAGTAAACCAGCATTAGTGTATGGAATTGGATTTGATATTTGCAAAGTGGGTTGTATATTTTTCAGATAATACTACTGCTACTTTCTAACCATTGTAACAGTCAAAATCCTTTTAACAGAGGTTGACCTAATAGTCATATGTTAAATCCTTTAAACAAGGTTACATTCTAATGGAGTGTATGTAAGTCCTATGCTAGGCTCACTTTTAACAGGGTGATTGAAATCCTTTAACTAGGTCACACCTGATAGTGTGTATTGTAACCTTTGACAAGGTTGGATTTTTACCGAGCTCACTTTAGAAGAGTGAAAATAATAGTAGCATGTTACAAAGTGATTTTTCCCATATTGGGTTTCCACTATAAATCTTGGTGTTAATACTTGTGTGAATGTTTAGATCTGAACATTACTATGTTTTACAAGTTAAGTTACAGCAAGGTAGTGGATTGTATTGTTAGATGTTTCTATTATTGAATCAGTGATGATTGAGTTTGTTTTGGTTTTGGATCTAATTTAAGGATAAGTTTATGAGATTGTTTTATACATCAGGACCTAAGAACAATTGATTCACCCCCTCTCTCTATTTTTCTAAATCATATTAGCAATAGGCTCCTAATAGGGTCAACATCCTTAATAAGATACTTTTGATTAGTGGATCGTTGTGGGTATCATCCTCATTGGGGTTTTCCCTTGGCCAGGGTTTCCTTAAGAACAAATAATGTGTTATGAGTTCATTTGCATTATTTCTATGCATGTTATTTAGTTTACTATGTTTTGCAAGTATTGAGTTAATCTGTTATATCCATAATTGGGCAAAAGTAAAAGTTTGTAGAATACTGATTCACCCCCCTCTCAGTATTCCCTATTTCTAACAGTGTTTGGTTTCTAATTGGAGATGGCTTGTGTATTTAATTAAGGTCATGAATTTAATGATTGAGATCCTATCTTAGGATGTGTCCAAACCATTTTATGGTCGACTTTCTTTATGTAATGATCTAGAATCTTCTATAAGACATTTTGGAAAGTATAAATAGGGGTGTCTATATATAGAAAGTAAGGAGTAGGGGTAGGAGAGGTGGTACGAAGATAGAAGAGAGAATCTAAGTCTGAGTATTGATAAATCTTTGTTGCCCATAACCCATAAGGTCTCACAGTCAGGCATGTATGCAGAAATTTGGATGAATAAATAGAGTGTTTGTGGTTCGTTCTCTCTTTAGTCTTGTTCTTTGTGTTGCATTTTTTTGTTGTGTTTACTCTATAAGGTGGTTGGATAGTTATGTGTGCCTTGGCCCTAGCCATTTAGGTCCCTCCTTGTGTCATTGTATTGAGCAAGAATCAATAAAAATTTGTAAAGAAGTATGGTCCCAACAAACCCCAACAACCTAAGAATAGATCAACCTAGTTGACCTATTCCCCGAGGTGCTAGGATCTTAGGCTCATAACCCAACTTCTAGATCTATAGGGATGTCATGTGTAATATGCATTAGGGTTTGATAATACGAAGTTAAATTTAGGAAAATGGGGCCTAGAAAGAAGGGCCTTCCTAGAAATTAGATCCTACCTCAATCTATGAATAAAAACCAAGGAAATCCATGAGAAAGTGTTAGGTCCTAACTCAAGTTTTCCAAGAAGAGAGAGAAAAAGGAAAAGTGTATGTGCTCAAAGTGAAATTACACAATTCAAAACATACTAAAGAGGATCTAAAAGGTCATAAATTAAAGTGCACCCAATTTAAGATGGTACATTTATTCCCCACTTTAGTAGTATATGACACTATATGCATATGCAAGCTAAAGTAAGAAAATAATATATAACCAAAAAAGTATATGGGTAAGTGCTCATGCATAATTTCTGTAAGAATTTACATTAGTAACTGCATCCTACAAAACCATAGGTTATTGATAATAAAAAACACCTAGGTCTTACTAGAGAAAGATGATGAAGTTTTTGGGTAGCTATATGCCCCCCTTATTTTGGCTTGCTTATACGAAAAAAAGGTGAAACAAGGAATCATGTTTACCATTGCAAACTAAATAAGAGAGGTGAAGAAAAATAAACTTCAAATCCATTCAAGATGACTCCTAAATTTTTTTAAAGGCACTTTGACAACAAGGAAATTGAATCATAATTTAGAAGCCTATAACGACATGCAAAGTGGAGTAACCAAGCTCAAGATATGATCAAAAGAGTGAAAAAAAAACCTAACATCCTCAACCAAAATTTAGAAAGTAGCCTAATTAATAGTATATATGAAGAAAAGTTACATTTGTAAGAGATCATTTGGAATAGTTTCTTGAAGGTGAATGAGAATAAAAGAAAGATGCTAAGGAGAGAGGAACTATTTCTGATGCAAATGGAGATTCTCTAACTAGTAGCGACAAAGGGCGTAGAGCTAGAGGAGGTATGTCTTGATGCTCATTTCTTGTTTCCATATATTTTCCTTCTATTTTAATACTTTCTACAGATGTAGGAAGTTGTTCTACATGTTGCAGGAAGCTTTTTTACTTACAAGGTTAGGATGTTGACCTATTCCTAGGAATTCAATCTATTCTTAGGAAGTTGACCTATCCCTTAGGGAACAAGTCAATCTCTTCCCATAAAGTTGACCTATTCCTGAGAAGTTGACCTATTCCATAGATAGGTCAAATTGCATAGTTTTTAGTCAAAATTTGTTGTATGATTGCTGAGTACTAATTTGAACCTTTCCATATTTTCATTAGAGGAGCTTTCGGTGATGAGGGAGTATTATATGTTGAATGTTATGATATACATTTGGGAGAACATAGGAGAGTTAGATGCAGATGGTACATAGATGATGAGAGACACTAGACTCTACTAGATAGCTCAAATTCTTGACATACAATTTCACAGGGCTATGCTTTAGAAATTGATGGAGATATGGGAAGAGGACACATGTTCATTCCATCTACTAGTTGGAGAGATGACAATGATTGTAGAGGACATGTACCATTGTTAGAAATAATAGTTCACCAAAAAACTGAGAGGGGGGGGTGAATCAATTGTGAGACAAAATATTACACTTTATTCTTTATAAACCAAAAAACTTAATCACAATACCAACATAATGAATGCAACACCATAACACAATATTTTTCTATCAAGGAAACCCTGTTAAAAGTAAAACCCAGTGGGAATTAGCACCCACAAATTATGTACTGAAATTATAGTATCCCTAAATAAATGATTTATTTATGTTAGGAGCTTATTAATGCATACAATACATAGTCCCTATTAAAGGAAAAACCCTATTAGGAATCAAGATAAATAAATGGTAGGTTCACTTCCTAGGCACACTACCTAAAGAAGGTTAAATCTACCTTCAAGACTCACTATCTGAAATACAATTATATACAAGATATACAATCAAATGAACTATCTATTAGCACTGGTATTTTCTTGATTATTTCTAATGAATCTCCTCAATCAAAACCTCTTTTCTACATCCAATAGACTTCACTAATACAAGCTCACAACTTGCACACATGCCTCTTTATTCTCCAAAAACAACTCTTATTTATACCCAATTACAATAATCAATTTGGTCAGCCAATTAACACTTCCCCAATGAAAAAATGATTAAATAGACACCCGGTACCTTAAAAAAGTATACAATAGTTACAATACATTAAATACACTCTAGGATCTAAAATCCATGCTCACCATCTTCACAACATGTTACACATCTCCTGTCGGCTCTAAATAGGTCTTTACAAGATTAGATGCTTTAGATGACATCACCACACACACAAAAACTATTGGAGATTTTCTAGCAAGCTAGTGTTGACTGTATGTTTGTCATTGATGAAAACATATGGTAAGTAGCATGCATGGAATCCTGATGGATAGAGACTTGAGTATATGTTTCCTAGATATACATTATCAACATGATATCATAGACACAGATGTTGATTCTGAGTAAAGACAAGTAATATAGTTGTTTGTATCAGTGAGTGTTCCTGACAACTCCCAGGAAGAGGTCTGTATGTGATTTTCAGTATGGTTATAAGAGAGCCTTGCACATTTATATTTATATTATAGACATGTTCATGATACTAGGTTCATGGGCACAGAGTTATATGTGCAGTACAGGTTGAGTTATGAAGTTTCTAGTAGACTATTATAGTTTCCTAATTTTATCAGATGGAGTCGACATTGTTTTTATTGTTGTAGTAGTTGTGCCTATCATTTTGATATGCGTACTTAGATTAGTGTTTGGATAAGAGTTTAAAATATTTACTTAAGAGCGCATGATGTAATTTAGCATGAGATGAAAGTATCAGTTAATTTGGTGGAGCCGACAGTGTGAAGCAATGTGTCTACTCATATGGAGTTGCATAGTCCTAATTAGTGTTGTGTGCTTAGTATAGCCATTGGAGAGATTTTTGGAGAGTTATATATTATTTCTCTAATATGATTTAAAGGAAGTTATAATAGGTCGATTTGATTATATCATTTGGAGAAAGATACTTGTAGCCGGTCAAGTTGTGATAGCTAAGTATGGTAGATAGTTGAAAGACAAGAGCAAAGTAGAAGGTGTGAAGTATTGAGCCATTAGTAAAAGGTCTATGTGACAAAGAAGAGAGTATATGCTATTCATTGGAACTGATCCAAAAAATAGGTCTAACTCCCAGTTCACTAAGATCTAGATATAGTGTGTATATGTTAAATAGAAGGTTGCAGCCTTCACCCCTTTGTGTAGTGTGCTCCCAGACAGTGCATCCTCACCCCTAACAAGGTTAATTGTAAAGACTCCTAACAAGGTCTGACCTTTGACCAAGTCACTGTACTTAATGCATTGTAAAGATCAACTCCTAACAAGGTTGTAAGATCTTCTAACAGGGATCATTATACACTAGTGCAGTTTATAGTGGGTTCTAATTCCCACTAGGGTTTTTACCTTTTTGGGTTTCCCCGTAACCAAAATTGTGGTATTGTGTTAAGTGTTCTTATATTGTGTTTGTGCTTAATGTTCTTCTATACTTAGTTGGATAAAGAATTGAATCTTGTAGATAACTAATTCACCCCCCCCCCTCTCAGTTATCTCTTGGGACTATTCCTAACAATTAGTATCAGAGAAAAGTGCCTCGAAGAGAAATTTTAATAGCTTGAAGTTGATTAGATGGTATTCTTTACAAAACAAAGTCCTATGTTTGATGGAGAGAGCTATCTAGATAGGAAGAACAAAATGATGGCACATTTGCAGTGCATTGCCTTTAAGATTTTTGAAGTAGCTACTAAGGAAGTTTAGATTCCCTCTTTATCAAATCTTGCAAAGGAAAATGAAACTCTTAAGAAAAAGGAGATTTTCACTCAAAATTCTATTGTGAAAGAAGCCCTTATTAGCACCTTGTCTGACAGTGAGTTTTCAGAGATCAAGAAAGTAGATAAAGCCTAAAAGATATGGAAGTTTCTAGAAGACATGTTTGAACAAGATGTCCAAGGCAAGAATGCACGTAGAAAGACATGGAAGAAATATTATAATACATTGGAGATTCTACTTGAAGAGAACATTAGAGCTTACAATCAAAGGATTAATCAAGCAGTTGTAGGAATCAGAAACAAAGGTGGAGAAATTTCCAAAGAAGACATAATGGATAAGTTGATGACTACTTTAACACCAGAATATGAGAACAAGATAAAAATCCTAGATGAGACTATGCAATTTTCAAAAGACTTCAAAAGACAAACCTTAATTAGAAAAATTTCAGCATTCGAGATCTCAAGTTTGAAGATAGAGCCTAAAAGTGAGACAACCTTCAAATCCTCAGTCCATGGTAAGAAATCCTTGAACACTTCTGGTAATTTTGATGATGATGATGATGAAGACAAAGCACTACATGATTTCATTTCTATGATTGCTAAGAAAGAAAGGAAAGGAAAATGAAAATATGAAGGTCATTTACCATTCAAATGCTTTTCATGTAACAAGATTGGTCACTTTTCTTCTAAGTATCCTACAAGAGTCAAGAAGTTCAAAACTAATTACAAGACTAAGTATACAAAAGAATGTTAGTATGTTGGAGATGGATTATTAGATAAAGATTTAGCAGATGATGAAATTGGATTCATTGCTCTTGAAGATGTGGAGAATATTTTTGATGAAATGGACCTTGAAGATGAAAAGAAAACACAAGAATTAGCATTGATTTCACAAGAAGACATCAAAACAGATTGGATCATTGATAGCAGTTGTTCACATCACATGATAGGAGATAAAGATAGATTTGTACATTTAGATAAGTAAAAAGGTGGCATGGTTAGATTTTGAGAAATACTCCTAAACCTATCATAGGTAGAGGAGATATCACCTTGGATGGAAATAACAACACTGATGATGTTCTTTATGTTGATGGTTTGCAGTATAACCTACTAAGTGTTGGACAGTTGCTTGACAAAGGATATCAATTGGAATTCAAAGACAATAAATGCATTATTAATAACAAGGAAGGAGAAATGATTTCATCATGTTCAAATACAAAAGCTAATGTTTTTCAGCTTAATTCAGAAGCAAGTTATTTTGTTACTAAAATAGATGACAGTTGGTTATGGCACAAAAGACTATATCACATCAATTTTGTAAACAAAGTAAAGATAGCAATGTAAAGGCAGTAAGAGACCTTCCTAGCATTGCAAAACTAGTTCATACAATATGTAGGGAATATGTGATGGCAAAGCATGTGAGGAATTCATTTAGAAGCAAGCATAATTTGGTAGAGAACAAATTGGATCTAGTGCATACAGACCTATGTGGACCAACTCAAACAAGATCATACTACGGTGAATGGTATTCCATTTTGTTTATTGATGATTATTCTAGAATGATGTTGGTTTTTTTCTTAAAGGATAAATCAAAAGCATTTGAGAAGTTCAAAATATTCAAAGCCAAAGTTGAAAATGAGTCTGGATTAAAGATAAAATGTTTGTGATCAGATAGAGGAGGAGAATTCACCTCTGACATATTTTATGAGTACTGTGAAGAACATGGGATAAAGAGATAGCTAAGTGCACCTAGAATCCCTTAGCAAAATGGAATTATAGAAAGAAGGAATAGGATCATACTGGACATAGCGTGCACCATCATGATTGAAGGAAAGCTCACACACACCTATTAGAGAGATGCGGTCAATACTAAAGTCTATACTATCAATAGAATTCAATTGAGGCAAGGCACAAACAAGACACCTTATGAGCTATGGTTTGGTAATGTACCTACTATGAAATACTTCAGAATCTTTGGAAGAAAATGCTACATCAAGAGAGATGAAGCCATTGGCAAGTTTGATGCAAGAAGTGATGAAGGTATTTTTCTTCGTTACTCTACTAAAAGAAAAGCTTATAGATGTTTTAACTTAAGATTGAAGAAGATTATTGAAAGTGCACATGTAAATATTGATGAGAAGTTTATGATTCAAGAAAGATATCATGATTATGCACCTATGATTGAAGAAGAACCTAGTCCTATAAATAGAGAAATAGTTGTTGATGAAATGTTTGATAGCATTGATGTATTGTTCAATGACCTTGAAACTAGTGAAGAAGAATCACAAAAGTCAAATTTGAGAGATTCACACCTAATGTTCCTAAATTCACATCTAGATACCACTCAAAGGAAGATACCATTAGATATCATAATAGAAAATTCATGACAAGATCAAAAACAAAGAGTTCCATAGCTAATGAAGAGGTATGCTTACTTTCATAGTTTGAACCCCTAATTGTTGAAGATGCATTTAATGGTTTAGATTGGCATGAAGAAATGAAAGAAGAGCTAGATCAAATAATTAAGAATGACACATGGGAATTGGTCCCAAGGCCTAGTGATAAGAATGTGATTGGAACTAAGTGGATATTCAGGAACAAGATGAATGAAGATGGAACAGTGGTAAGAAACAAAGAAAGACTAGTATGTAAATGATATACGCAAAGAGAAGGAATTGATTATTCTGATACATTTTCCCTTGTAAGTAGATTGGAAGCCATAAATTTTTTTCTAGCCCATGCTACATTCAAGAACTTTAAAGTATATTAGATGGGTGTCAAGTCAACATTCTTAAATAGAGAGTTGAAGGAAGAAGTCTGCATAGAGCATCCTGAAGGATTTACTTTATTAGACAAACCTAATATGGTATGAAAACTAAATAAAGTCATCTATGGATTGAAGAAAGCCCCTAGAGCATGGTATGAAATATTAGATGGTTACTTGACTAAGATTAGATTCAAGAAAGGAGTAGCAGATTGCAACTTATTCATAAGAGAGATGTCTGATGGATTTTTGTTAGTTTCTATATTTGTTTATGACATTATTTTTAGTGGTAATGACAAGCTTAGTGCAAAATTTGCTAAAGAGATAGAGAGAAAATTTGAAATGAGCATGATTGGACCTTTCAAGTACTTTTTGGGACTGAATGTGCAAAAGACAGACAAAGGTATTTTCATTAATCAGTTAGGTATGTGAAAGAGATATTGAAGAAGTTAAAGAAGGGTGATTGCAAGCTAGTAAGTACCCCTATAAGGAATGAATTTTGAATATATCCTATGGGAGTATTAGCACTCATTCTGAAGTAGTTGTTGTTGTATTCATGACTATGATTGTCATTGATGTCAACATAGTGATCTACTGAGAGTTACAGAGGAGTAGACAGTGTTTGGATTAGCACACATGGGATATTGAAGATAAAGCTATGAGATGTTGAGGATTTACTCTTTCTTATGGGATTTACAATTATTTTGTTCTTCATATTAGCAAATGAAGCATCCATGCCTCACTGAAAAGTAGCACCAGTGTTAATCAAACCAAATGGCATTCTGTGATATGCAAAGGTACCCCAAGGAGTTGTAAAAGCTGTTTTGTGTTGATCCTTCTTCTCCACTTCAATTTGATTGTATCCAGAAAAGTCGTCTAGCATATACATCATCTCAGCTCCAGCTACTGTTTGTAATAGATGATCCATGTTTGGCAATGCATAATTATCTTTCAAAGAGGCTTGATTTAAATTTTGAAAGTCAACACATATTCTGATCTCACCATTTTTCTTTCTTACTGGCACAATATTTGCAATCCATGTAGAATGATGTATTGGGTAAATAATTTTAGCTTTCACCATTTTGTCAATCTCCCTATAAATAGCATCTGCTACCTTTGGATTATAACATCTCTATTTTTGCCAAAAAGGTACAACATCTAGTTTCAGAGGAATCATGTGTTTGAAATTTCCACTCATGAAACTCTTTAAATCTTCATAGCTCCAAGTAAAGACGTCTTGATATTCTTAAAATAATTTCTTTGCCTTCTCCTTTTCCTCCAGTGTACAACATTTACCAATATTTATCATTTTGGGATTAACATCTGTCCCAATATTTATATTTTCAAACTCTCCTATAGTTGGCCCCTTCTCTGCTCTTTTCTTCTTTACATACATATCATGCCAATTGAAGAGCTTTTCTAGAGACACAAAATAAGGTGGAATTGTATTACTTTTCAATTGTGTAATCCCTGAATTTTCAAGTTTTTCTTTCTCTATAGAATCATCCAAATGATTACTTTCATCTTCTTCATCAAGACCTTCAGTATTCTCTAAAAATAGCTGCAGACCCTTATCATCATTGAAAATCTGCCAATCTTCTATATTGTCTAGTATTGATGGCCTGTAGATGACTTCAATCTGGTATTTCTTATCTTTAAAATCTAGATGAGGAAGCAATAAGGATGCTGATACAGCCAAAGAGTCTGCCTTCATATTCATTTCTCTAGGGACATAATTTATAGAAAATGCATCTAATGTTTCAATTTCATCCCAAACTCTATTCCGGTAATTTTTCAACTTATGATTTTTTACTGAATACTGACCTCTTACCTGTTTTACAACCAGTTCTGCATCACCTTGAGCTTTTAGAATTTTAATTCCTCTTTCCTTAGCTGCTATGATGCCAAGAAGTAAAACCTCATATTTAGCACTGTTATTGGTGTTATTAAATTCTAATTTAAATGCTAGAGGCTCTAATTCACCAGTTGGAGAAATTAAAACAATACCAGCACCGGAACCAGATGATGAGTACATACCATCAAATTCTAATGTCCAGATTTGTGTTTCTTTTCCAGAAATTTCAGATTCTAATTTTTCTAAGTCATTTTCCACAGCATCATCCTCTGTATACAGCATGTAATTACCAAACCCCAACTCTTGATATAAAATTTGGGCCTTAGGATTGTCTGATTTTTGAACTGTGAATTTAGATTTCTCCTCAAGTTCTAATTTCACTCTTTTGTTACCAACAGGAATTATTTCTCGAGACCAATCTAATTTAATCTCTCCACCTAAATCCTTGCAAAAACTTCTGCTCAACAACAAGCCATAACTAACAGGAATGTCTACAACTAGAATGGTTAGAAGTATTCTCTTTTCGGGATATGCCGCCAATGCAACCTGTATGTCTTTGATTTGACCGACCAGACTCACTTGTTTGGTGTCCATTGTGTAACATCTTCCATTGGCTTTAGTAAGTGTTAAGCCTAGAGCTTTAGCCACTGTGTAAGGTATCACATTATCCGAAGCTCCAGAATCAATAATACAATTGCTTAACTTCCACCCATTGATAAACAATGAAACATAGAATGGTTCTGGTTTTTGCCCAGGAGAAGTAGCTAGGACAAAATTCTCAACTTCATGGAAAAGGTTTGTAATCAATGTTTCATCCTCTAATCCAAAAGTTGCAGCATGATTTAATTCAATATTTTCATCTTTACAATGCTCAATAAATCTTTTCAATTCATTGGGATGTGATTTAAGATAATCAATGGTGGAAACCTGAATTTTAGAATCTTTACAAAACTGAATAAAGTCAAAGGAACTGCACTCCTTACCGGATTGCAAATTCTTCACTCCTTGATTAGTATCCTACGTTTTAGGTGCTGGCTGACTTTGTTTTATTGGAGCATCTTTTAAATCAGAAACCACCTTTTCCTTTTGTCCTCTAGTGAGCACGTTATAAGTGTTTCCATTGATAGTGGCATAACATTCTCCCTACTTCTCTGAGTCTGATACATACTCTAAAAATAAATTTTCGGAGTCGCCATTCGAGTATGACTTAGTCTCATCACCAGACAGGGGAGAATTGGGCTCATTGGTAGTCAAAAATTGAATTCTACTGATCACATCTGGACAACTTTCACTGTCATGATCAGTAGTCAAATGAAGCACACATCTGTTCACTTTTTTAGGTGGAGCCTCTATTGCTAACCTTTGTTGCAATCCAAGCAATTGCAAAGGTTTGTTACTATTCTCTTGCTCTAAAAAATTCCTTTGGTATGGATTGTTAAATCTTGGGAGCTACCTTTTCAAAGCAATCAGCTCATTTGATAACCTTTGAATCATTTATTCTAATGAAGTGGTTCCACTTGTACTAGCTCTATTATGCATTTCACACTTCCACCTTCCTGCAGAAATCATGTCATCCTCAAACTCTACAGCATTTCTCTGAGCTGCCTCTAAATCTGCAGGTCTAGATCTCCTTAGTTCAAAATTAACCTCAGGAGGCATAGCACTGATGAAGAATGTTTTTAAATTGCCTGTTGTAGGTCTACTTGCTGCTAGAATTCTATTAGTAATTTTGTTGAAACTAGCAACAAAATCTCTCATGCTCATAGAAGGTAATTTCTTCACTGATGTCAATTGAGCCAACAAAGCATGCTCATCTTCAGCGGTTTTAAAATGGTCTTCAAAAGTAGTTCTCATAGTATTCCAACTCATTATAGATCCATCAGCCAAGTGATAAAACCAATCTGCAGCAGCTTCAGTAAGAGTTTCAACAAATAATCTGACTGCAACATCTTCATGATTAACTCCTAAAATATTTATAGCTGTGAAAAATGCTTTTATATGTTCATCTGTAGTAATCTTCCCATCTCCTGCAAACTTGGGTATATTCTTTTGGGAACTAGAAGGAAGAGGATGGTAAGCTACAAAATTGAGTGGCCTAGTAGCAGCTGCCCAAGGTGCAGCCATATTCAGTTGATTTTGCAGAGGATACTATGGAAAATTGATAACTTGTGGAGGAACAACCCCGTGCAAAGTCAATACTTGGCAAGTTGTAGAAAATGTACTTACTACTTTTGGTGGTGATGAAGGCCTACTTCTAGCTTGATGTCCACCTTTCCGATGAGGTACTTCTAACAAGGGAAATCCAAGTACTTCTAAATTTTGGAAAGTTGGGTCCTTTTCACCTTGTTCCCTATCACTCCTTAAGTATCTTGATTGCTCCAGAGTGACTGTTTATATAAGTACTATTTGTAACTCACTCCCTGATCTTCTTTCAAGTTCTGTGTATATTTTCAAATGCTTTCTGATCATGCGACTATTTTTCCTTCCCCAGCGGAGTCACCAAAAATCTATTGGTAAACAGATTGTTCTTCTTTTTATACTCCTTTTATTTGCCCAATTTATATCAAAGAACAACTTTACTCAATAGTTGGGAAACTATTTCTAAGAATATCTAGTTTCCCTCTGAATTGAGGTACAGCTCCCTATGTGAAAAATATTCAATGAATTTTATTTCAATTCTAATCCCTACTGCAAGTATGTTCTTAACCAGAGAACAGTAGAGGAAACCGAGTTCCACCTAGGCAAGTGAAATCTCAGGTAGGGTCTAAATGTAGAGATGTTATGTTGATGATCTCCACAATCTTATGACTTTCACAACACAACAATATGGAAATGCATATTATGAAAGTATGATTATGTATGAAATGCAAATGGAGTATGCTAATCCAATTTCACAACCAGTTATAACTCTCTGATTATTCTACTGATTAATCAAACCGAAAACAAGGAGACAAAACTCTGTTCATTCACCATTTTCAATTTAATGCAATGAAATGACATCAAATACAATTGGACAATAAATAGATGGTATTAGACTCGATTGTCTCTGTAATCAATTTCACAGCAAAATTTGCCCACCCTTTATTAACTTCTTTCAAAGAATTTATAGAGTTTACAATGTATCATGCTTGTAGGAATTGATGACCTTTCAATTTTAAGGAATAAAAAAATATTGGGAACAAGCAACTTCAAAAATACAATGAAGAGGAAACAATTTGAATCTTTCCCTTCACCTTCCCTCACTAATATTAATCTCTTCCAATACATCATCTTGATCAAAGAAAACTTCATCACCTTGAAAAATGGTGTGCCCGTGATCCCTATTGAGAGCATCCATCTGGCATTAACTATTTACCTCTTCGCATGATTGCAAGAAATTTTTTTATTCCTTGTGATCATGCGACCGCTTTACTATTGGCACACATGGATTCCAGCAGAGCACCATCCGTTTAGTCTTTCCTGTCATTGACTTTTCTTATATGCCCAGGCTTCCATTTCGCCTTGTCGCATTTGCTTATTCTCATCACCGATTAATGTTGTTGCATGATCACATGGTATTATTTTAATTCATACTATCATGTGATCGCTCTATAATTGGTCAACTTCTACAAGCATCTTCGGTCCCACCAAGCTACGTGTCTCAATCTCGCATGTTCGCAAGACAATTCTCTATTTCATGTGATCTTGCAGGGACCGTAGATCTGGAGACCACAACTAAGAGCCCGCATCTACTGAGGAGTCCATGTGGCTGCATCTCACATGATCGCAAGACCGGTTTCTTAGTCATGCAATCTTGCGGGGACCGTAGATCTGGAGACCGCAGGGCTTCCACTGTCTTGTCGCATGATCGCAAGACAATAATTTTATTTATGCGATCATGCGACCGCTCCACCATCTTGGACATGTGGAAGCATTTTGTGTTTTTGTAAAAGTAAACTTTGCACAACTTGAATCCTGTGAAAATATGAAAACAGTTGATTTTGCCAACTGGAAAGTCCTTCAACCTGCACCGTAGATTAAAGGGCATATGGAAAATCTTTAACTTAAGTGATGCTATCAGATGAATAAAGAGACGTGCACCTGCCTGTCAAAGATGAATCAAAAGGTAATGAAGGATTATAAAACCTGACACAGGTGAAGACTGTTGAAACATTTCAAGCTCGAGTAGAAACATTGAAAAGATGCTACGGCCAGCCAAGCTCGAGTGGTGACAATATAATAAGATTGAACACATGGCTCTGTCACTGCATCTTCTTCCTGATTCTTTGCACACACTTGAAGATCATGTATTTTGAACATCTACCTACTTGAGAAAAAGAATCAATTGGAGCATCAAGACTTTGCCAGGTTAGGAACTATAACCTACCCAATGATAAAGAGACTTTCGAACCACCCAACTGGCTTGAACTAAGAAGGCAAAGTGAGGGGAACCTAGAAAAATCATCCTACCCTAGGGAAGACTTAGACTTAGACACAGACATGACTATGACACCAAAATTTTCCACTTGACAGCATAGCCATAGGATGAAAAGTGGGGCAACACATACCTTGTAAGAAGACATCTGATGCATTACATGTAGCTGAATTATTCTTCAAGGAAGTGATAAGATTGCATGGTTTTCCTAAGTCTATTGTTTTAGATAGAGATACAAAGTTTACTGGTTATTTTTGGAGAACACTTTGGAAGAAGATGAATACTGAATTGAATTTTAGTTCTACATTTCACCCTCAAACAAATGGACAAACTGAAGTTGTGAACAGAAGTTTGGGAAACTTGTTGAGATGTTTAGCTGGGGATAAGCCTACTGATTGGGATTTAGTTTTGGCACAAGCAAAGTTTTCTTATAATAATTCTATAAATAGAAGCACTAAGAGAACATCATTTGAGATTGTTACTAGATTTCATCCTAAGGGAACCACAGAGCTAAGAGATTTACCTATTGAGACATGAAGAAGTGCTGAAGCTGATCATTTTGCAGAATACATGAGAACTTTACATGATGAAGTTAAAAGGAATTTGGAGGACAGTAATCTAAAATATAAATAGAGAGTAGATAAGAGAAGGAGACATAAATCTTTTGAAGTTGGAGATGAGGTTATGATTCATTTTAAAAAGAATAGATTTCCAGTTGGTATCTATAACAAGCTGAAAATGAAGAATTTTGGACCTTGTAAGATTTTGAAGAAGTTTGACAGTGGAAATGCTTATGAAGTAGAATTGCCAGAGGACATGGATATATCACCTATATTCAACATTGCTGATATATTTTAGTACTTTGAATAAAATGATGAGATAGAAGATGATCCATATTATCCTAAGAAAATAAGGATAGCATTGTGAAGATCTTGAATAAAAGAGTGAGCAAAAGTACAAGAGGAAAAGACTACATGAAATATCTAGTTCAGTGGAAAGACAAGCTAGTTGAAGACAATTCATGGATTAAACAAGCTGAGTTGGATATTTATGATTTAGGTCAAAATATGATTAGTGCCTAATGTGGAAATTAGTTCTTTATTTACCCCAGGTGTCTGATGTAGGAGCATCTTGGGTCTTTGAGCAATCTTGCATCAACCAAAAATATTTCCTGATTTATGTACCTGTTTGCTATTGTTTTCTTTATAATTGTTGTATTTGTTGGTTTCATGGTGTGAGAAGATTACATTATTTTGAGGACCTATTTGGGAGCCTTCTCCTATGAGCACATAAAGTATGGATGGACTATTTTAAAGTTATAGTTGTTTTCCTTGCCATCGAAACCATGTTTTCTTGCAATTTTGGTGCTGATTGTTCATAGTGGCGATCTTGATCCATAAGGAATAATCCTTTTATCTCTTAATGAATTTTAGAGGACCTAAATTAATATCATTTCCCAAGAGTGCAAGCTCTAATTCATTATGAGTAAAAATTTATGCCCATTTTTCTCGGGGACCTATTTCCTGCCAGTTATTGGGTGAAACATGTGGTGTTTCTTCTTGTGATGTTCCGTGTGATCAAATGGGACCTTGCACCCTTAAAGGAATGTTCTTGGCTCATGTAAGGACCTAAATAAAAAGGTGCATCAATTTATATTCATTCTAGCATTATTTTTGGTTTAAATCTTGAGACTGGACCTATAATGTAATTAAATGCCTGACTAGCAGACTTGTAGCTTAGCTGGCTATATAAGGAGTCTAGATTGATGTAGTAGGGAATCAAGAGGAAATTAAGAGGTATATTTAGAGAGTAATATCAAGATACATCATTGGAGACAAATATAGGATGTGAGTTGTGACTCTGATTTCATAATTCTCATTGTATAAGACTGAAACTCGGAAGGCCTCACAGTCGGGCATGTTGAAAGATATAATATAATTTCTCTGTTGTTTCTACTAGTTGATTGTCTCATATCCATTGTGATTTCATTACTTTCATGTGATTTATATTGCTTCTATTGTGTAACTCTAAGTAGGGCTTGTTGTTGATTCAAGTGGACTCAATTCTGCTTGATTTTGCTTGTATCTACCCTGCCCCTGCGTCATATTTCAATTTCTATATTGAGGTTGATTCCAAACCAGGGTTTGACCGAGGAAAACCCCCCAAAAAAATAATAAAAACCCTTTTTTTCTTGTAGGAATAGGTACAGGATTGTGAGTTGGAGCTTGGATCTGGATACCCTTTTCGGAGAACTTCTAAGATCTACAAACAAAGTCAAGGATGACCTTCAAAATCCCAAAGTAGTCTTTGACCTTTTATCGAGGTCAAAGACTACCTGCTGTCAGAAAGATAAAAGTTTTTTAGGTTTTGTTTGCCTTGACATTTCCAGTCTGGAACAGGTTGCAGAATTGCCCAAAACTGCACAAAAACACTAGAAATCAACATTTTCAAGATCTGCCCTACTTTGAGGTTAGTACTTTCCTTCATTTATTTTAGATTTAAAGCATATAATCTTCATAATGAAATATAAGATCTTCTTCTTCATTCATATTCTTCATAGATTGATTCAATTGTGCATTAACCTTTTGGTTGATCAATTTAGATCTTTCCTTTTGGAAATTTGGATTTAGTAGTTGATCTCATATTTCCCACATATTTGAATAGGGTGAACACACACCATTTTAACCCTATACACTATGTTATCAAAATTGATATGACATGGTCTTTTGTGCCATAACCAAATGTCATCTACTTTAGCAATAAAACAACTTGCTTCTGGATTAAGCTGAAAAACATTACCATTAGTCTTTGATCCTGATGCAATCATTTAACCTTCTTTGTTGTTAATGATGCATTTGTTTCCATTGAATTCCAACCTGTAACCTTTGTCAAGTAACTACCCAACACTTAGTAGGTTATGTTTCAAACCATCAACATAAAGAACATCATCAATGCTATTCTTTCCATCCAAGGTGATGGCTCCTCTACTAATTATGCATTTAGGAGTGTTATCTCCAAATCTAACCATGCCTCCTTTGTATCCATCCAAATGAACAAATTTATCTTTGTCTCTTGTCATGTGATGTGAGAAACCACTATCAATGATCCAATCTGTCCTAATGTCAGCTTGTGAGATCAGTGCTAACTCTTGTGAATTCTTTTCATCTTCAAGCACAATGAATCCAAATTTCCTCTTATGCTAATTCTTCATCTAATACTCCATCTCTAGCATAGTAGCATTCCTTTGTATACTTAGGCTTGTAGTTATTCTTGTACTTTTTAACTCTTGTAGGACACTTAGATGCAAAGTGACCAATCTTATTACATGAAAAGTATTTAAATGGAAATTGACCTTCATATTTCCCTTTTCCTTTCTTTTCTCTTTTAGCAATCATAGCAATGAAAGCATCTAGTATTTTCTTTTCATCATCATCATCATCAAAATTACCAGAAGTGTTTACAAATTTCTTACCATGGACCAAATCTTTGAAGGTTGTCTCACTTTTAGGCTCTATCTTCAAACTTGATATCTCAAATGCATCAATCTTGCTGATTAAGGTTTCTCCTTTCAAGTTTCCTAAAAATTGCATAGTCTCATCAAGGATGTTTATCTTGTTCTCATATTTTGGTGTCAATGTAGTCAGTATTTTATCCATGATGTCTTCTTCTAAGATTTCTCCACCATTATTTCTGATTCCAACAATTGCTTCGTTAATCCTTTGATTGTAGGCTCTTATGTTCTCTTCGGGTGGCATCTCCAATGTATTTTATTTTTTCTTCCATGTCTTTCTACATGCATTCTTTGCTTGTTTATCTCCTTCAAACATGTCTTCTAGGTGCTTCCATATATTGTAGGTTGTGTCTACTTTCTTTATCTTTGAAAACTCACTATCAGATTGGACACCGATAAGGGCTTCTTTTTCTATTGCATTCTAATGGAACAAATCCTTATGCTTGCTAGTAGAATCATCCTTTGCAAGATCTTCTAGAGAGGGGATTTGAACTTCTTTGATAGCCACTTCAAAAACTTCAAAAGAAATGCACTGTAAATGTGTCATCATCTTGTTCTTCCAATCAATATAATTCTCTCCATCAAACTTAGGACTGTCTTTTCTAAAGAATGCCATCTGATCAACCTCAAGCTGTTAAACTTTCTCTCTGAGGCATTTGGATCTAATACCAATTGTGAGGAATAGTCCCAAGAGATAACTGAGAGGGGGAGGTGAATCAATTATCTACAAGTTTCAATTCTTTATCCAATTAATTATACTTCAACATAAATTATAAACACAATGAAAGAACACTTGAACACAACACCAATATTTTGGTTACGGGGAAACCCAAATAGGTAAAAACCCCAGTGGGAATTGACACCCATAAATAATTTGCACTAGTGTATTATGATCCTTGTTAGAAGATCCTTAACCCTATTAGGAGTTTCTTTACAATGTATTTAGTACAATGACCTAGTCAAGGGTCAGACCCTATTAGGATTCTTTTACAATTAACCATGTTAGGTGTGAGGACACACTGTTCGAGAGCACACTGCTCAAATGGGTGAAGGTTACAACCTTCTAAATAATAGATACACACTATATCTAGATCTTGGTGAACTATGCTTTGACCTACTATCTAGATCAGTTCCAATGTATAGCACAAACACTTTACTTGGTCACATAGACCTTCTGTTGATGGCTCAACACTTCACACACTCTGCTCTGCTCTTTACAATCAACTCTGAACCATACCTTCGCAATCACAAATGACTGCTAATAAATATATTTCCTCTAAAAGATATAATCAAGTTTGGGTATTATAACCACCTTGAAATCATATTAGAGAAACCATAACATACTCCAATAATAATTATTTCAGCTCTACTAAGCATGCAACACAATCTGGAACCTGTCCAATATTAATAAATGTAGACGCACGCTACACATTGTCGGCTCTACCAAATTTACTGATACATTCTCCTCAAGCTGAAATACATCATGCGCTCTTAACCAAACATTACTAACTCTTATTCAAGCACTAATCCAAGGGCACATACCAAAATGATAGGTGCAACTCTTGCACTTATAAACTTTCTATTGGCTCTTTTGAATAAATACATGAAAATACTACTAGTGAATAGTGACTGCATAACTTCACTTCTACTGATCATTAGACTCTACCTCCATGAATGTAACATCACTAACATGTCTCCATCATATATCCAAATGTGCAAGGCTCCATGACAACTATATGAATAGTCATTCACAGAACACTACATGTAACTCTGTCAGGATCACTGCTGACCCAAGATGCTATATAAATGTCTGTACTAATAGTTAACCTCTACATCCATGACATCATGTTGATAACATGTCCATACTGCATATACTAAAGGCTTACTACATAATTCTTCCACACATGCTACTTACCATGTGTTTTCATCAATGACAAACATACAGTCAGCACTAGCTTGCTGGAAAATCTCCAACACTATTAACATTTCAAAATGATTATGAGATAGCTTGTTACTTGAATGCCATTGAACCTATAGTCTCTTCCACTAGTGAACCGGCTACCAGCATGACAGAGCCAGACATCAAGTACCTTAGTCACAAAATAAAAAGAAAAGAAAATCAAAAGAATAGGAGTTGTGATGGTGAAAACCACTATGTGGCAGTGTTAGAACCAAAAAAAGTAAAAAGAAATGACATATCCAAGGGTTAAAACCTCTCTAAGGCACCTAAGGATGAGGTGATTGATCATCTCCTAGCTACTTTCAAGATATTGTTGGAAATTTGGCTAAAGTGAGTACATAGATGTTGTCATTATGGCAACATATGATCCACATGAAGATCACAAAGGTCAGAGAGAAAGTATAACAAAGCACATTGCAAATTTGTCTAAGTGTAAAATAGTGTTTTCACCATTGTACCAAGATATAGTTTGTGTTTGTGACATTGACTGGAGTAAGTTCAATGCTTGCACACTTGAACATAGACTCTATGATGACTAATTATGACCCATCTTAGAGTGCAAGTCAGTATAGCATGTATAGAATTAGTTATGACAATTTTACCGAAGATAGTGTTAAGCTGACAGGATAGAATATGAAGGCAGAATTGGTAAAGAGTTAAGGGATTATTTTGTTTATCAAAATAATGACTTAAAAATATAAAGGGATGAAATCCTAGATGTTAACTCTTGGATAAAGATATATGGAAGCTGACCATGTAAAGTTATTATATTTAATAACTTGTATATATGTAATTGTAATTGTAAGAAGAGAGAATGTGTGTAATATTATAATGATATGATGTGAATGTAAGAGCAGCAAAAAGATACAGATGCAAGTAGCATAAGGTTATGTACCTTAATCCATTTTTGTAATTAGTATACATTTTACATTACTTGTTTGGGCAGTGGGCTCATCTGGTAATCAGATTTTGTATTGACAACTCCTAATAGGGTTGAGGCTTCTAACAAGGCCTATAGTCCCTTAATCAGGATTGATACACTATATGCTTGTAATAGACTCCTAATAGGGTCAACATCCTTAATAGGATAGTTTTGATTAGTGAATCTTTGTGGGTATCATCCCCACCAGGGTTTTCCCTTGGCTAGGGTTTCCTCAAGAACATATCACGTGTTATGAGTTCTTTATTTCCATTGCTATGCATATTGTTTAGCTTCGTATGTTATGCGTGTATAAAGATAATCTATTATATCCATAATTGGGAAAAAGATAAAGTTTGTAGAATACTGATTCACCCCCCCCCCCCTCTCAGTATTCCCTATTTCTAACAATTGGCATCAGAGCATAGTTACTCAGAGAAGAATCATTCAAGGAAAGCCTAGCAGCTTGAGTAAGATCTCTATGGATATGGATCAACTACAAAAAAATCTTGAAGAAGCTCTTGAATAGATTGATATGCTTACTGATGAAAGAAACACTCTAAAAAGGAAATATGATGATGCAAAGAACCTTATTGAGAAACTGAAAAACAAGGTAGAAGATCTTAAATTTGAAAAGGAATCTAAAATTCTTATTGAAGACTATGATGACAATTTAGAAAAAGAAAATGTGATCCTTAATCATGAACTGAAGATAGAAAATCTGAAGATTAGTTTGAAAGATGGAAATGACAAAAATGAAGCAAATCTGATATCTGAGAATGAAAGGTTGAAGATTGAGAATGAAGAATTAAAATCCAAACTTGGCAAAGTAACATATGAATTTGAGAAAGTAAACTTGTAGCATGCAGAACTTGAGAAATACAATAAGATTGTGAAAGGTGAATTGACTCAATCCAAACAACAACTTGAAAGGCTATATTCAAATAGTGAAAAGATCAATGAACAAGTATCTTATGGAAAACCATCCTATGATAAGACTAAACTTGGATTTAATATATTCAGAACAAATGATGAAAGCAATGAACCAAATCTAAAAGAATCTGAAAGCATAGATAAGAAAAAGTTAGATGAGATCAACAAATCTGATGACACACCTAAAGAAGAAGAACCACCAAACCAAGAAGAATCACCCAAAGGTATGCAAAGAGAATTCAAAGGTAGATGTTTTGGTTGTAATACTATTGGTCACATGAAGAGAGATTGCACAGGTAAACAATTTAAACCTCTTAATGGTTATTGTTATAATTGTCATGGTTTTGGACATAGAGCTATTGAATGTAGAAGACCTAAAGTTATTGAGAATAATTATGGTAGTAGAATGTTTAGGAATACTAACAATGCAGATAAGAGACCTACTAAAGATATGAATAGAAGGAATGAAGTAGTATGTTATACATGCAACAAGATTGGACACATTGCTAGAAATTACAGATCACAAATCAATCAGCGAGGACCAAGATATGGGAACAATGGAATTGTTTGTCAAATATGTAACAAGATTGGACATACAACAAGGTTTTTCAGAATGAACAATGGAGTTTTTCATCCTAACCCTAACCCTAGAAATCATGCAAGAAGTAATGAAGATGCAGGTAACAGATAGCAGATGAAGTGAAGCTTGTTAAAGGCACAAATCAAGGAGACATATTCAACATTGAAGGTAATCAAAAAGGTGAAGTATCAAGTGGTAAGAATGAATCCTTACCTGACCTATCTGTCAGCACTTAATGTATGAAAATTGCAGTAGATTAGGAACTTAGAATTAGTGTAGAAGTAGATTTTTGAAGAATTAAGTCTTGTGCAGTTAATGTAAGGTAGTTTATGATGTACTAATGCTATGGTTAAGAGCTCAAAAGAAAATATTATGTTTTGCGAGATCGCAAGAAGTTTTAAATTTTGTAGGATAGCAGAAATAGCTTTTTGGAAAGAAGCGGCAAAAGAATTGAATGCGATGTCAAATCTAAGTGAGATTAAAGTAATAAAAGGTTATGATTGATGTTATTTGATTATCAAAGTGAATTGAAGTGTTTAGGAGAGCAAAAAATAGAGATTGGAAGCATTTTGCAGTGATTTGGTGAAATATTTGAGCGTCGAATCTACGAAAGCCCTAAAATCATGAACTTGAGTGGAACCTAGAATTGAGTTCATAGACCCTCTTGGCTATGAGATATTTGAAGCTGAAATAGAAGAATATGTTGGCAGATTACTTAAAAGTAAATTGGACACTCAGTGTAGAAGATTTGGAAATTTTGAAGAGAACTTCAACTTGTCAAAAGCTATAATTGAAGAGAAGCAATCTAAGAAGTGAGTTGACAGCACTATCAAGAGAATACTGAAAGATACAAGAATGTCAGAACATGAATTCTTAATAGCAAAATAGACAGCAGTAGCAATCAGGGATATTAGATAGAAAAAAGTCTTGATTGTACCACCCTTGTCATCCAGTGGAGCACAACAAGAACCTACACAAGTCAAGGTGAAAGTAAAGGAACAAGTAACAACTAGATCCACAACTAGCAAGAGAATGAAAGAAATTTCTACTGGACCAAGAAAGAGATAGAAGACTTTAGAACAACCAGTACCAAGAGTAATTGCAAAAGTAAAAAGTGATGATACTACAGTTAAGAAGAAAGCTTGGAAATCTAAAGTTGAAAAGCTTAATGAGAAAATTATTGAAAATGGAGACTTTACCAGAATGAACAAGTACTACAGTCTTTATGATTATTCAGATAGACTTAATTTGGAGAATGCTATTGTGAAGCATATGATTTTGGCAAACAAGAAATTTGATTCTATTCAAGGTCAAATACCTAATGAGTTATACACCAAACTACTAAATAGAAAGCAGAGAGTAATTGAAGAAGACACTAATATCAGAAAGAATCTTGTGAAGAAGCTTTGTGATATAAGAGATGATGAACACTTGGAGAAGATATTGAAGGCCTTAAGAACCCATTTGAGAACCAAAAGGAGAACCATTTTGATTATGGGAGGTAGATATGAAGAAGTTAATTCAGATACAGAGCAGGCAATAATCAAGGTCATGGCAAAAAATGTTGGAGAGACATCAGTTGCAGCAAAGAAAGCAGTTGAAGCTGAACAAGAGGATATTCCTTCTCCTTCAGCTATTAACATTGAAGATGAAACTATGAATATAGAAGGTACTAAGGTCACCTTGGATACTGATGACAATGTATTCAAGAACTTAGCAAACATTGTTGACAATTCGGCTCTTGATGAATTGGATAGAACTAAGGAAGTAGAGAAAACTAAATCTATCAGTGAAGAACCTAAGGAGACTGAGATTCAAGCACCTATTCCTACCACAAAAGACATCAGTCTTACTCCTGAGACTGGAAAGAAGAAAGAAATTGGATCTTTGTTTGAAGATTTAGGAAAGGAAGTTGATGATGATGATCAGTTGGAACTGATCACTTCTTTGAATAAAATCATTGGCAAGAACAAGAAAGTGAAAAATCTTGAAGGGAGTCTAAAGGACCTTACTGAGAAGTTACAAAGCATTGTAACTACACAAATCATAGAGGTAGACCCTTTGGAGAAAGCTAAGAAGGTAATGAGCACTTTTGACAATGAATTCACTGACCTATCTGATATTGCAAAAGTGAGAGCTCAAGCAGCTTATGAAGCTAAAATGCTTTTGAACATAAGTTAGAATATCAGGAATGATATTAGCAATCTTGATATTTGTATCAAGAACTTGAGGAAACATTTGGAGACAGGAAAATCATTGTACATACAGTGTACAAAAATAGAGATTTTGACAGCAGGAGAGGAACAACAGATCAAGTTGAAGGAAGCTAAGATTTAGAATGAATGTAACCTTCTTTCTAGACCTAATATGAAGGTATGTGATGCTGAAAAGAAAATTTGGAAGCTTTATGATGAAATAAGAATATTGCAAGATGAGAGGAACAGAAAAATGAGGAGACTCACTCTTTTGAGAGAATGCATCTCTATGAAATTGAGTATCATTGAAGAGTAGTTAGAAGAATGTCTTACAGCTAAGACATCCTTTCAAAAATTCAAATTTGACAACCTCCAAGCTTGTCAAATAGCAGCTTATGGATTGAGCACATTACTCAATGTGGCAGATTCCATCAAGAATTCATGGGAAAAGGAGATAAAAGCTATGAAAGCTGATTTTTAGATTGTGTTGCAAGCCTACCGGCTTTGCAATAATAAAATGAAGGTATAATCCTTTTGTAATACAATTTTGTAATCCTCCCTACCTTATTTTGTCATTGTTGTCAAAGGAGGAGAGATATTAGAGCAAAAAATTGATATATTTGATAAGGATTGATACTCTTAGGGGGAGCATTGTATTAGAGTTTATATTTTGAGGAGTTATAAGGATAGTATACATATTCTATGCTATGGCCACAATTTTGATACAATTTTGAGATTTTGACTTGTACACTTAGCCAATTTTATCATATGTTACCACCAATGACAAAGGGGGAGATTGTTGGCAATTTGGCTAAAGTGAGTACATAGATGTTGTCATTATGGCAACATATGATCCACATGAAGATCACATAGGTCAAAGAGAAAGTATAGCAGAGTGTATTGCAAATTTGTCTAAGTGTAAAAGAGTGTTTTCACCAGTGCACCAGGATATAGTTTGTGTTTACGACATTGATTGGAGTAAGTTTAGTGCTTGCACACTTGAACATAGACTCTATGATGACTAATGATGACCCATCTTAGAGTGCAAGTTAGTACGGCATGTACGGAATTAGTTATGATAGTTTTACCGAAGATAGTGTTAAGCTGATAGGACAGAATATGAAGGCAGAATTGGTAAAGAGTTAAGGGATTATTTTGTTTATCAAAATAATGACTTAACAATATAAAGGGATAAAATCCTAGATGTTAAATCTTGGATAAAGATATATGGAATCCGACCATGTAAAGTTATTATCTTTAATACCTTGTATATATGTAATTGTAATTGTAAGAAGATAGAACGTGTGTAATATTGTAATGATATGATGCAAATGTAAGAGCAGTGAAAAGATACAGATGCAAGTAGCATAAGGTTATGTACCTTAATCCATTTTTGTAATCAGTATACATTTTACATTACTTGTTTGGGAAGTGGGCTCATCTGGTAATCAGATTTTGTATTGACAACTCCTAACAGGGTTGAGGCTTCTAAAAAGGCCTATAGTCCCTTAATTAGGACTGATACACTATATGCTTGTAATAGACTCCTAACAGGGTCAACATCCTTAAAAAGATACTTTTTATTAGTGGATCTTTGTGGGTATCATCCCCATAGGGGTTTTCCCTTGGCCAGGGTTTCCTCAAGAACATGTCATGTGTTATGAGTTCTTTATTTCCATTGCTATGCATATTGTTTAGCTTCTTATGTTATACATGTATAAAGATAATCTGTTATATCCATAATTGGGAAAAAGATAAAGTTTGTAGAATACTGATTCACCCCCCCTCTCATTATTCCCCATTTCTAATAGATATATCTTCAATGCTTATTAAACCAACACAAATAGTCAATTTTGGTACTAATGAGGGTCCACAGATAGTTCACTTGGCTTAGTCCTTGTCACAACAAGAAAAAGAAACTTACACTAAGTTCTTATAGAAAAAGAAGATCAACTATGCATGTACTGATTCAGATATGCCATGGTTAGACACTAATCTTATCATGCATCACTTGTCCATAGCTTCAGGTGTCAAACCAATTAAACATAAATTGAGAAAGATGCATCCTCACATAGCTCTCCTAGTCAAAGAAGAATTAGAGAAACTCCCTGGTGTGGGATTCATAAGAGCTACTGACTATGTTGAATGGATATCAAACATTGTACAAGTTACCAAACATGACAAATCCATTCAAATTTACATAGATTTTAGAGATGTCAATAGAGCATTCCCAAAGGATGACTTTCTACTTCCCAATATAGATATGATAGTGGATATGACTACGGGTTATGAGATTTATTCCTTAATGGATGGTTTTTCTAGGTATAATCAGATTAAGATAGCTCCTGAAGATCAAGAAAAGACTACATTCACTTGTGCATGGGGTACTTATTGTTGGAACGTTATGCCTTTCAGATTTAAACATGCAGGAGCCACCTATCAATGAGCCATGACAACCATTTTTCATGACATGATGCATAAAAATATGGAAGATTGTGTGGATGACACCTTGGCTAAGTCTAATAAAAGAGAGACACACACTTAGATTATTTAGTTCAGTCATTATAGATTGCATGGAACAATTTCAACTAAGGTTAAATCCTAAAAAGTGTGCATTTTGTGTCACCTCTGGAAAACTACTAGGATTCATCATTTTAGCAAAAGGAATACAGGTGGACCCTGAAAAATTCCAAGCAATCATAGATATGCCACCTCCTAGAAACATCAGTCAAATGAGGAATCTTCAAGGATGTCTTCAATCCATTAGGAGATTCATTTCATAGTTGGCAAATAGAGCTCAATAATTCAAAAAGAACTTACACAAAGGAGTCAAATGTGTTTGGAATGAGGATTCCCAAAAGAGCATGGATAAAATCAAGAAATACTCAGAAAATCCTCCCATTTTAATGCCTCCTATCCCAGGGAAACCACTTATTCTATACATTTCAGTGATAAAATCTTCCTTGGGGGTATTACTAGCACAACTTGATAAACATGGGAAAGAAAGAGCAATATACTACATTAGTCGTACTCTTGTTTCATATGAGGTCAACTACACCAGCATTGAGAAATCTTGCCTTGTAGTGGTTTTTGCTTCCCAAAAGTTGTGACATTACATGCTTGCACACACAATACACCTCATAGGAAAAATAGATCCATTTAAGTATTTACTAGGTAAGGCTGCCCTCGTAGGTAGACTTGCTAAATGGATGATGATCCTTTCAGAATTTGACATAGAGTACATTGAGCATAAAGCAATCAAAGGACAAGCAATAGTAGATCAATTGACTGATTTCTCAATACAAGATAATGCACCTATTCAAGTTGACTTCCTAGATGAACACCTCATGTATATGAATGAAAGAACATGGAAGATGTTATTTTATGGATCCTTTAAGCAAAATGGTACAAGAGCTAGTGTGTTGTTTGTTTCTCCTCATGGGTACATGATTCCTAAGTCTTACAAGTTATGGTTCCCATGTACAAACAACATTTCTAAGTATGAAGCTGTAACAAATGGACTTAAGATGGCCTTAGAATGGAGAATCACAAATTTACACATCTATGGGGATTCATAGCTGATAATCAACCAAGTCAATGATGAATATCAAACAAAAAATGAGAAACTAGTACCTTACAAGAAAATGGTTGATTCCTTGAAATGTTACTTGACATTTGTCATATTTCAGCAAATCCCTAGAGTAGAAAACAAAGCAGTTGATGCTATGGCTACACTTGCTTCACTCCTTCAACTAGGGGAACATGAATCCAGATTTGAATTCCTGGTGGAAGAGCTACATCACCCTATCTATGACTCCCAAGAAAGTCATGTCATTTTTACTCTTGTTAGTCATGAATCATCCTATTATGATGTCATTTACTCATACCTTCATGTTGGCATTATCCCTAAAACCTTTTTCTGATCTGAATGCAGAAACCTTACCTAAAATATCTCTCGCTATTCCCTTATCTCTAGTGATTTGTATATGAGGGGTCTAGAAGGAACACTTCATAGATGCTTAGAAAAGGAATAATCTAACCAAGCATTAGTTGACATCCACGAGGGTATATCTAGGGGACATTCCAATGGTCTTTCCATAGCCTGAAGGTTTCTAAGGGAGGGGTACTATTGGCCTACAATGCAGATTGATGCAGTAGCTTTTGCAAAGTCATGTGAAAAGTGTCAAAAACATGGTAACCTGATACATGCTCTAGGAAAGGAGCTCATTCCTTCTATATCTCATTGGTCATTTCAGCGCTGGCCCTTTGATCTTGTTGGGTAGATTCATCCCAACTCATCAAGTGGACACAAGTTTATTATCACTGCTACTGATTACTTCACTAAATGGGTAGAAGTTGTCCCACTTTCTATTTCCTCGAGCAAGATGGTCTCTCTATTCATTCTGAACCATATCATCTGTCAATATGTAGTGTCTTCCGAGATTAGCACTAACAACGGAGGCCAGTTCAAAAATAAGGACCTTAAGAAACTCTATAAGAAATTCAAGATTAAACAACATTACTCCTCCATTTACTTCCTGCAAGGAAATGGTCAAGCAGAGGCATCAAACAAAACCATTGTTAAAATCCTATACAAAATAGTTTGTAAGAATGGTAGAGATTGGCACTTACAGATAAATCCAGCTTTGTGGGCCTATAGAATGAGTATTTTTACTCCTATTGGGGCTACTCCTTTTTCCCTTACATATGGTGCTAAAGTAGTGTTACCTTTAGAGGTTGAGATTCCTTCACTTAGAGTTTCCCTCAAAGATCTAGTTACAGATGAAGACTACCATGCCATGAGACTTCAAGAGTCAGAAATTCCAGATGAGAAATGTCAAGTATCATTTGACCATATGAGGGTTTATCAAAAGCGCATGTCCAAAGCCTTCAACAAAAAGGTTTTCCCTAGACAATTCCAAGTGGGAGATCTTGTCCTACGTGAAAATCCTAAGAATTAACAGCATAGAGATCAATAGGGAAAATTTGAACCTAATTGGCTTGGACCTTACATCATTACAATAGCTTTTAGGATAGGTGCTTATTTATTATCTACTATAGAGGGAGAGAAACTCCTTGATCCTATCAATGTCTTGCTCCTGAAGAAGTTCTATCCATGATGCTCATTCTATCTAGGGGCATCCTTTGTACACACTTATTAATCCTAAAAATATCCAAAAAAATGGTATATTGTCAAAAAATCTAAAAATGGGAAAATGTCCTGAAAAAATGACCATCTTAGTGAAAACCTAGCCATAGGCACTTTGATGCATCTCCCAAAAAAATTATTGTTCCAAAAATACAAAAAAAAATGAAAAAATTCAAACATTCAAAAAAAAAATTTAAAAAGAAAAAGTGCCTTGGTGGAAACCTGGAAACAGGCAACTTGGTAGCAAAAATACAAAAAAAATTATAAAAAGTCCTGAATAAAATAAAAATAAAAAAAATTTAAAATCCAAGTGGTGAAAACCTCGAAATAGATGCTACTTGAGCCCTTTGTACCCATGTTTCTTAGCATGTGTCCTCGACACTTATCCTTTCTCCATCATACCTTGTCCTTGTTGCCTTGGTTTGGAATTGGTCTTTGTCTTTGTCTAGGGGGCATAACTATGTTAGCTTTGGTCTCTTGGATGTGTTAGTCTTTAGAAAACCTCGTAAATTGTTTTTTTCAACACCACCCCAACTATGTTTTTCAACACAACCCTTGACATAGTGGTTTTTTCAACACTTATCAATTTGATCATACCCAGTTTTGTCATGCAATCTTACCTGCTTGCAAGCATTTGATCCTTATCCTCGGAACTCAGTATCAGTTAACACACTTAAATTTTTAAACACAACACTTAATTCTTGAGCTATGTCATGATCTTTTCTTTGTGTGCTGACTGTTATTGATTTTCATTGAGTGTCCTTGTCTAATAAGTCTCTCTGGTATGCATAGCTAGAGGACTTGGGGCATGGGGCATGTTTTTATTTTCATTCTTCTTGTGGGTGTGGTCTTGAAACTCTAGAGTGTCTCTTGTTTTTCCCTTGAAACACTTAGGATATTTGAGGCATCATCATTGACTATTTTTGCACAACCATTCTTATGGTCATCCTGGCATCCATGCCTTGATGCGAGCCTAGTTTTGTTACTTTAAATTGGGTAAGCTAACATCAAAGTCATCTTGACCTTTTTGTCTTTGATGCTTATGTTAGAATCATTCCACATTCCAATCTGATATAAATCACATTCATATCTTTATAGTTTCACTTGTGACTAGTGATGATTGTGTTATTTTCCAATGTCCATTAATAATGGCCCAATGATGAAAATAAGTTCCTTAACATTCTCTAATGAATGATGAACTCAAGATCCTATGTTACAATTTCTCTATTGCAAGTACACCTTTGCATTTTCATGTAGCTTGCATTGTTAGACTTTATGTTAATTTGCATTTTTAGGTTTCATTATGAGTTTGAGAGGGTTTTCCTTCATCTTTATTTTGGCCTTTTAATCAACTATGGTCATGTTTTGATCTTCATTTCATTATCTTCTTTCGTGATCTCAATCAAAATTTTCTATCTTAAAGAGTTGATTGATTTTGGGGCATTTTCTTTCTTAAGGAAAATTCTCTTTCTTCTCTCCATTTCTTTCCACCTCTTCCAAAATTCTACCTTCCATTCTCTTTCACCCCACTTCTTTTATTCTAATTCAACCTTGAGGAATAATCTTCCATGCTTGATGATCTACCTTGGCTCTATGATCCTTATATCTTTCATCTTACATCAAGAACCTTATCTTTAGTTTGATTTGATCAAATTGAATAGTAGTGAAATTGAATCACCTCCTATTGATTAAAGTTTGAATTTGAATAGGGATAAGATGTATGATATAGGAGTGGAATATAGGACCTATCCTCAATCCAAATTCCCAAATAGAAAGATCCAAATGGATTAACCACAAAGAAGTGATCAATGCACAAAAGAATCCAACAATGGAGAATATGAATGAAGAAGAAAACCTTATATTTCTCTATGAAGAGTATATGCTTGAAATATAAAATAAATGAAAGGAAAATACTAACCTTGAAATAGGGCAGATCTGGAAATGCTAATTTCTGATGTCTGTGTCTAGTTTTAGGCAATTCTACAATTTGTTCTGGACTAGAAATGTTGAGACGGAGAAAACCCAAAAAAAATTTCTCTTTCTGGAAGCAGGTAGTCTTTGACCCAGATAAAAGGTCAAGGACTACCTTAGAATTTTGATGGTCATCTTTGATTTTCTTTGTGGATCTCAGAAATTCACCGAAAAGAGTATCCAGATCCAAGCTCTAATTCATAGTCTTGCACCTGTACATGTAATAAAAAGAGGTTTTTGTTGTTTAGATGGGGGGTTTGCCTTGGTCAAAACTTGATCTGGAATCAACCTTAATAATGAAATTGAAATAGATAATGCTATCAATTATTAGAAGTAGATCTAACAACGAAGCTATGATACTCAATAGATATGCAATCGTATTTGAAATGTAATCAAGTATATTGATATGAAAGCTTGAACATGTAAATCAAAACCTCCATGATTGCATGCTCAGAATCCAGATTGAGGGAAGAATGAATGGATCTTGAAGATGAACAAAGGATCTTGAAGGAAGATCACACCACCATCATGATGGATAGATCTAGGGTTTGAAGGATAAATCTTGAATGCATGAACCAAATCCCTTCAATGGCTTGAATGCTTGAATCCTTGATCTTCAATGGAGAACTTGAATGGAGAAGAGGACTTGAATGGAATTCTTACTTGATCTTTCCTTGATAAAACCTTGAGCACTTGATCTCCCAAGAACTTCATGCCTTGATCATGAAAGTGGATGGAAACTTGATGGCAAAACTTGCTGGAGAAAATGAGAGAGGAAGGCTTCCTTTTATATTGATCTAGGGAAAAATCCTCTAGAGGGCCCACATAGGGGAATTAAATTCCAATTAGGCCTCCACCCTTTAGGAATGGATCTAAATTAAATATAATTTAAGACTTTACCATTTCGGAGACCAAAATAGCTGACTCAGAAGCAGGAAAACAATTATTTCTAAAACCTGACATTCAGGAATCATGGGACCTTGAAATTTGGACCCAGGGTCAAGGACAAGTTTTCCCCTAACCTAGGTCAAGGAAGAGGTCATCCTTGACCCTTAAGGTCATCCTTGACCCCCTCAAGGTTTTCCTTGACCTTGAGGTCATAGATCTCAAGGTCTCAGTCCAAAGTGCTAGGAAAATGCCGAAAGAAAGTGGAAAAGGGGATAGAATCAGGGGAAAATGCCAGATTTAAGCTGAGGACCCATTCAATGTGCTTGATATGATCCCAAATCACTTACTTGAAGGGCTAAACACTCTTAACATGGAAGTGCTTCCATTTTATGACGATACATTAAGCCCCCACTTTAGCAAGAGTATGGACTCGATACAAACTTTTTGTAAAGGAGAAGAAAGAGGAGATCCAAGTGGATTCACAACAAGATAAAATAACACTTAACTAAGGAAAAAATCCCCCAGGCTAAGGCTTCTAACTCAACATACATGCACGAGGGTGTGAAATGAGAAAACCAAAAGAACAGGGGTTAGTACTAAACAATCCAAATCAATTAGCATAAGAAACCTTGCTAAGAAATATTTCTCATACTAATATCACATTTGGAAAGCTATCATAAAAGCATAAATGGTTACATAAGAAAGACAAGAGAAACACTATAAATAACATAGTTTCATGATCCAGTCCTACTAGCATGAAAGTGAAAAGAGAGAAAGGAGAAAGTGATTACCTCACCCAGTAAGATGCCCACCTTACTGTGAGTCACCCTAGAGGGAGAGCCCAATAGGTTCACCCATAAATTGTGCCTTGAAATTGTAGTGCATCTTCTGATAGCTTCTAGAATACCCATAGATCCACCTTCTTGTATCACTATGAATATGAAATGCATGCCTCCTCAGGATTTAGCAACTTATATGCATTACCTTCAGAAGATTTAGCATATTGAAAATGTGTGTCCCTTCACGATTTAGAAACTTATGTGCGTTACCTTCAAAGATTTAGCATATTTGAAATTGGAAATGTGTGTCCCTTCAGGATTTAGCAACTTATGTGCGTTACCATCCAAGATTTAGCATGCTGCAAAACAAAAGGATAGAACAAAAAAACATAATATAGAGAGAGGGAAGCCGTATTTATGCCCCCCTCCTTAAGGTGGCAAAAACATACTATTTTGACATGTTAAGGAAAGAAAAGAACAAGGATAAATCCTTCTTCAACATCAAGACAATATCCATAGAAAACACCCAGTCCAAGCCAAGAAGGTCAAAGCTCCTATGAGGCCATGGAAAGGACAAATACAAATAAATATCATGCAAGAAGTGAAAAAGTAACCCTTGTGAGGGATAGAACACTTTTTAGTTTCCAAGGTGAGAGATTTATCCACCATGTAAATCCAATGTCAAACATTGAAAGAGGTTGTGATCAAGGACAGAGATCCTCAATGCAAACCAAAATATTCATGTATGATTGGATATCACATAATAGATAGATACTACTTAACCAAGGGAATGATGGATCCCAAAAATACGGAATAGAAGGAGATGGCATCCTTGCCCCCCAAGCCTAGGAACAAAGATGGAAGGGGACCTATTATATCACTCACAACACTATGCAAGACAACGAGCCCCCAAGGATTAGGCTAACATTGTTTACATAATGTGGAGCTCCATAATAGGAACATAAATGTTATTTAGAGAAAACATGATTAAAATACAACTCATTGTCACATGATATATAAATAACATTACTATCAATGAGTTGCCTAATCTGATAATGTAAAGCTTGACATTCATTAGTAGAGTGATCATGAAATCTATGATATAAATAAAAAGGAAGAATCTTCAAGTATGGACTACATTTATTTTTACATTTAGGTCTAGTAATCATCTTAGCATGAAGGAGTTTAGGAAAAATAACTTCTTTGTCAAATTCCTTCATATTTTCATCATGTTGTGAAGTGTTATTCGAGATGTTTTTAACAATGATTTGTTTTTGAGGATTAAATCCCAATCCATTAGAATACTCATGCCCCCCAGTATGTAAGGGCATTTGAATTCCTTGTTTATGCTTACCATATCTTTGACCATTGAATCCTTGTTTAGCTAGGAAATGATAACCAAGACCATAACAAGAAGCCATATTAGGAGTCAATGGAACCTCATTAGTCACTATGTCATCATTAGTAGGTTTGATAGATTCATTGTGGGTAGAAGAAGCAAAAAATTTATTACAAAGGGTTTTAGAAGGAAAAAATCATTGTTCAAATTTTCTTTGTTCCTTCATAAAATCAAGATCATTAACCTTATACTCTCCAATAAATGTAGGAGTAAAATCCAAGGATCCCCAATCATTGTCAGTAAGAGCATTAGAAGAGGAATGATTACTGTTAGGAATAGGAGTAGTGTGGGTTTGAATATTTAGACAAGGATTAGGCACATCATCCACATGAAGTGAATTTACATCTTGTTGTTATGTATAAACATGACTTTACGATGAAGGGTGGAAGGAACAACATGCATCTCATGCAACCAAGGTCTACCCAAAAGAAGGTTATAATTGAGAGGTCTAGGCATAACATGAATAGGTGTATTCAGGATGACTGGTCCTAGTTTGATAGGTAAGGTAATTGATGCAAGAGCATCCCAGGGTAGTTGGCTATCCTGCATGTTTGGGAAATTTGATGGAGTCGTGTGGACTTATTTTCATATGTGAGGGGTTTGGTAGATTTGGATAAACCTACTTGGGTCTTGTGTAATTGGTTTTGATGTATTTAATGGAACTTGGCATGGTCTTGGTTGCTCAGCATGGCCTAGGGGAGCTCAGCCTTGCTTAGAAATTTGGTGCCTATTTCAGGTCATATAAGTAATTTTCCACAAATATTTAGAGGTTGAAAATTTCAGGGATTGAAGAGGGCCTATATTTATACCTACGGTTCGAAGCACGAGTTCTAATTCATCCAGAGCTAGGAGATATCACGATTTTACTAAGACATCAATTTTGGGAATTTAATTGTTGTTGTTGGCCGACTTGTGGCATTTAATTTTGGTATTTGTATTTAATTTCTTTTCAGGGCCGACCTGTGGCTTAGATTTTTATAAGTAGAGGTTTTGGGGGAAGTCTTTAGGCATTCATTCATCCATCTTGGAGAAGAGGAAGAGGTAGAGGAGTGATTTTTGAGGAGAGCTAGTAGCTGCGGCTTGGGAAACAAGGAGATTGCTTGGTGGGCTTGCGAGCACAAGTTTAGATCTTCCTTGGGGGTTCCTACCAGTGTGTGGATCTGAGCTAGCTAGGGTTTGGTTTGGATCTTGCGAGATCTTGTGGAGTTTCTATTGTAATTGCATTATATTTAGACGTAACCCGGAAGGCCTTACAGCTGGGCATGTTGGATGAAAATATGATGATTCTATTATGAGTATTGGCATTGTGTGGATCTATATCTTTGTTTTGTTAATATATTCTATTGTGTGGTTATTTTCTGGGGGCTAGGACATCTCCATCAGGGATTCTCCTACCTTGCACTGCATTAAGTGGTATCAGAGCACAGTTGTTCCTGAGTGTGTGGACAGAGCGCCAAACGGGAGGCAGTTTGCACCAGGACCTTGGGTGGAATTTTTTCAGAGTGAAGGTTGTTCCTAAGTGTGTGGACAAAGTGCCGAATGTGAGGTAGTTTTCATTAGGACCTAGTTGAAGTTTGGATCTAGTTGGTGATTTGCTATAGAGGGTTTGCGAAGATCTTGGAAGATGGCTCTAAGAAGATTGGACCCTGAGTGATTGCAAAACTCCATGATGTAGTGGAGAAGAATATTTCAAAGACTTTTGCTTGGTTGGAAGCTAGATTGACTAATCAAGTTAAGGAAAGGATGGTTGAGAGTGATCCATCTCTGGATAAATTTCATAAGAGAGTTCAAGAGATCTTGAAACTGTGGAGCTGGAGTCTACCGATTAGGAAGCGAGTTGTCTAGCCGGTTAGAAGACTTGTTTGAGAGAGAAGAGGGCATAGCAAGGTCAAGATGGAAGTTGGTTTTATTGATCACTGTGTGGAGGTTGATGTGGAACCTGCGGAGAAACTTGTGGATGTTTCTATGGAGCTTCCTAAGCTTGTTGATGCTATGATTGAGGTTATTTTTCATGATCAGTTGGTTGAGTCTGACATGGAAATTGTGGAGCACTTGGTCATGGATAATCAGGTTGCTAAGGGTGATGATCCATATGTTGGTGATATGGATGTTGCTAGTAAGGATATACATGATACTGTGGATCTGTATGTTCCTGATGTGGACCTGTTGGTGGTTGACATGGTTGAGGATTTACATGTTGCTCCTATTTTGGATTTGAGCTTACATGTTGGTGACATGGATTTCATGTTTGAGGATATTGTTGTTGTTGGTAGTGATCAGCTACAGAGAATGTTGGTGAGGCACTATGTTCAGTTTGTTCCTGGCAGTGAGCATGTTGATTGGATGGTTGAGATTCTAGTGGTTGATAGATGGATGCAGATTTGGGTGATTTGCATGTTGGTTTTATTGTCCCTATTGGAGTGGAAGCCTTTGGTGAAGATGAAGATGGTTGCAGATATTTCATCTGGCATCAAAGTATGAGGCATACTTCTTTTCACACCTGGGGAGTCTGATGCAGGAGCATCCCAGGGTAGTTGGCTATCCTGCATGTTTTGGAAATTTGATGGAGTCATGTGGACTTATTTTCATATGTGAGGGGTTTGGTAGAGTTTGATAAACCTACTTGGGTCTTGGGTAATTGGTTTTGATGTATTTAATGGAACTTGGCATGGTCTTGGTTGCTCAGCATGGCCTAGGGGAGCTCGGCCTTGCTTAGGAATTTGGTGCCTATTTCAGGTCGTATAAGTAATTTTCCACAAAGATTTAGAGACTAAAAATTTCAGGGAATGAAGAGGGCCTATATTTATACCTACGGTTTGAAGCACGAGTTCTAATTCATCCGGAGCTAGGAGATATCATGATTTTACTAAGACATCAATTTTGGGAATTTAATTGTTGTTGTTGGCCGACTTGTGGCATTTAATTTCGGTATTTGTATTTAATTTCTTTTCAGGGCCTACCTGTGGCTTAGATTGGTATAAGTAGAGGTTGTGGGGGAAGTCTTTAGGCATTCATTCATCCATCTTGGAGAAGAGGAAGAGGTAGAGGAGTGAGTTTTGAGGAGAGCTAGTAGCTGCGGCTTGGGAAACAAGGAGATTGCTTGGTGGGCTTGCGAGCACAAGTTTAGATCTTCCTTGGGAGTTCCTACCAGTGTGTGGATCTAGGCTAGCTAGGGTTTGGTTTGGATCTTGTGAGATCTTGTGGAGTTTCTATTTTAATTGCATTATATTTGGCCGTAGCCCAGAAGGCCTTACAGCCGGGCATGTTGGATGAAAATATGATGATTCTATTATGAGTATTGGCATTGTGTGGATCTATATCTTTGTTTTGTTAATATATTCTATTGTGTGGTTATTTTCTGGGGGCTAGGACATCTCCATCGAGGATTCTCCTACCTTGCACTGCATTAGTAATGATGCCTAAAGTATTCTTAGCAATGTTATCAAAGCCACGTATAGGAACATTGTCAGGTTGAATAGTTGAAAGATAGACTTTAATCTCTTTGAGCATGTCCATGCTACAAACATTAAGCCCAGATCCATTATCAATAAAGGTCCTACAAATGATACTCTTATTGATATAAATAACAACCATAAGAGCATCATATTGCTTCTGAATTTCTTTAGAAGATAAATATTTTTGAGTAAATACAATTTCAGGAGGACCCAGGGTAGCATGCATGCATTGTAAGAAGTTATTGATGTTCTCTTGATTAGGAGGTGGAGTGGGAAGAGTTTCTAGAGCTTTTTACAAGGCTTCATAGTAGGTAGGTGAAGTTTGAAGAAGCTCCCATAAAGAAATCTTGGAAGGAGTATTTTGCAATTGGTTAATCAAATCATATTCATTTCTAGGAAAATGGGGTGGAGGAGGAAGAATAGGTTGAGAAGGTGGTAAAGAAGTAGAAACCACCAGCTTAGGTTGAGAGTTATTCCTTGTACGATATGTGTGATCTATTGAATCTTGATTATTGAAAGACTATAAAGACTCCATAGGTTTTCCTTTGATAGTAAGGCAAGGACAACCTTTGATAGTCAACAAGGGTTTTAGAAAAACCATACTAGTTGTCTCAACACTACAAATAGATTCATAAGAAGGAAGCAAAGAAGACATCCTAGGAGGAGCTGAGGTAGGATCTTGATTCTCTATAAGATCATCACTAAAAGAGAGAGCATTAAGGGAATAATTCTCCACTAATGCCTCATCACTAGAAGGAATCCCAAATGGAGGTAAAGCATCTATAATATCATCTTCTTCACTAAAATGTCTACATGTGATTTAGAAAAAGAGTTATCATCATGTATGAATATGTCACCCTCTTGTATCAAAGAGTCTTCATGAGGAGGGGATAAATCAATGTCTTTGTCCAAGGGATCATCCACAATGGTTTCATGAGGAAGAGAGTAATCAACATCCAAATCGAAAGGTTCATCCCAAATAGGAGGATTATCATTCCTACCAATAAAGGACATTGTAGGATCTCCATAAATTACAAAACCTTGATCCCTAGAGGGGAGAGAAGGTAAATTATAGTTGAAAGTAAGCTCATTAGGAGAAGAATTAAAATCAATCCTCAAATCCTCTCCATAAAGATAAATATGAAGGAGATCACATGTACTAAATGAATTCTTTCTAGGTGTGACGCCATGCAATGGTAAAGTAAGAGGAGGATGTTGTGTAATCCCAAAAGTTTTGGAAAATATTTGAAACAACTTGTGCAACATGATAAAAAATAAAGAAATGCATAGGAAATAGATCTAGATATATCCAAATGCATTCAAATGTAAATCAAACACAATAGGGCCTCTAATTCCACAAAGCAATGTAAATGTTTTTGTATTTTTAAAGAAATTTTGCAATTTTTTTATATTTTTGAAATATAAATGCAAGAGCATAAAGGAAATCTACTTTTATAAGCATGTAAGATCTAACATAAAATTCAAATCTAACACCAAAAATAAAGAGTTGTCTATTGCGGGTTCACCAAAATGTAAAGGGTAAAGGTGAACACACAAGATACAACAAACACAATAGGGCATCTAATTCCACAAAAGATAGGGGGTAAGCTTGTCGGGTTCACTAAAATGAATAGAAGTGAAATTGAATCACCTCCTATTGATTGAAGTTTGAATTTGAATAGGGATAAGATGTATGATATAGGAGTAGAATATAGGACCTATCCTCAATCCAAATTCCCAAATAGAAAGATCCGAATGGATTAACCACAAAGAAGTGATCAATGCACAAAAGAATCAAACAATGGAGAATATGAATGAAGGAGAAAACCTTATATTTCTCTATGAAGAGTATATTCTTGAAATCTGAAATAAATGAAAGGAAAATACTAACCTCAAAATATAGCTGATCTAGAAAATGCTTAGTTTTGATGTCTATGTACAGTTTTAGAGAATTCTGCAACTTGTTTCAGACTGGAAATGTTGAGACGGAGAAAACCCAGAAAACTTTTGTCTTTCTGGAAGCAGGTAGTCTTTGACCCAGATAAAAGGTCAAGGACTACCTCAAAATTTTGAAGGTCATCTTTGACTTTGTTTGCGGATCTCAAAATTTTACTAAAAAGGGTATCCAGATCCAAGCTCCGCTTCGTAGTCCTACACCTGTACCTATAAGAAAAAGAGGTTTTTGTTGTTTGGATGGGGGGTTTGCCTTGGTTAAACCCAGGTTTGGAATCAACCTTAATAATGAATTTTAAATAGACAATGCTAGCAAGTAGTAGAAGTAGATTCAACAACGAAGCTATGATACTCAATAGATATGCAATCGTATTTGAAATGTAATCAGATATATTGATATGAAAGCTTGATCATGTAAATCAAAACCTCCATGATTTTATGCTTGGAATTCACCTTGAGGGAAGAATGAATGGATCTTGATGATGAACAAAGGATCTTAAAGGAAGATCACACCACCATCATGATGGATAGATCCAGGGTTTGAAGGATGAATCTTTAATGCATGAACCAAAACCCTTTTATGGCTTGAATGCTTGAATCATTGATCTTCAATGGAGAACTTGAATGGAGAAGAGGACTTGAATGGAATGCTTTCTTGATCTTGCATTGAGAAAAACTTGAGCACTTGATCTCCCAAGAACTTGATGCCTTGATCATGAAATTCGATAGAAACTTGATGGAAAAACTTGTTGCAGAAAATGAGAGAGGAAGGTTTCTTTTTATAGTGATCTAGTTCACAATCCTCTAGAGGGGCCACATAGGGGAATTAAATTCCAATTAGGCCTCAACCCTTTAGGAATGGACCTAAATTAAATATAATTTAAGATTTTACCATTTTGGAGACCAAAACAGCTGACTCGGAAGTAAGAAAACAATTCTTTCTAAAACCCAACATCTGGGAATCATGGGACCTTGAAATTTGGACCCAGGGTCAAGGACAAGGTCGACCCTGACCTAGGTCAAGGATGAGGTCTTCCTTGACCCTGAAGGTCATCCTTGACCCCCTCAAGGTCATCCTTGACCTTGAGGTCACAGGTCTTAGGGTCTCAGTCTAGAGTGCTAGGAAAATGTAGAAAGAAAATGGAAAAGGGGACAAAATCAGGGGAAAATGCCAGATTTAAGGTGGGGACCCATTCAAGGTGCTTGACATGATCCCAAATCACTTACTCAGAGGGCTAAACACTCTTAACATGGAAGTGCTTCCATTTTAAGATGATACATAAATTTATCAATTCGTTGTTTCTCCTCTATCTCATTTTGATTTCAATAACGAGGGGGCAGTACCTATCAAACTTTAATCCTTGATTCAGCTTTATCAATCCTATCAATTGCTTCACTTGGGGAAACCTTTCTTGAGATTCTTATCTGGGACATGACAATTACCTATTTACAAGGGTGTTGGCCTTGTCTTTTTCAATGAGCTTATCTTTGTTCTAATGTGTTCCCATCTGTTGATCACACGTCTAGGTTGTTTTGTGATTTCAAATCAATCTCACACTTCAACTTCATTCTTTGACTAGATGTGTTCCCATAAAGATCACACATTAATCAAAGAGGGGAAAATGTATGCACCCTAAAATATTCACTTGGACTTTGGGCCCCCATTCATCAATTTATCATTTCCTGAATCAATGCCTTGCCATTTTTTTGGGGGGTTTATAATAGAGTTTTTTATATTAATATATGAAAAGAGATTACAAAAACTATGATAGTAGGACTGTCAATACAGTGAAATATACAACCCACATATGGGTATCCAGTCTAAACTTAATAAACTATACAAAGGTTGGTAACAACATATGCCAAAACCTTGCTCTCACTATGTTGATCAAACAGAATTCAATGGCTATCTTTACTACCACCAAGCTTTATTTTTGAGAGCCAAAAACCTCCAACACACACCAAAAAATAGAGTTCAGCCACCCATAGCATGCAAAAGAGAAAAACATAGCACCCATTTCTTCAAAACAACACAGCCTAAAAGTCCTTAGCAGCATCTCTCGCACGTTGAGGAAGAGCCGAGCAAGATCGGTGAGGAACATCCACCGATACTTGAGCATGCGAGCCTTCAAAAAATGCTTTTATTCGGCCTTAACCTTCTCCCATTTAGCTCTGTTCTCCAACAAATAAGTATCCTTATCCACCTTTCCCATCCACGTGATAAAAGGAATAAGGTAGTGTTCCATTGCCTCATCTCTATCTGTAATACATTTAGATATGTATGTGCCAACCCCTGGCACCACCCACTCAAGAACTGATTCCAGCCCTAATAAAAGGTCTTCTACAAACAATGATTCAGAAACCCACTTGACCATGTCTAAGGGATCCCCAAGCTCAATTCCCCATGCTATCACCATAGAGATAATAGAGATATTATCTCATCTCATCAACCGGAACTCCTGAAATAAGGGGCCAAGGACCCCAATAACCACATCCACCAAAACTCCTGACTTAATTTTAAGGAGACCAGCAACCCTTTCCCTACTCACCTCTCCTTCAAAAGAATTCATTTGTCTTTTCATTTTCATAGTTATATTTGCATGCATTTTTCCACCAAACCCGCCGCCCCAGAACCAATAGGCACCACCGTCCAAACGGGAAGAAAAAATAAGCTCAAAGATGTGAATAACATCTACCCAACTCCCCATTTAAATCTTGCTAAAAGTTGGCTACCACGCAAACCATCAACTTGATGTCCTATCTTATGATCCAAACATCCCATCCGCAACACCACACACAACCTCGAAAAAATCCTCTGCCATCTCCCGCGTGTAAAATATTACCTATCCACAGAGGGAAATCTGAATCATCATAAAACGCTGCCAAAACCAAAGGCCTTGTCAACACCAACAAGGCATTCAGACATAAATCTTGACTCCAAACAAAACCTCAGCCCATCATAGGGAATTATGTCATTAAAACTAACACAAGCCACTTGGGACATAACCCCATCTCAACGGTCCCAAAAAACTCATTTCAAAATCTCCATAGCTTATGCCAACCACCCTTGATCAGAAAGAAAATTATAAAACTATATCCATCTCCTCTATAACTATTTCCCCTACTACTCAAAATTAACTGCCCATTTAGATAGCGCGTCTGCTTCAATATTTCCTTCCTGATATGTATGACTAATTTTAAACTCAGTGAAGGAGTCCAACACCTTAATCACATCATTGATGATAGGTTGGAGATGCCATGCATTACACCATCTATTCTTAAAATCATTGAACATCACAAGAGAGTCACCTTCTAGATGAATCTGTCGAACACCCAACTTGGCACCTAATCTGACCTCAAACAAAGCAGCATAACCTTCTGCCATATTATTGGTGTCATCCCTCATCTTTTGAGCACCAACCACAATGGTGGACCCATTGTTGTCTCTCACTATCACACCAACAACTGAAGGACCTGGATTCCCCCTCGATGCACCATCAAAATTAACCTTCACCCAACCATAGTCCGGAGGATTCCACTTAATGTCATCCCAAATCCTACCCTTTAGCAATCTCTTATTGTTTGGCTGGTAGCTGCTACACCTTAAGCTAGGCCACGCCCATTGAACTCACACATCCATACAAGTAAATGAGGTAGAAGGAGGAAGGACAACCAATCTAGCATTAACAACTTCCTCAATTGCTAGATTGATCCTACCAACCAATCTCTCAACATCTTCCTTCTTATCTTGAAAAAGGCATCTATTACGTTCTTTCCAAACCTCCCAAACTAGAATAGAAGGGCTGGCAACCCAAACTGATGAAAAAACTGATCTCTAAGATAGGGTCGGCCAACCATAGAACACCTTCTTTAGACTATCCGAGAAAGGGCCCTACCAACCTAAATTCCTGCGTAACATATCCCAACATTTCTCAGTAACTATGCATGAAAGAAGTAAATTATTTACATCTTCCTCCTCACACTCACACATTGGACATCTAGTAGGTCCATAGATACCAAATTTTCTCCACATCATCCCAGTAAGAATCCTCTCTTTAATAGCAAGCCAGGTAAAGGCACCTGCCTTTGGAAGGCAATCTTTACCCCATAACAATTTAGAGGGCCACAACTCATCTGCCTCTGCTCTACCCAAAATTTGATAACCCAACTTCATAGAATAATTGCCACTATTTGTTTCACACCACTTAATGCAGTCATCAAAATCACTAATACTTATACTTCTCTCATTAAAAATCTTACTCATACACCTTAATTGCTGCTCATTGAGACCCAAAACCTCCAAACCTTTCCAATCCCAAACCTGCCCAAGTGGGCCCATTCTCAACTCCACGTAGTCACTGAGATACACACCCCATTTTTTACACATGAGAGCCTTCAACTCTTGCACACCCTGCAATTTAGTCAAGACCGAAAAACCGTTCCAAGAATCATCCCAAAATTTGATTCTATGCCCATTCCCCACCTGCCAAGTTAAATGTTGACGTATAAGTGGCCTGTAGCTAATGATAAAATTCCAGATAGCAGAACCTTTGGGCAAATTCAGAGTATTCAAAATTATGTAATTCTTCATTATGTCTAAACACTTAGCTTTCAAAACTTTTACCTATAACAAATCAGGTTGTAGCCTTGCCATATTTTCAATTCAAATCAATTTCCTTGATTAAATCATAATTATTTCAAATATTTCAATATTTCCTAAGGTTTGATCATTTTATCCTAAGTTTTATTTAATTAAGAGAACATGCTCCTTTTTAATCAAATAAAAAAAACTTTTATTTAAATAATAAAATCACTTTATCCTAAGCCACATTTAATTAAAAGAACAAATCTCTTTTAAATAAATAAAAAATCTTTTAATTAAATAATAGAAACCACTTTGCTAAAAATAATAAATAAATAATAAAATAAAAAGAAAAAGAAAAAGAGTTTTTGTCTATACATTGAATGCACACTTTCCAAGATGAGTGGAATCTCCTTTTGCCTCTTAATCTCTTCCACACATCTTTTTGCCTCTTAACAATGTCCATTGATTTTGCCTCTTGAGAATCTTGAGCATATGGATCAACCAAGATTTAATCTCCATCATTGCTCATTTCTTTTTGCCTCTTAATCTTGACCGTCCATTCATTTCTAAAATCTTTTATAAGGGGCTCTCTCCTTCTCATTTAGGCATGGAGATTTTGTAGATCGAGATTTTATTTTATTTTTATGCTGCAGGTTTGGAGAGCGATTTTGGAGGAGAGTTTGAGCACTTGAGGTTGAACATTGCAACTTCTTTTTTCTTGTCTTCTTCTCTCATGTCTCCATGGCAATCCATTTAGATTACTCTTGCACTTGCATATTAGATTAGATTCATATTTCATTTCATATAATAATCTTGCATGCATATTTCCTTTCATACATTAGTTTTCTTTCATGCATTGTTATCATATAGAATAAGCTTCCATTTTCATTTTCATGCTATTTAATGATCATGGAGACTAGCATTTTTGCTTTTCCTCTTTGAATCTCTCATTTTATGGTATACTTGCATGGGCACAAACTAGGTCTAAACTGAGGGCCTCCATTACAAACCATTGCACTCCATGAATAGAGAGCTATGAGTCCCCACATGAAACCTCATTCTTGAGCAATCTTGGATATAATGACTCATAGAAGTGTGTCAACATTTTAGCACACAAGTATCAAGGAGTAGTGAATGCTCCTACTAAGGCTATTTTTCTTCAAAACATTATTATTGAGTTTGGCATTTCCTTTCAGAAGTAATAGTCATCTTTTTTAACAACTAGAGTACTATACATATATCTCACAACTAGGTTCATCATCAAAGGACCATACATATTAATATCCACATGTACTACATTTGAGATTTAATTCATGAGTAGATCATCAATTTTAGGTACTATCCAACATTAGATCAAAATATAGACAACTTTACCAAAACCTCACTAAAAGAAATAACCTTTATCTGTTAACTTTTTAGGGGGTGTGCCAAGTGTCCAATCTGTGTGTGTGTGTGTGTGTGTGTGTGTGTGTGTGTAGGGGGTTTTCTTCTCTTTTAGGGGACTTCTTGTGCATAGGTACCTCATTAGGTCTAGTTTTGAGGACATGTCTTTACTGTACATTTCTCCTAAGTTTCACTTCATGGGGGTGTTAGTGTGAATAGGATTCTTTATCTATCTAGTTATGTATTGCTAGTTCTCCACTATAGCTCCCTTCACACTTCATTAAGTATACTTGGGGACTTTTTCACTTTCGACCACATTTGTTGTGTGTTTTGTCTCTTGGATAGTAAGTGCTTTATATACCCACTCATTGCTCTTATATGAGCATCTTATTCCATTACATTGTAATTACATTCTACATTTTTTTATCTTACATTCTCCCAATGCTATTTTATTTCTTTAGCATTTGCAATTCTCTCTTGGAGACTAACTTTTTATTATTATTTTGATCTTATATCATTTACATTTGTAGTTTTATATCTATTATTTAGCACTAGTTTTTCTGGGTTATTTGTCATTTTAGATTCTAACACCTTCCCTTAAAATCTTTGAAGACTCACTAAAATTAGAAAATTCCTCAACAATCTTAGATATAGACCAATTTCCTTTGATAATAGAATGGAAAGGTTTAGACAAATCCCCAAAACCATAATTTATTTTGGAGATTCTAACACCTAAGGAAGGCGAAAGAAACCCCTTTTTATCCCCAAATACTTGCCATCACTTGAGGAATCTACATTTGGGCTCAAATCACTCTTCCTAGTCTTCAAATGTGTATTTATTATTACCAAAAGGAGGTCATCCTTCACATCAAGAATATCCTTGGAGTAACATCAATCCCATGAAAAGGCGAAAGACCAAGACCAAACAAAGGGGAAGAGGGATCTTCTTCCTCTTCCTAAGAAATGGAATCATGATTCTCCTTGATCCAATAATATATCATTGGTTCCATAGAAAAAATACCACCAACACCCATAGTGAAAAAGAAACTTGCATCGCAGCCTTTAGAAACTCCCACATTAGAGCCCTCAAATCCAAGGTACAAATCATGGCATCCTCTTTAGTGATTCACACCCTAGACATAGGGTGCATGCCAAAAACAATTCCAACAACAAAACTCTAGCATTTGAGCTTCCAACACCACTTCATGATTCTTCATTACCTAATCCACCATTACCATCAGTGTAGCAAGGGGTTTCAATGCCTCTAACGCCTACGCATGCACATGCCTTTCCTTGTGCCTATGTTAACACCATTGTGCCAATGTTAACGCTATTATGTCCATCATAATATTTTATGTTAATTCTATAACAAGATTTTTATTCTCTCAGGGTTTCATATCTAGTAAAGGTTATGCAACTCATCCTAATGAGATTTTAATTGTCAATTAGTTTTATATCTAGCAAGGTTTATGCAACTCATTCTCATGGGTTTTTAATAATGGTCAATTAATATCTCTGTATATTTTTAAATTTATCCCCTGCACAATCTTAATATATTATGCAAAATTATACATTATAAAGACCCTATTTATAGTTAAGGGGGAACTTTATTTGCGGACCTAATTTATGGAGGTGAAAACCACTATATATGCAATGTACAAGACTAATTAGTTTAGTTTATTTGTTTATTAAGAATAGATGATCTTGAGCTCATTGACATATTCAAAAAGTGTTGTTCCTCCAAAATTCTCATGAGTGATGAATTTATAGCAAAAATAAAAGAAAAGATGATTAAATCAGATGCCTTTGCTAGAATCATAAACATGATCATATCACGATCTTCTTCTTCCAAACATTCTTCATCATCTAAATCTTCTCATTTTTCTTCACCTTCCAAGTCTTATCATGACTCTTCCAGACATCATTCTCATTCTTCATCTTCTAAGTCTTATCATGATTCTTCTAAACACTATTCACATTTTTCATCTTCCAAATCTTATCATGACTCTTCTAAACATCATTCAAATTGCTCATCATCCAAGTATTCTTCTTCCACTAGGTCTTCATCTTCCTCTTCTTCACGATTTCATTCTTCTTCTACTTCTTCAAAGAGTCTTACTTCTCTTCAGAAGACATACCATAAAGAGCAACGTGATAGTCCTTATGATGTCTCTTCCACAAAGAGTGACACACCCACCTATGATGACTATGATGATGGACAATGTTGTGATGCCCATGAAACTTCTATTCCTAAGCATCATCTTCATGGTACACTTGTGATTTCTAAGGGGGAGTCATATTGGGTAGACTGTGATGGTGATCCATATGACTCTAAATTTGAAGAATTCTTTGATGATTTTTGTGAACAATACAATATTCTTACTGAGGAAGAGAAAATCTACCGTGCTGATTTCAAACGTCAAAAGAATCTCTCCTCTAAAAGTTCTCATGCTGAAAATAAAGGTTGCACTCTCAAGCAAGATCATATTAATGTTGAACCTTTGTCTTGTGATGGTTCTCTTCCATCCTCTACTTCCTCCAATGCCCATATATTTCCTAAAGCCTCTGAGTCTTCCAAATCTTTCATAAATATTTCATCCAACAAAGATCCTAAGGCTTTCCATGCGATTCCCTATAGTTATCCTCAAGGGCTACCTCTTAAAGAAACTCAAGCTAACCTTCACTTGGCTGCAAATACTTTTAATAATGCTAAACCTAAAGAGCCTAAGCCTTTATATGCTACAATGCCTACTTCAGTTAGTCCTTCACCATCTCTTCCAAAGTCTTCCATACAATTCCAACCTACTTCTTTATCCGTAGAAGTGGCTCCATGTCAAGAGGACCCTAAAAATGATAAAGAAAAAAATATAAATAAATATCAAGATCAGGAACCCTCCATATCATCCAATTCTCTTCATGATGTATCTTCTCCATTGCATGGTTCTTTTGATCCTCTACACTCTTCCGCATTCATTCCACCATCTCCTAAGCAAGATCAAGCTACTACTTACACTATTGAGCTTATTGATAATCAAAATAACCTTACCACACTTGCACTTTCCAAATATGAGACTTCCATTAAGGTTATTGAAAATGGTTTTGTTACTTCCAATGTTAAGCTTATTGAAAATCAAGAGAAAAATTATACGCTTATGCTATCCAAAGATCCTTGTCAAGATCAAAGTCTTTCATCTTCTTGTTCTACCACTCCATACTCACTTCTACTTTCTACTCTTCCTAAATCTTTGCAAACTTTGAATGATCCTATCAACGAAGTTTCTCCTATTCAAGATGTTCATGATACTATTGAAAATCCTAATGCTCATTCTAAAGATGCTGATGTCCTTAGTTGTCATATAGATGTTGATAAAATTATTGATTATCCTTTTGCATCTTCCAATTCCATTCTTGGACCTCTTCCACCGTTCCTAAGGGCTTCACATCTTCCTTCCATATTGGGTCCTTATATCCCTTCACTTTCCCCTCCTAACTCTCCTAATTCATCATCTATCCTGGGTCTTTATGTCCCTCCGTCTCCTATCTTTCCTCAAGATCAACATAGATACATACCCTTGAATCTTTTTCATCCATCCACCCATCTAAACCAGTCATATCGTCCTTCTTCTTCCACAAGTCCTAAGTCTTTTGGAAATAACTTGAATGTTCAATACAAGAAAAAGAAGTAATACAAGAATCCATCAAAAAATGAAGATTACCATGTCTACTCTAATCAACATGGAGGCATAAAGTCAAAAGAGATATCTAAGAAGAAAACTACAAGATAAGTATGGGTTCCAAAATCCTTCATTCATTCTAACCTTTCGCTATCATTTTTCTCTTTGGTCTTGATCTAATAAAAAAAGAGTAAAACACAATGCTATGAAGTCTCTTGACATGTCTACTCTTTTGGACTGCATCCTTTCCTACTCTTATACCACGCTTTTGAGGCTTATCCTATGCTAGCCTTTCATTGCTTGTCCAAATGCGCTTTACATGACAATTTTTTTTCCTAGCTTGGGTATTCTTGAGGAGTTTGACCTTGAAGATTTCTTCCCTCCGTTCGCTTTCATTCTCCTTTCCTCCACCAGCTTGCTTATCCATCTTGTTTTCCACCTTACTAGACATTGGGACTACATGATGTGATCTTGCTCATGAGTCTGATGCCTATTTTGTCTGGGGGCATCCTTTGTACATATTTTATGATCTTGAAAAAATACCAAAAAAATTCATAAATGATGCTGAAAAAATCCTAAAAAGCATAAAAAGTCCTGAAAAAATACAAAAAAAATCAAAAAATTTAAAAATTCAAAAAAAAATAGAAAAAGTGCCTTGGTGAAAACCTGGAAACAGGCGCCTTGGTAGCAAAAATCTAAAAAAAAGAAAAAAAAAAAAAATTGCAATAAATCCAAGTGGTGAAAACCTAGAAATAGGCGCTACTTGAGGCCTTTGCACCCCTATTTGTTAGCATGTGTCCTCGACACTTAGCCACTTTCCATCATGCCTTGACCTTATTTGACTTGGTCTGGAATTGGTCTTTGTCTTTTTCTAAGGGGCATACCTATTAGCATAGGTCTTTTAGGTGCGTTTGTCTCTTGGGGCATTTCACAACAGGTGTTTTACAACACCACTCCAAACAGTATTTTTCAACACTACCATTGCGTCAGGTGTTTCTTAACACTTATCAGATGTTTTTCCCAATAGTCTAATTATGATGTGATATTTCTCATTTGCAGATGTGATAACTAGAGTCTAACTCTATAACCAACACACACACACCTAAACAATCAACTCGCTTGAGATATGTTGACTTTATTTTTCTCTGTGTGTTGTCTATGAGGATTTATTTGATGAGTGCTCTCTCCCTGAGAAATTTTTGATGATGCATAGCTAGAAGACTAAGGGAATGAGAACATGTTTTATTTCTTTATCTTCTTGTGGATATATTTTGTTGGTCCTACCTGTCATGAGCATTTATGCTGGTCTTACTTGACACTATGGATTGACAAGGTATTATCCTTGACTGTTTTGCAAGTGCATGCTTCTAGTTATCCTGACTTTCATGTGTCTTGATACAAGCATAATCTCGCCATATCAAACTTAGGTAATCTCACTGCATTAGTCATCTTGACCTCCATGTCTTTGATGCCTAGGTGGGATTTCCACATTTCTATCTGATAAAGATCATATTCATATCCACATAGTTATGCTAGTGTGCATTGTATGATCTTACGACACTACCAATAACGCTCGATGATGATAATTAGATGTTTATAGGCATTGTGACCTTGCAAGTCAACCACTTTCATAGTAGCTTGCATTCTTAGGTTCATCATAGTTTAGTTTTTGCATCTTGCATATGGAGAGAGCTCTCATTTTTATCATCTACGGACTAGTTGGTCAACTATGCTCATTTTCTGATTCTTCTTGATCATATCTTTCATTTCTGGTCTTTCATGTCACATTATTTTCTATCCATTTCAGACTCAAAATCGAAATCTGAGTCGCATTTCCAAGCTTTTTCATTCTTCTACATAGTTGACTAACCTTTTGAGGCATAATTCTTCGATCTTTGATGAAATTTCTTCCTTTCCATGTCTTCCAAACTTCTAGTCTTTCATTCACCCCTTTCGCTTCATTTCTCTAAGGTTTGACTTAGTCTTTATCTTATATCTTTTTCAGTCAAACCTCGTCAACCTAGGGCATATCTTCACTATTTGATGGTTATCCTATCATGCTCCATCCTTCGATTATGATTTATTGTGACTTGATCAGGTTTATCAATTTGTTGTTCTCTTCTATCTGATTTCGATTTCGATTCCAAGGGGGCAGTACCTATTAGCTTTAATCTTTGATTTAGCTTTATCATTTAGCTCAGCTTGAGATTCTTATTTTTAGACTTGATTATCACCTAGCAGTGACGGTGGTGATTTTATCTTTCAATTTTTATCTCCTATTTTTCAAATTTGATTATTGCCTAGCAGCGACAGTGATAGTTTTGTCTAAGGCTTGATTTGCACCTAGCAGCGACAGTGTTGGTCTTGTCTTTCAATTTTTGCTTATTTTTGTCCTGATGTGTTCCCAAAATGAACACACATCTGAGTTATTTTGTGATCCCAAATCGATCTCACATTTCAATTCTTCTTTGACTGCATGTGTTTCCAGAATGATCACACATTAGTCAAAGAGGGGCAAATGTATGCACCCTAAAATGGTCGCCTAGACTTTGGGCCCCCATTCAACAATTTATCAAATCCCTGAATCAATATTTTCAAATATCAACAATATCAATTATATCAATTTCCTTGATCAAATCATAATCAATTCAATATTTTTTAAGGTTTGAGCCTTATTTAATTTAAAAGAAATAAAAATAAAAATCTTATTTAATTAAGAGAACATGCTCCCTTTTAATTAATTAAAAATCTCTTTTAATTAAATAATAAAATCACTTTATCTTAAGCCTTTATTTAATTAAAAGGAATTTTCTCCCCTTTTATTTAAATAAAAAATCTCCACTTTTCTTCTTATCCTTGTTGCACAAATAAAGCATTTAATTCTTATTTATAAAGAAAAATAAAATAAAAAATAAAAGAAAAGTACTTTTGCCTCACATGGACATAAAGTAAATGCTTCTAATTTTCTTATTGAAAAATATTTGTGCACAAGGATCAAGCTTCTTTTTTTTCTCCATCGTTGATTAAGTTTTTTGCCTCTTAATCTCTATGGTCCATTATTTTTCACTTCCTATAAAAGAAGAGCTCTCTTCCTCATTTGCACACACCATACATATTTGAATTATTATGCTACAGGTTTTCTAAATCATTAAAGCTTCTGGAGATATTCTTGCATCAAGTTTTGAAGATTTGGAGCATCATTGGCATTCATCTTGCATCTACATCACATCCTAACTTGCATCATAGTTTCATTATCATGGTATCATTTCCTTTCATGTTTTAGATTAATCTCACATAGTTTAATTAGAGGGTTTGTAACTCTTTCATTTCCATTTTCATAGCTTAATTGCATCTTCATTTTCATAAGATTAATTTGCATTCTCATATAGATTTGCATAGCATTGCATTCATTTGGAATCTCTCATTGTGTGGTTGACTAGCAAGGTCATTAGTTTATAGCTCTAGCTGAGAGCAATTTTACAAATCTTTCAACTCCATGCATAAAGAGCTATGGATCGATTTGTGAGGGCTCATTCTTGAGTTTTCTTGCATGTAAGGATTCATAAAAGTGTGACAACATTTTAGCACACAATTTGAAGGCAAAAAGTAGAAACAATATTTTAATATGTAATTAATAATCATTGACCTTTAATTTACACATGTTTAATAAACATATATATTAGTAGAGTGTAAACAAATAGATATCATGACATCTATTAATATTATTCATATACAAAATTTTCCTATTTTTTAAAGCTTTATACCTATACATCTTAATTATTATATTTATTTAAAATAGATAAACTTGATTATTACACAAACTGTACAAGTAATATTGCTATTACCATTACATTTTGATATTGACTATCCTTAATGATATATATGAATTATCATGCTCAAAATCTTAGAAGTGATTATGAGCGTTCTATTTATTTTACTTGGAAAACCTAAACTAAATTCTGGATATACCAAGTCATGGGGGTGTGATATCCACTTTATCCAAACTTAAATTGTGAGAACATCACCTAAATTATAAGTACATGTGATGTAATGCACTCAATTCTCTTCACGTATTTGTAATTATTATTGTTTTTGTTTTAGATAATGACTGATAGGATCCATTATTACACAACATTTTTGTGGCTAAAATGTGAGGAAGAGGCAATGAAATCCAACCAGACAAACTCAAAACGACACTGATTTTAATTTCTTGTACGTGAATTGTCCAAGACAGCTAGCGATAGCTGTTGCCTCTTGTAAAACTTCCCAAGAGAGGACCCTGCAAAGCCAAAGATATTTTCAGATTCTCACCAAACAGAAAGATTTTTGCAATAAGAAAACAAGCAAAATGATAGACCCAAAGAGAAATAAAGAGAGCACATGATGAATAGGTAGCAAGTAGATTATAAGAAAAAAAGCAAGAGTGGTTTCATGGAGTGTAGAGTAGGCAAACAAGGCGTGCTTAGTGGGATGGTGGTGGGTCTTGCATGCCCCCCAAATGAGTAGACCCACAGCAACACAACCATCACCATTGCTGTATAAAATGGTGCCCATATAATTTGAAGGACTTGACAATGAAATCTGAAAAGGAAGTTAACAGTATTAGGGCAAAAATGTGGATCCATGGGGAAGGCAAGAAAAGTAGAGACAAAGGAAGTCTTTAATGTGTGAGTGGGTGGAATATAAGTAGTATTGGAAATAATTATAAGATGGGTGTAATGGGTACATGTGCTTGCATGTGCCTGGTCTCGCAAACATGGTCCACCCCTCCACTTCCACCTTATTCATTGCTTTCCATATTTATTTCTCTCTCAGTTGTTCCCTGTTTAAGTATTTATGGCTTTCCACGCTTTCATCAGAGATTTTCCTAGTTCTTCTTTGCCTTTGTGTCAGAGCCGTTGTGCTGTTAATGAAGCACCCCTCTCTAACACATGACTAGGCTTTAAATGTAAAAGAAAACCCTAGATCTGGTTCAGGATAGCTCTTTTATGGTTTGGAAACCATGAATTCAAGAGGAGATTCCTCGAGTTTCCGAGAACTTTATCTGAGAAGATTTCTGTGGGCTCTCAAATGTATCAGAAAGCCCACAGGAAGTAGTCAAGGTGATGGAGATGAAGTTACAGAGGTCCCGAGGTCGAGTCGCAGTATAAAGCTGGCAGCAGATGTTTCCCTAGCCCTAACTGCAAACCGTGCAGCTTGGAGCCGGGCCCTCCTCAATAGAATCTCCGGTGATGAGATAAACAGGCCTGCTCTTAGGAAAATTCTAGAGCCTTCGAAATTCCAAGCTATAATTGCACAGAGGGCCAGGCACCAATCTCGTTTGATATACCAGTCCAGGCTTAAACATGCCCACATGCAGCAGAATTTTCATGGCTTGAGAGGCTCAAAGCAGAGTAGTTTGTCTTTGTGTAGAGCTTTTTGTTCTAGGAGAATGAGACCTGCTTTCTCATCAAATGCTCGCATGTTTAACAGGCGCACAAGGAAGCTGCAAATGCTTGTTCCAGGTGGGGAATCCATGGAGGCCTCTTGCTTGCTTAGAGAAACAGCAGATTACATCAGATCTCTTACAATACAGGTAGAGGTCTTGCAATCTCTAGTGAATTCTGTCAATGATAACCAACACCCACCTTGATTGAATGTACTAGAAAAGAGCATCTCTTGAGGCCATTTTTAGGTAACATTTGAAGAAAATTCTTTGCCATTGCCATCAACACCCAACTGGCAAAAGAGCCTCTCAGTGCCATTTTCAGTCTGATGGGCAGTATCCAAACATATTCCCTTGCCTTTTGATCAAAACCCACCATGAATATACTAGCAACAGCACCTCTGGATGGCATTATCTGTAGGTAATATCTGAAGAATTCCATCTGACTGATCTTGCTCTTTGTGGTATTTTGTTTGATAGGTCAGGCCCATAGATTCTTTGCATATTACCTATTACCAACCTTATGTTAAAACCAGAGGTTCTGTTCCTAATAGTAGGCAATGGTATTAGAGAAATTGTCTAAGATGGTCGGTTTTTTTTTCTTTGAATACTTGCGGAATTTTATTTTATCTTTCTTTCAAAGACATCCCAAATAAAATGCCATCTTTTACTACTGAATTCAGCAGCTGATCTTCAATTCTGGTTATTCCTCGGGTAATGTGTGACCAATCCCAATCTGTTTGCAGTGCAAGCAATAAGACATGGCCTTTGTAAGTGATGTTTGATTTTATATACAAGATTTTTTGTCAAAACAAAAACAATATGACTGTTTTATCAGCTTTATTCTTACTCTTAAATGGGTTAAGATGCATTTTGATTTAACATGCATTAATACTACTGACTTTTATTGATTAATTGATTGCAATCATAAATGTCCCATGATTCCATTATTCTGAGCCTCCATTGAAGAAAATTTCCAATACAAATTCTATTCATGAACGTTATAAGTCAGTCATGTTAATTGTTGGATTTCACCACCATATAGGTTCTTGATTATATTTAAGATTATAACCAGAAACTTTTAATTACACATTTTGTTCTTCTTCGATGGAGGGAACATATCTCGGTTTTTTACCTTCAAAGACTAAACGATGCACTTTAGTTTAAGTTGAATGGCCGTTACTGACTAATCCCGTGTCATTTTCCCACCATTAATAGCAGGTCACTGACTTAGATGTTATTCTTTTTCGACATGCCTGCACAGTAGAATTTGCATATATATAGCCAGCCTATCGTCATGCCAGTTAGTTAGCTTTTTGTTGCCTGAATTAGTACTGATTGTCATTATTCTATATAAGGTATGGCCTCTTCCCTTTCCTTTTTTCTTGTGTGTTAAAAGAAGGCATGAGATTTTTATCAATGTGATCATGGAAAAAGGATGGGTGGTATGAAAGGACATCCTTAAAGTCTAGGTTAAAGTCCAGGTTGGATAGAGAACTGTAGATTATAAAAAGATTAAATATTTTATCAGTATATTTATATTTGGAAAAATTATGTTAAAATGTTTAAAATATTATTATTTATAAAATAATTTTAATTATTTATTATTTAATATAATTGTATTTTATTTAAATTATATTATTTGTTATTTCAGTTTTTTCATCAATCTTTTTTTACTTTTTTTAGTGGGTTTGAGCTGTTAGATAGAACAAAATCTGAATCAAATAAGAAATAAAAGTTGGCAGATAAAACTTTTATGCTTATTTTTGGTTTTCCTTTTTATTCATAGAATTTTGGTAACCTTTTGAAAGGACTATTACTATTGTAGATGTCTATAAACATAATAAAAGAAGATTTTTTATTTTTATTTTATGTTAATTTAAAAGAAAAAATGAAATCATAAAAATAAATAAATAATATAAGAACACCCTCAGAATCTTGAGAAAATAAATAAAGAACCAAAGATTAAACTAAAACAATACCAACCAAAATGGCCTCTTTTTTCCTCTTTTCTTGTGGATCAAAAGAAAGCATGTATCAACGTGAATCATAAGAAAAGATGAGTAAAGATAATGGAACCCAGTATACCCAGTATATTTTTCTTTTTATATAGAAAGACGAGTAATAAGGATTCTGGAACAAAGTTTTGTGATCTATATTTAAGGTGCTCCCTTGAAGAATCTGTGACCGTCTTTTCTTATACTGGTTACAAAAACTTTAAAATATATACCAAACTTTGAGCTGTAATGCATTACAGCAACTTGCCAATTGCAGCTTATTCTGCAACAACCAAAACAATAGAAACGCTTGAATTTTATATGATTTTGAAATCTGGAATTGCAATTTTTTATTTGAGTTTAAATTCTGAATGAACTTTAGTGGCAATCTTCCATACGAAGGATATGAGTTGATGGTATTTTTATATTCAGGTCGTTGAAAATTTTGAGTGGGAACCCTATCATCCAGTCGTTATAGAGTTTTTATATGATTAGAAAAGGAAACAAAGGATACATTTAGCTGTAATCTACTATGCTGGAATAAATATACAATTAAACTCAAATTTATTAAGGTTCAATGAGTTGTTCACTTGTGGGCGGAGTAATATTAGATGCAAAATATAATTATATTATAAAGTAGTAGTAGGTAAAGAGAAAGATTGTTTGGTTTTGTAATTAAAGAATGTATGATAATTGATAAGGATGATGAGGTTTATGTGTCATAGAATCTGAGAAGTATGGATACTTTTAGATGGTTAAGAATCAAAAGGTTTTATTTTATAATGGATTGACTTTCTTAATTCAGAACTCATTTTTGAGAGCAAATTCTTTATATGCTTGCAAATTGAATTTCTAATTATTTTTTACTATATCTTATGAACTTTTAGAAAACAGACTATTAGATAATGATATCCTCTTTCACTTTCAAGTTTTTCTTTAATAAGATAGGAATATTAAAGAACAAATAGATAGAAAATACACTATAGATCTTTGTGTGAATTCTAGAATGATTACTAGGTGTAGATCATATATATTGTGATAAGTGTCTGATCAAATATGGAAGATTCGAAATGCATATGATTGTTCTTGAGCATTCTCGTATTGAGAGATTCTTTGAACTTTTATCTCTTTAGATGATTATAATTTGATGTCTTTTTCTACATGGGCATAAAACCAAATTGTCAAAACCCATATATAAGCAACATTGGGTGAATAAAGTAAACAAATGTGTATTTATTTTGTATTTAAGTGGGTCAAGATCTCAACAATGAGTTGTGTGACTAAAATCGAAGGACGTGACCTAAATTGGGTAAAAAGGTAGGAACAACATCTAAAGATGATATTAGTTATCAGATTCAAACAAATAAGTCAATTAGAATGGGACCGCATATGCACATATGCATAGGGATAGATGCAAGCAAGTAAAAGTGTGCATTTAGCCATTTGTAATTAATTTTTTATCAAGTCATTACCTGAAAATAAGAATGTATAACCAAATTTGGAAATAAATGGAGGGTGCATTTTGCCTATAGTATTTTATCTCTACTTTGAGGTGCACTTGAATATCTAAGTATGAATTATGCTTCTTTAACTATGTAGAATTCTAACATGTGTAAATCTAATGTAAGAAACAAATGAACTTGTGGTCCATAAAGGATGAAGATTCTTCTTCTATATTATTTTATTTCACATATGTTCTCCTATGAGTTCCTATAAGAAAAGAGAAAAATATTCTATGATGAGCTTCTAACATGCATAGTGAATTAAATATAAAAAAAAATATTAGTGATCATGTATGTACTTCATTGAAGAAGGATCTTGCTAGATATATTATTAATAAACATCACTATATACGCATATATTGATAATAGAATACATCATGAAATAATCATAAGCATATAGTTATGTTCAATAAATCAAGAATAAATTATAAGCATGTAACACATATAATCATATGATATTAAAATGTAGTACAACTATATCTAGAAACATACATCATGAGAAGTGTAGTAATGGATTGGAGAAAGAGTAAAAAAATATGGTCATTATTGGGATTAAGGTGTCTCAACCTTTGAAAATCCTAATATTGATTTTACATTTATTTATCATTTTTATTATTTAATTACCTACAAATGTCTAGTCAACCAATGGGACCCAAAGGTTGGATGGCATCCTACTTGGTGATGATTGTGCGACACATATATCGTACATATGGACATAGGCATCCCACTTTCAGGATCTTGACAAGTGGCAGCCTATGACATATTCAACAAGTGGAAAAAGATACTTTTTTCATGGAGAAGAAGGTGCAAGAGAATTGACTAATAATAGTCAAGTTGTGAACTTGATTGTTTTATCGTTGTAATTTTTAAGTTATGACAATATTTATGGTGAGTTCTTATGACAGTTGTAAGATGTCAAGAGTGTCTATCATACCTCAAATAGTCAATTTTGGGTGCCCAACTTAGGGGGTTTGATCTGTGAGCCATTTGGAGACATATGTGTGTCATTTGCATTCTTTTTGGTGGTTGAAAAATAGTGTCAAATATTTTGCACAACTCCATCTTCTTGCTTCATATAGAAGATCCCCTTTTGTTTGTATTTATCTATAAAAGGTAGCCATGGATAGCATGAGTTATGTTCTATTTGTAGTTGAAGTGTTATGCTGTCAAAATAAACTCAAAGTATTGTTTGATTGATAGTTGAAGACTCATGTTCAAGAAACATTGTACTACTATTGTATTGTAGTTGTTTCACTAATAACAAATATTGCACTTTTGGAGTGTGAAGTTTTTCTCTTGAAAAGGTCTTCCCCAAGATATATTGTATTTTATATGTTATAATGTGCATACATGTTTATTATCTCCTTGTGAATATGTTTGTGGTTCTCCAATAGTAAAAAATTATAAATAAATTTTGCACTATCTCTCCTACTAGATTAGTGTTAGGAAGTATTTTCCCTTCCTTTTCTTCCTTTCAATCGTTTCCCCCAATATGAACAAAAAATATAACAGTCTTCCTCAATGGTGAAAAATGCTAATGAAAGTATAATAAAAGGTTTAATGTGGCACCCATGATCATAAACAGATGTTGGGTAGGATCAAAAGATATAATATCACCCCAACATGAGAAATTTAATTGATCTATGCATATCCACATGTCACCCATTGACTTAATTTGTGTGTTTATCAAATATCTCCCACAAGATGATACACATAAACATTCCAAGTATAAAATTGAAGAGGATAAGTTGGAAAAAGAGGTCATTGATTATGAACTCAGTAGATGGCTAACCCCAAAAATCTTTATTGTAATCAATACTAATAAAAATATTTAGGTAAGATATGTGTTTTTCTATGCTCAACATGTGACAATTAACCACATCGTAAATATATAATAAATAGTTGCATGCCCTACTTAGTGCATAGGTCATTTGAATCTCTATGTAGCACTTATTGCCTACATATTTAGCCCTTTTTTTATGGAGGGTTCAAACCTGCGAGGTAGGCCAATAGAGGCACAAAGCTTGTGAGAAACTAACCAGTGAAGACCCACCACAAAAACATTTTAGCAACCTGATACGGGTGCACACGTGCCTGAAACCTCTTTGGCTAAGAACCAATGACTGGGAGGTATCCACACCACCAAAATCGCTCGGGGCACGATCCCAGCCTCATCCCTTATGATATCAGAGCCTTGCACTCAGCAAGACTTGATCCCCGGTGGGCTCATTGAGAACCATTCAACTTCACCAGCAGACCAAGGACCCATTGACCATATTCAGCCTTTTAGATAGACACGTGTCCCTACACATGAATAAATCTAGTTTGACATCAATATATATGTATTTTTCTATGCTCAACACATGACAATTAACCACATCATAAATATATAGTAAATAGTCTTATGCCCTACTTAGTGTATAGGTCAGATGAATCTCTACGTAGCACTTCTTGCCTATATATTTAGCCTTTTAGATAGACATGTGTACCTTCACATGGATAAATCTAGTTTGACATCACCTAAATATTTTCTATCATGCATTATATTTACATTGCAAATTTTCAAGCCCTTCTTAGATAAACATTTGCATGCTAATATAATCAAGTTTCTTTTCCATATTCTATAGATTCTATTAGTTAATAATTTGATTTTAAAAGCTACCTTTAGATCCTTCTAGAGTTAAAATCATTGTTATTAAAGCTTAAAAAGTTTTTTAAACATTTTTATTCCCTTTCAAATGTAGTCACAACATCAAAAGATGATTATTCTCCCTACAATGAAACATCTAAATAATCTTATGAATGTTAAATGTAGTAAACAATGGTAGACCAAAATCAAAATCTAATGTATGAAACCTCCTATATTATTGCAATAATTACTCAATGTGGACTTATAAATGCAACATTAGAATATTTTTAGGTGATTTCTTAATTTTGTGACTCAATGTGTACCAATCATAATGCCAATTAGACAAATCCTTGTAACAAATGATCGAAATTATTTTAAAATCCAAATCAACCTTAACATTTTAATGTTCAAAGACAATATGGACACAACAAATCAAATCATATTTCTCTGTCGATTGATTTAGTGATGCTGATAAAATATCATTCATAAAATTACATATATTTAGGGCAATACAACATTTGCGGCCAGAAACCATTGAACAACATGAGAGGGCTTGCATAATCCAATAAAAACTTGGAATAACTTCATTAATGATCCTTAAGAAAACTACCATCCTCTCAAAGGCTATGAATGCATCAATTTTCAACAATTGCATCAACATAAAGAGTATTAAGAATTATTTGAGAGTATTCAAAACAAAATGGCGAGTGGAGGAGGATCTGTGCCAAAAGGTAGAACAAAGCATCTTTCAAATTCGGAGTGGAGAGTTAGACAAAGGACATAGGGTCGACTAGGCAGAGCGTAGTTTAGAGGCTTACAAAGCAGCCGATTAATAAAACCCCTATGTGGCAACGATTGTATAATCTGCCCTCTCAGTATTGATAGGAAGAGGCTCTGAAAGTTATCGTAAATGAATTGGGCACTTTTCTTTGGAAATAGATGAAAACTTTGTTAAAGGCGATTTTGGCAATTATGTGCACATAGATCGGAATGCAACGATTTGGGATTAGTTGGAAATCATAAAATAACGAGTTACACACAGAAAGATCCTCAATTATTAGTACTTCTTGCCTAAAATGGAGCCATCATAAATCTAATTGTGCATTGAAGTTAAAGAAAGACCCTAAAGGCACTGATGTAAAAGAGGCAGAGTCAACTGAATTGGAATTCTCTAATTCCCCAGGTTCAGGAGGAAAATCAAGAGCATTAGCTCCTGATAAAAGAACTGTCAAATGCCACTATAAAAGGAGAACCATTCTCCCAAGGAATCTTTAATAGAGAAAACAAACAATGAGAAGGATATCTCCATTTTGGATAACCTGGCGAACCCCGAGAATTCCACAGGGCATGATAGTGTTTCAATTATAGAGGCTGGTTTTGAAAAGTTTGTAGTTGTAAACAACCTAATGACTCCCTCTCCGGAACCCTTGGATAAAACTAAAGAATTTTTGTCTCAGGTCAATACTCCCTAGGTTCAAGAAGATTTAGAAGATGGAGAAATAGGAGCTTGGGAGGAGAATTGCTCCTCAGATGTTGAATTCTTTGAAGAAGATTTAGAGCCGTCAACAAACACAAGAAGAAACTTGGTTTCAGCAAGAAAGACTAATAAGTTTCATCCTGATTGTGGAAAATTGAAAATAAAAGGCAGGAAGTCACACCAAGAAAAGATAAGTTTGGATCTAAGAAAATTCCTCTTCCTTTTGGAGTGTAACATCATTTCTTTCTTGGAATCAAACCATTTTCCCATTTAATCCTGTATTACAGGGGATAAGTACCTAGGAAAGTGCCCATTCAAATATGAAAATATGTAGTTGTAGTAGCATTTTTTAAGCTAATCGAAGAATGGTGGGCAGAAGGACATCAATGTGGCACCCAAATGTTTGGCCCTCTGGAAAAAAAAAAAAAAGAGAGGATGGGGTATCAAGAAAAATCTTAGGGAATGGAATAAGACACAATTTAAGAACATTTTTAAAACTCAAGTAGAAATTGAGGATAATCTAAGGCTCCTTAATGATGAGGTTGTTCTATTAGGTATGGATAGAGATATATTTTTGTTGGATAATCTCTAACGGTGGAATACATGGATAACCTTGCCAAGGAGGAGAAATTTTAGCAATAGAAATGAAAGGAGATCTAGATGAAGGAAGGAGATAGAAATTCAAAGTATTTTCATAAGGCTTCGAAAGTTAGATAAAATGTTAATAGAATCTCAAAAATCAAGCAATTGGGTGAACCATAGTCGAGGAACTAAATTTAATTATTTGAGACAGTGAAATTTTTCTCTCATCTTCTTAATTCAAAAGGTTTTGATTTGATTGCCCAATAATGATCTCTCAACGATATTCCTACTCTTGTCTGTAAAGAGCAAACCAAAATGCTTAGGACACCCCTTTTAGAAGAGGATATCCACACTTCTTTATTTCAACTTCACCTACATAAGGCTCCAAAGTCAGATAGTTTTCATATGGACTTCTTTCAAAATATTTGGCACATGCCATTGCTCAAGATGTTTGGATGCAATTGAAGGCTCCATGACGAAAGGAACTCTTCTAAAAGAGGTAAATAATATTTTGATTTCATTAATCCCAAAAAAAGAACAAGCTCCTTCTCATGAAATTATTTTTAACCGATGTCACTTTGCAATACCATCTAAAAAAATTTGGCCAATCAATTGAAAAAGATCCTACCTATTATTTTTTCAAAGGAGAAAAACAAGTTTGTGCAAGAGCGATCTATTTTGGATGGAGTGGTTATAGCCTAGGAAGCTATACATTTCAATTTCAATCTACTAGTGAGGAGAGTAAGTTGGTAAATATAGATATCAAGAAAGTGTACGACCATGTTGATTATCTCTTTGTATTAAAAGTAATTGAGTCCTTTGGGTTTCAACAAACAATAGTTGAACTAGATCTTTAAATGCATCACAAGCCCTATATATGCAGTGTTGATTAATCAATCTCTAGAGTGATTATTTTAATTTTATTGGGCTCTTTGACAAGGTAATCCTTTGTCCTCTTTCTTATTTACAATGATGGTATATTCCCTAGGTTGGGTCATTAAATAAGATGCTATATCAGATGCTCTTGAAGGAATTAACATGATGAGTAGTTTATCATCTATCAAGCATTAACAATTTGTAGATGATGTAATTATTTTTGACAGGACCAATCATTAACAATAGGAAGGAGCAAGATATTATTAGAGTTTTGACAGGACAGTCGGTCAATGCATAGAGCCTCTACACCGAGTAGAACTCAAGGTAGATGATTAAGTTGACCAAATACAACTTTGACCGAGCACTCTCACTGAGTCAGATGATTATCGAGTATGGAGCATAGTAGTCACAAAGCATTCATATGAATTGAGCACCGAGAATTTATCGAGCAATGATTGCAGTATACACCGAGTGAAATAGGAAATAGTATAGCAGAACTTGGAATGGAACAAACTACAAGGCAAATGGTTCACACCAATTAAGAAAATGGTTTACCAAGATCAAGACATAATTTAATATAGATGTAATCACTAAACTATTGATGATTTTGATGTAATATTGATCTAGGTTATTCATTTCTATCGTAGAACTTAGGTTATCTAAGATAGAGTTTAAACCCTAATTAGGTCAAATCACTTTGATATAAAATTTGTTAGGATGTCATTTTGATAAGTAACACACATGAAGTAGCCATCGTAGGAAAGACATCCGAAGATCAGACAAGGTTTTGATTAACAAAGCTTTGAAGGACTATTCAGTTTATCAAGAACAGAAGGCTACCGAGAAGTATTCATTGAAGAGATCAATCAAATTAAGGTGATAACAGATAAGTACTTTACAGATCTGAATCAGGCAAGATTGAGTTGCTATTTATAGATCAATTCTACTATTACTATTTAACCATTGTAGTAGACCTTAAATCTCTTAACAGAGTGAACTTAACAGCTCTTTTGTAAATCTCTTAACTAAGTGCACACTTGATTGTGTTGCTAAAATCCTTTAACCAGGTAGATCTAGTTCATCGTATTGTTACTCCTAACAGGGTAAGATCACTTGAAGTGATCACAATCTTTGTAGCCTTAACCAGAAACTTTTTTATTGGAGTAGTGAAGCTTTGTGGGTGTCATCCCTACCATATTTTTTACCTTCTAACAAGGGTTTTTGCGATACCAAAATACTTGAGTCATGTGTATGAAATTTCATGAAAGGCTTATTGATTAGATTACATGCATTTACATTTCAGTTATATTTTGGATGTATGTTACATACAATGGACTTGGTCAGTTAATAATATTCATGTTTAAAAATATTCAGTTTGAAAAGTTTTGAAGGTACTGATTCACCCCTCCCCTCTCAGTACATATATTTTCATAATCCCAACAATTGGTATCAAAGATATTTCTCTTCTTTTGGAAGTTTAATCACTAAAGAGGAAATATCTTAAGGATGGAAAGTTATAAGCTTGATAAGACTATTGAGTATCAAAAAATATAGATACATGTCTTCATTGAACAATTCAAGGAATCCAAAGCATAACTGAGAAAGATACTAATCAAAAGGAAGGATATGGCATTTCAGGATAATGGGACTGATTATCATGAAGAAGAGTTAGATGATCCATTTGAGACATCTGGATCTGGATTTGGTAGCATATTGGATGTATCTGATGGAACCATTTTAGATCTATCTAAAAAGAATCAACATCTTACTGAACAAGTGAAAGAAATGTAGATCAGTCAAGAAACACAAATGGTTAGAATGATTGTTGTCATGAACAATGCAAGACAGGTTGAACAACAAATAAATTTGGCTATTGAAGACAAGAGGCAAATGACTGAAAAGCTAGAAGAAATGGAATCTGAATTATTAAGACTCACAGAGCTTCATGTTGAAATCTCTAATCAGATGGTTGTCATAAGTCAAGAAGTCAACTTAGTAAACAATGAGATTACAAGGAAATTGAAAGACATCGGTGAATTAAGAGAAGAAAATGAAAGATTGAAGAATGAAGTAAAGATTCAACAAAAATATAATGTGATGATCAAGAAAGTTGAAGATAGTACTAAAAGAATGGATGAATTCCTGAACAATCAAAGAAGACTTGATAGCACTAATAGGTTAGGCTATACCAAGAAGGGAGAGGCATCAAGCTAAACTGAAGAAAAAAATTCCTATGCAAATCCAAGACCAAAAAGCTATCATGTTATCATTGTGGAAAACTAGGCCACACATCAAATGTTTGCAGAAGAAAAAAAAAGGTTATTCCTAAATCTACTCGTAGATTCAATGGTTATTGAGCTATAACTATAATAAGTATGGACATCAAGCACATGAGTACAAATAAAATTTGAATCTAGGACACCTAAGAAACACCACATGGAAAAACACTATCGTACTTGCAACATGCATGGATACATATCACAGGAATGCAAAACAAAGATGAAGCAAACCTGGACACTGAAAGAACAAAACAAGACATGCCAATTGAGAAGAAAAGGAAATGCATACACTTAGGATTACAACACTTGGACTAATTACACAACATGTGGAAAATATGGACATATTGCAGAAAATTGCATGAGAAAGAACTGGAGAAGAAGATCTTATAATTGGAAAAGTACTAGAATGGCATGTTTGCACTGTCACAAGGTCAGTCACTTGAGAAAAGACTGTAGAAATTGAGCACAAGAGGTAAATGAAAATACAAATGGTAACACAATTGAAGAAATCATGACAATAAGAAATCAAATGTGGAGAAAATCAACAAACGACAATGCTGGATCAAGCACTATAGTCAATGACAAGTTGTCCATTATATTAGGTGATCTTACCACCTCCACCTAATAAATTCAGGTATGTATGGAATTTAATTTTAATTGGTTATATCTTACAATAGTTCCTTATATTTATTGAATGAACACCAAATCAGCATGAAATAAGATGCACTATAGTATATATGTTTTGAACTTAGAATGTGTACTGTTGGTAAAAGCATGACCAAGTAAATTTCTATTAGTCGATGAATATTCTCAATGTTAACCGAGTTGAAGTATCAACTGAGTGATGTCTAGTGTTAACCGAGCTAAAGCCTTTCAAGTGTTAACCAAGTGTAACTATGTTTACCAAGCTATGGTAGGCAAAGCATTTAATGCAGAAGTTTGAGTGGTTAAAGAAAATGGCCTCTCAACAATATTCCTACTCTTATCTAAAAAGAGAAACCAAAATGCTTATGACACCCCTTTTAGAAGAGGATATCCACATTTCTTTATTTCAACTTCATCTACATAAGGCTCCAAGGTCAGATAGTTTTCATACGAACTTATTTCAAAATATTTGGCACATGCCATTGCTCAAGATGGTTGGATGCAAATGAAGGCTCGATGACGAAAGGCACTCTTCTAAAAGACGTAAATAATATTTTGATTTCATTAATCCCCAAAAAAGTACAAGCCCCTTCTCATGAAATTATTTTTGACCGATGTCACTTTGCAATACCATCTAAAAAAATTTGGCCAATCAATTGAAAAAGATCCTATCTATTATTTTTTCAAAGGAGAAAAAAGGGTTTGTGCAAGAGTGATCTATTTTGGATGTAGTGGTTATAGCCTAGGAAGCTATACATTTTGATTTCAATCTACTAGTAAGGAGAGTATGTTTCTTAATATAGATATCAAGAAAGTGTATGACCATGTTGATTGTCTCTTTCTATTAAAAGTAATTGAGTCCTTTGGGTTTCAAAAAACAATAGTTGATCTCGATCTTTATATACATCACAAGCCCTAAATATGCAATGTTGATTAATCAATCTCTAAAGTGATTATTTTAATTTTATTGGGCTCTTTGACAAGGTAATCCTTTGTCCTCTTTCTTATTTACAATGATGGTAGATTCCCTAGGTTGGGTCATTTAATAAGATTCTATATTAGATGCTCTTGAAGGATTTGAAGTGATGAGTAGCTTAGCATCTATCAACCATTAAAAATTTGTAGATGATGTAATTATTTTTGGATTGGTCTTGAGAGAAAGGAAGATAAATATCTTAAAATAATTTTGGCTTTCTATTGTGTGGCCTTGGGATAGTTTGTGAATGCAAACAAGTTAGAAATATTCTTCTTCTCCACCAACAATAGGAAGGAACAAGATATTATTAGAGTTTTGATAGGACACTTGATAAATGCATAGAGCCTCTACACCAAGTAGAACTCAAGGCAGATTACTAAGTTAACCAAATACAACTTTGACCGAGTAATCTCACTGAGCCAGATGATTATCGAGTACCGAGAATAGTAATCACAAAGCATTCATATGAAATGAGCACTAGGAATTTACCGAGCGATGATTGTAGTATACACCGAGTGAAACAGGAAATGACATAGCAATTATGAATGGCACAAACTACAAGGGAAATGGTTCACACTGATTAAGAAAATGGTTTACCAAGATCAAGATAGAATTTAATATAGTTATAATCACTAAATTTTTGATGATTCTGATGTAATATAGATCTAGGTTATTCATTTTTATCGTAGAACTTAGGTTATCTAAGATAGAGTTTAAACCCTAATTAGGTCAAATCAATTTGATATAAAATTTCTTAGGATGTCATTTTGACAAGTAACACACATGAAGTAGTTGCCATAGGGAAAGAAAATCTGAAGATTAGATAGGGTTTTGATTGACAATGATTTGAAGGACTATTTAGTTTATCAGGAATAGAAGGCTACATAGAAGTATTCATTGAAGAGATCAATCAAATTAAGGTGATAACAGATAAGTACTTTACAGATCTGAATCAGGCAAGATTAAGTTGTTATTTATAGATCAATTATAATGTTACTCTTTAACCATTGTAGTAGACTTTAAATCTCTTAACAGAGTGAACTTAACAGTTCTTTTGTAAATCTCTTGACAAAGTGCACACTTTATTGTGTTGCTCAAATCCTTTAACTATGTAGATCTAGCTGATTGTATTGTTACTCCTAATACGATAAGATCACCAGAAGTGATCACAATCTTTGTAGCCTTAACCAGAAACTTTTTTACTGGAGTAGTGAAGCTTTGTGGGTGTCATCCTCACCATAGTTTTTACCTTCTAACAAGGGTTTTTACGATACCAAAATACTTGACTCATGTGTATGAAGTTTCATGAATGATTTATTGATTAGATTACATGCATTTATATTTCAGTTATGTTTTGGATGTATGTTACATACAATGGACTCAGTTGGTTAATGATATTCATGTTTACAAAGATTCAGTTTGAAAAGTTTTAAAGGTACTTAGTCAACCCTCCGCTCTCAGTACATATCTTTTCATAATCCCAACAATTGGTATCATATCTAGTTTTCTTCTTTTGGAAGTTTAATCACTAAAGAGAAAAGATCTTAAGGATGGAAAGGTATAAGCTTGATAATACTATAGAGTATTAGAAAATATGGATGTATGTCTACATTGAACAATTCAAGGAAGCCAAACAATAACTGAGAAAGATACTAATCAAAAGGAAGGATATGGCATTTCAGTATAATGAGACTGATTATCATGAAAAAGAGATAGAAGATCCATTTGAGACATGTGGATCTAGATTTGGTAGCATATTTGATGCATCTGAAGGAACCATATCAGATCTATCTAAAAATAATCAACATCTTACTGAACAAGTGAAAGTACTGTAGATCAATCAAGAAACACAAATAGTTAGAATGATTAGTGTCATGAACAATGCAAGATAGGTTGAACAAGAAATAAATTTGGTTATTGAAGACAGGAGGCAAATGACTGAAAAGCTGGAAGAAAAGGAATCTGAATTATTAAGACTCATTGAGTTACACTTTGAAATCTCTAATCAAATGGTTTCCATAAATCAGGAACTCAACTGAGTAAATAGTGAGATTACAAGGAAATTGGAAGACATTAGTGAATTGAGAGAAGAAAATGAAAGATTAAAGAATGAAGTAAAGATTCAACAAAAACATAATGATATTATCAAGAAAGTTGAATATAGTACTAAAAGAATGGATGAATTCCTAAATAATCAAAGAAGACTTGATAGCACTAATAGGTTAGGCTATACTGAGCAGGGAGAGGCATCAAGACAAACTGAACAAAATAATTCATATGTAGATCCAAGACCAAAGAAGCTATCATAGTATCATTGTGGAAAACTAGGCCACACATCAAATGTCTGCAGAAGCAAAAAAAATAAAAATTCCTAAATGTACTCCTAGATTCAATGGTTATTGCTATAACTATAATAAGTATGGACATCAAGAACATGAATGCAGATAAAATTTGAATCTAGGACACCTAAGAAATGCCACATGGAAAAACACTATTGCACTTGCAACATGCATGGACACATATCACAAGAATGTAGAACAAAGATGAAGCAAGTCTGGACACCGAAAGAACAAAACAAGACATACCAACTGAGAAGGAAAGCTAATGCATACACTTGGGATTACAACACTTGGACTAATTGAATAGAAAAAAAAAAAATTTCCTAAATGTACACCTAGATTCAATGGTTATTGCTATAACTATAATAAGTATGGACATCAAGAATATGAGTGTAGATAAAAGTTGAATCTATGACACCTAAGAAATGCCACATGGAAAAACACTATCGCACTTGTAACATGCATGGGCACATATCACAGGAATGCAGAACAAAGATGAAGCAAGTCTAGACACTGAAAGAACAAAACAAGACATACCAACTGAGAAGGAAAGGTAATCCATACACTTGGGATTACGACACTTGGACTAATTAAATATCATGTGGTAGATATGGACATATTGCAGCAAATTGCATGAGAAAGAACTGGAGAGGAAGATATCATAATTGGAAAAGTACTGGAATGGCATGGTTGCACTATCACAAGGTCAGTCACTTGAGAAAATATTGTAGAGACCGAGCACTAGAGGTAAATGAAAATACAAATAGTAACACAATTAAAGAAATCATGAGAATAAGAAATTAAATGTGGAGAAAATCAACAAATGACAATGTTGGATCAAGCACTACAGTAAGTGACAACTCCTCCATTAGATTAGGTGATATCACCACCTCTACCTAAGAAATTTAGGTATGTATGGAACTAAATTTCAATCAATTATATCTTACAATAGTTCCTTATATCTATTGAATGAATACCAAATCAGTGCACAATAAGACACACTATGGTATTATATGTTTTGAACTTAGAATGTGTACAGTCAGTAAAAGCAAGACCAAGTAAATGTCTATTAGTCGATGAATATTGGTAAGGTTAACCGAGTTGAAGTATCAATCGAATGATATCTAATGTTAACCAAGCTAAAGCCTTTGAAGTGTTAACCAAGTGTAACTATGTTTACCAAGCTATGGTAGGTAAAGAATTTAATGCAGAAGTTTGAGCAGGAAAGGAAAATTTTGGTATAAATTGACATAGGACAAGTAAGGAGGATCCAATTAAGGACAGTCCAAACTTACAACCAAACACCAACAATGTGGAATAACAGCACAAGACAATGTTTTCAATAGAATTTTCATTAATGTGCCTAGATGTAAGGCCTTCTGGGTTAGGGCCAAATAGAATCACAAGTATTTCTACAATTTTCTAGCTAGTCCAGCTCTAAAAAAAATCAGCAAGTGATGGAAACGCTAAGGTAGATTTGAACTTGAGCTTGCAAGCCACCAAGAAATCTCCTTGTCTCCAAGCATGAAAACCACTAGCTCTACTATTACAACTATTAGATAAACAATCTGATCTTCCAGATCTTGCAAGATCCAAAGCTATCCTTCTAACTGTCTATCAATATTCTTTCACTGACTCACCCTAAACATCTACCCAAGCACTCCTTAAATACATTTCCTCAACCAAAAGTCATCTGGAAGAAATAATTAACTCCTAAGCCAAGTCGACTCCTACTACAAAAAAATATTATGCAACAACAATCAGCTCTCAAATGGCCTTAAAAACAATTAATTCTCCATGTCGGCCTCTAGATCTACATAGGATAATACAACAAAGATAGGTCAACAATAAATACCAAGTCGGCCAACCAAATATCCAAGAACTCAAGTCGATAAACTAGAACTACCAAGCACCAGTGAAACAATCAAACACGCCAAGCATCATCGAGAAACATAGGCATCACCGAGTACAAGTTCCATCGAGTGCCAGAGGTTTCACTGTGTCTTTTTAGTGACCGAGCTTCCTTCAAAACTGAGACTGTGGGTTAAAGCTACAACCAAGTAATACAGAACCATTCTAACACACCACCATGCAGATTTATTGAGTACCCTAAAATACCCCTACATCGTAAATACACCGCAATGCAAGTTATTTCATCACATAGTGAGCACGAGAAGAACCATAATGATTTGAGTGATTTGAGAAAAGAGTTTCTTGAGCATTTGATAGAGATTTAAGGAGATCCCAAGTAATTTTATCACTATTTCATGTAAGTTACTCAACCACTAAGTTATTTTACTGAGATTTTGCGAAGCCCTAAACTTGAGAAAAAGATGGCATCTTCATCCAAAGTTGTGAAATCTAAGTCCGAAAGTAACTAGAAGGTCACACTAATTAGGTTTGAAACTTATGAGGAACCCAAATACAAGTTGCACCCCGAGATTACCTCACAGATTAATGAAGCGGGTATGTTTTATAGCATACTACATAGGTTTTATTGGTGCAGGATATACGTGCATATATCCACCCTAAAATTAGTGAAATCAGAGATTTTGAGCTACAATCAACTTACTAGGAGCTAGGTGAGGATGGAAAGCTCAAGGATGAGCACAAACATCTAGAAGGTAAGGGATTGATGAATGCCCTATATTTCCTAAGAGAGTTCAAATCTGAATGGATTAGGGTTCTTTTTAGCCACACACATGAAGGTAAAATGTGGTTGGATGAACCAAAAAAACTATCCAAGGATATTATTCATGTTGTTATCGGTTACCCCTCTACTAATAAAGCTAACGCCAAAAGGAATGCACCAAGGGCAGAGACTGAGAAGCTCACTGAAGCTAAATGGGATGGAAGAGAAATGAGAGTGAACACCATCATTGATCTGAAAACAAGGTTTGGAGCCTATGTTATTGGATATAAGATATTTCAATCTAGCAGGACCAACAACGTACTATGTGGAGCTGTAGATATTAAATACAAGATTGTTAAGAATGGTCTACAATTGGACCTTGCCGAACTACTACTAAAACAACTAGAGGAGAATATGAGAACCATTTAGCTAGAAAAGACAAATACATGTAATTTTGGTTCATTAGTGGTCTGTATATTTTTCTACTTGCAAACCTTCTTCCCATCTATCGGTAATATTGAATGGGATGTAAACTGACCAATTATCATGCAAATAAGTGAGTTTATCCAAAATCTAGATCATAATTTTGTACCTATCATGGATGATTACTTTGGACAATTTAAGGATAGAACGCACAAAAGAAGCAGGATTCCTAAATAGTTATTTGAAAAACACAAAGAAGATATATGCTTTCGAGTGGATCCCAACACCACTCTAATCAAGGTAATTAAGCCAAGGATTGCTTGGTTACCTCTAATGGGCTATGAACTAGATATTGATTAAGATTCTAAGTCAATAAAGGCACTACTAGCCAAGCCCAAAGATGCAAAAGCTACTAGGTTTGGAACCTATGAGGAAGCTAATGTAAGAATAAATATGGATCTAGTCGGAGTGAAAGTAAACAAAAAATCTAAAAAGATGATGGAAACTTTGGAGAAACAATTTAGAGAATATGAAGAAGAAGAAGAATCAGTAGATAAGTTGGCTGAAGAAGCAACCGAGGAACAAATTTTAATTTGCACCAATGAACACGAGGAGGTTATCGAGCTAGATAAGGAAATTCAAGTTGCATCAGTAAAGCCTACAAGGAAAAGGAAGCAAGTAGTAATGCCTACACGAGCAAGGAAAAGATCCTCCATGGCTGCTTCTCCACCCCTGAAGAAAGGAATAGAAAAAATATCAAGGCCTACTCTCACAAAGACTTATTAGAAAAAGAAAAGAGGTGCCCAAGTCACCATCGAGAAACCTAAGAAGATGAGAAGAATGATAAGATCTAAAGATGATATAGACAAAGATGATGAAGAAGATGATCGAAGTAAGTTTAAAGTTGTTGTAAATAAAATTCATTTGGTAGATGAATTAGTTGAAAACATAAGGGAAAGGGTAGACTAGGTCACCCGAAGATGAATCAATATACATACATGTCAATCGAGGGTTAGGAGAAAGTAGAAGTGGCTACCATTCATATGATTATTAAGTTTAAGACATTATCAATAGAGTTTTTAAAATATATCCCTAAATACCTACATGACAAGGTATTAGCAAGGTGGACATATGCCTTGCATATAAAAGATAAAATGAGGGAATATTTATTAATTTTGGCAATGCCTACTCTTATAGTTACTGAGATTGATGAGTTGATGAAGTAGTATCAATTGATTTTTGATGAAGGGTAGAGCACTCAATATTTTGGCAGGTAAACTTGAGGAATTTCATGAGAACAATAAGCTTCTATGGGAAAACATTCTGGAATCAAGGGAAGAAGTTGATCAACTTGCATTGGCTATAATACTTGAGAAGAAAGTTAAAAGAAAAGGAAAAGGAGTCCGAATAGATGATGTTGACATATCCACCAAGGAACCAATTCATATATCTGATAGTGAGCAACAAGATGATACATATGTTGAGGATTTCTATCTGGCTAGATATACTGCAGAGGATTCATAGGATGCTCCTGAGCAATTAGTAATAACTAGGATAGATGAAGTCTTGATTGAAAACATCACACATGGAGATCCTGATGATGATGCAAAGGATGATGAAAACATTGTTAGGAATGGGAACATTGAGAGGGGGGGGGGGGGTGAATCAGTGTTCACTAAACTTTAACTTTTCTCTTTTAGTCTTTATGCTTAACTTAAATGATTAAGTACTGAATTAAACATTCACATAAAACATGAAACATAAGAATAAAACATGACACCAATATGATTACAGGGAAACCCAAATAGGTAAAAACCCTAGTGGGAATTGAAACCCACTAATATTCTGCACTAGTGTTTTGTGATCCTTGCTAGAAGATCCTTTACCCTGTTAGGAGTAGCTTTACAATGCTTTTAGTACAGTAGACATGGTTTAGGGTCAGACCCTGTTAGGATTCTTTTACAATTGTCCCTATTAGGGGAGAGGACTCACTATCCTAGAGCTCACTACTCAAATGATGAAGGCTACAACCTTCTGTTATCAAATACACACTATATCTGCTGGGTGAATTGTCACTGTGACATTGCTTGTCAAATTAGTTGCTTGGTGCACTCATGCTTTGACCTCTAGCAAAGCTCTAATACATCATATGATGGCTTTGCATACCTCTGCTCTTTCTTTTCACAACTCTATTACAACTTCCATACCGATTACAATGGGCACATCTCATATTTATACGCTCATACAAATAAAACAATTAGGTCGGCACTATAACTAATTACAAACAATGCTTCCAAGTGAATTGGCTTAAGCATGCTTACAATTATACATGTACATATGTTGGCAGCCTAAATACAATGGGTGCATAGCCTCTACAACATTACATTACAATTACAAACCAAGATAGTCACTGTCGGCTCCATGCTTTGTTCTTTGCTGGCACACACTCATTGTGCAACTTCAACTGACTGTAACTTCCACATCTTTGCATATCTACTTATGCGCTCTTAGACTAAGCATAATTATAGTCTAAAAACCTTAACTTGTAGGGCTCATACCTTAATTCATCCGTACACACATGCCCTGATGCTCTGAGTCTCTGGTGCTTTGTATGTTGTCCAGTCTTTAACACTTAACTAAATTTTGATCTTTACACATAGTGCGCTGACTCCAAACTGCTATATGACATTTTTTCCATAATGAAAACACTATCTATAGTCATATACTTTAGTATAGACAACTTTCCAACAATCTCCCCCTTTGTCATTGATGGCAACAAAGGAATATGGCCAAGTTTCTAACTGTCCCTTTACACAAAACATTTTGTCTTCTATACATATTTATACACATAAACTTATATCTCCTAGAGTATATCCTATACAACTCCCCCTTTGACATTAATGAAAAAGGTGCATCAAAAATTATATCTACATACCCTTACTGAGGGAACACATCCGGATATGCAATCTTGAGTTTCTGGATCTCCTTCTTCCAAAAGGTTATCAGAGAATTAACTATCTGTAGATGGGCACATAGTGCATACTGAAGCTTCTCCATCTTCTCTAATTCTATGCTCAAACCTTGATCATAGGTCACCATGGTCACATCAATCTCTTTTATATTCTGACTGAGAATGTCTAAGGAGGGTGCAAGAGCATTCCTTAATTGTGTCTGCCTAGACCTTATCTTCTCCATTTCCTTCTCTACCTTTTTGATTATGTCTAACTGACCTTGATAGACATTGCTACACATGTTTACATTAGTAGATGAGTTTAGCACTGAGTTCTTTACATGCTCGATCATTGCTTGGTGCAGGAGCACCCTTCTAAGGGCTCCCACCAGTCCTAAATTTTGGTGTGTGGAAGTGCCTAATGAAGGCTTGTAATTAGAATAAGAGTTTTTAGCTCACTTAGTGTGTGTAGGCTGTTAGCACCTAGAAAAATTTTCATGGCTTCATCATCTTTCCTCTGGTCTCTGTAGTGTTTTTCCTTGCCCCTGGCCTCAAAACCTAGTTCAAAATTTCAAAAACCTAGTCGTTGGGATATGAAACCCTAGTTTACCCCGACCCTATTCTAATTTTGTGTTACCTTTTTCGGGTCACTAAGTCCTAAATACCCATGTGCGAAAAGGTTAGGTTCACTTTATGTTTTTCATGATTAGGTTTCATGTCGGGGTCCCCTTTAATAAATTTATTTAAGCCTAAGTCTCCCTCAGTAATTTTTCATAAGTTCCACCCTTTAAAATTGTGTGGCTGTCATTGTTTCGCAAGACTGTAGGTTGTCAGAATTTCTGACAAGCAGTATAGTGACAAAGCACCATCTGTCTCGATGAGCCCAGTATCTCAATCTAAGATTCATGATCTACAATGGGCGTATGATGAGTGGGTCCACTGCCAAGTGTGCATGGGTGGCAGTTGATTATTGGTTGCAGAGCAGTGAGGTGGAGGTTTGTCAGTGGGACCTAGTTGCCCGCATGTCTTTGAGGATCCTGACATCTGTAGAAGATCTACGGTTGGCATATGATCTTATGGATTTTGTCATAGCTATGAGATCTTATGCCAACCATCAATGTTACTTTATTCTCAGGCGACAAAAGAGGGTGGGTCCTCTGACAGTTGGAGCTGACATGTGTGATTTTCATTGGCGGAAGGGATAATGATGTAGCGGGCCCATTGCCAGGTGTTGTAGAGTTGTTTTATTTTGATTGGTTGGCATGTTTGTGATTGGGATGATGTCAATGGAGGCGGTTTCTCCAAAGGGGTTATAGCACTATAGGATCTCATGGTTATCATTATACCGCTGGGCTAAGATGCACGATGGTTAAGTGCATGGTATAATGAGAGTCATTGATCTCATCTAGGGGGAGATACTTTGCGGTGGGTCCGATATGCTTCGTGGCACTGACGTGCTCAATTTTGATTGGCCGAATGGTTGTGATGTGGAAAATACTTTTCAAAGGGTTGGTTGACTATTGAAGAATTAATGAGAACCGCACGATTTGTTGGGAAAGTACTAGGATCGATGGTCATGTTTTAAACTTTGTCTAGATAACTATTGTATTTCAAATTCAAATTTTTAGAGGGGTTTCCAAAGATAGGATGGATGGGAATTGAATGTTTAAGCGGCTGGATTTGGTAGAATCAGTTTTGTCAATTGTTGCAGAGTTGTCCAGAGGGTTTCCATGATCGATTGCAGGACTGTACCATGGGGAAAATGGATGGAATTTTGTTGCTCGAGGTGTGTTGCAGGTGGTCGATCAGATTGATTTGCATGGTGAATTTATGATCTTTGGTACAAACTCAAAGATTTCCTTTTCTTGAAGATAATCCTTGGATTTGATTGACCTGTTGCTTGGTTTTCTTCCAAGTGTATTAAATTTTTTACTGTTTCTAGTTGGTGTGGCAGTTGAAACCCTTACCCTAGTCATCTGAATCTTGTTGCATCCTAATTTTTAGGATTCCAAGGTGACAAGTGGTATAAATAGTGAAATATTTTATTTTGTAAGGGTTCCTTCTTCTACAATTTTTGGGAGAACTGGTTCCATGAAGGGTCCTTTTCTTGTAGATATTTTTCCTTTTCTCTACATATAGGGTGTTCCCTCTTTCCTCTCTATTTTTGGAGAATATAATACATGATGTATCAGCTTGTCTTATGTATGAGAATCCAATGTACTTGTACTGCTATCAGATTATCTCAATTTGAATCCTAAGCTTATTGATTGTAACATTAAGGGTGTTTGATTTTGTTGTTTGCACTTCCTATGTGTTTGCAAGTGGAGCTATCTTCACAGAGATAACTAGGTTTAGGATTAGTTTTCAGATGTGTATAGGCTATGGTATCAAATATATTTTATGCTTGTCTTCTAGTAGTAGTTGGTTAATGTATTATCTATTTATAGGTCTCTTCTAAGGGGAGGGTTAAAATCCTTTGAACAAGGTGATAGCATGTCTAGATACACAAGTGGATATATAGTTGAAGTGAGGTCTGGATAGTGGTGTATGATTGATGTAAGGCATCAACATATTGGGTATATTGTTTTCTTGTTTCATAGCTCTTTGTTGCAATGGTGTATTTGACTCTATTGCCCATTGGATAAGGCACTGGGCTATGAGAGACTTAGGGTATCTCAGAGGTCCTTTCAATCCAACATCAAATCATTCAAATGAACTACCTTTTCCTTTCATGTTGGTTGTCATTAGAGTAGGTCTCTAGTCTTCAGATTCATTCTATGCAAATAGGGTTGTTGCATAAGATTTGTGATTTCATTGGGGTAGGATACCCATAGGGGTCTGAAGGCTATTCCACAATAATATATCTGCAGGCCTATTGTTTGTCATGAGGTGTCTTGAGTGTGTAGATAAGGAAATACCCACCTGAGTGATGTGGAGCTCAAAGAAGGAGGATTCATTTCAATCCTCATCAATTGGACTATTTTCTTGTCAAACTTGAGTGCATAATCTAAAGATCAAGCCCACATTTTTATTCTTGTTTGGTCCTACAAGGAGAAGCTCCAACAAAATGGAAACTCTGCTGGGGAGAACAACAATGAAGAACAACATTTGTTAGAATCTCTGGTTGTGGTTATATTGTAAAGTCAAAATTTTGCTAACCAGATTGATTTACCCATCCAAGTCACCAACAAGATGGTGACTCCGCTGGGGAAACCATATTACAGAGTCAAATAGAAAAAACACATTTGTAAAATCTTCTCACTACGTGCTGAGTGGCGACTCTGAGTTCTTTGTTTGATCAGTGCAATTCCTGATAAACAGTTTGTAAGATCCTGACTAAGTTTTGGGGTTGATTGGAAGAAGATACAAGACAAATACAATATTTTCCTTTTTAAGGAGGTGGCAACTCTACATAGAAAAGAAGCTAATGGAGCTGCATGGTGAGCTCTAGATCTTCCATGCCTTCCAGTCAACAAGTTTCTACTGCAAAACTTCTAGGTATTCTTTTGTTGAAAATGGTTCCCTATCAAGTGTTAAGCACTAGTGTAAAGGGATAAGTAGTAGTGGGCAGTTCCTTATGGAGGAATATAGGCCCTTTTATTTTGATGGCATTGAAGGTGTCCCTAATGAGTTCTCTACTGAGGATGGGGACTGCTTGCCTAGATTCATAGTTGATGGATCTATTTCAGAAAGTTAGCATATATATGATGTCATGGGTCTTTTTGGTGAAATGGATGTTGAACATGAAGATGTTTCCATGAGGTTATTTGTGAAAACTTTATCACATGGTGCAAGGGATTGGTTTGTGTCCTTGCCTTCATGTTCAATCCCTTCTTGGGATGTATTAAGAGCAACATTTATTGAGTACTTTGATAAAGGAGTATACATGGATGGGTATGAAGAAAATAATGAAGACCAAGCACAAGAAATTAGTGTCTCTGTTGATCCCATCATGAGTGATACTGACTATGAAAATCTTCTCATCAAGATAGCTACTCTCAAGAAGATAATTGTAGAGAGAAAAGCTGAGATTTGGTAGTTAGAGGAGGACAAGAGATTGTGAAGACTGGTGGTTCCTTATGTTGATCATGAGGAGGCTAGTGTTTCTGATGTTGAGTCTCATTATGCTGAAAGTGTTGACTATGAAGCTGACTTTGAGGTCAATGCATATGAGAGTGTTGAAGATGAATCTGAGTTTGATAATATTTCCAATTTGTCTGCAAATTTTTCTTCTTTTCAATATCAAGATTCTTGTTGCTTGTCCCAGTTTGATGATGTTTTGTGTGAGAGGAAAGAAAATGAATATGATGCAGACGATGATTCCTACATTGATTTATTCACACAAGATGATTTGAAGCCAGAGATGTCAGTTCTTGTCTTGGACAAGGAAGATGTTTGCAGCAATAGGGGTGAAGCTGAGGAAGATGAAAATAAGGCCCAAGGTCCGTTAAGTGAAGAAATATTAGCACTCTTGGTTGATGAAGTCCAAAGGTATGCACCTAGTGTGGACTTTGATTTGCAGCTCCCTTGTGATATATCCTTTGACACTGATAATGAGGTTAGTGTTCAAAGTGATTATGATGACCCATGCCTATCAGAGTTCCCCTCATGTAGTGACCCTACAAAAGAAGAGGTTGAAATCTATGACAGTGTATTTTCCTGTCATAAAGATTGCAGTGATGAACAAGTTTCTTGTTCAACTCTTTTTCCTTCTTTTGCTAAATATGATACTGAGTGACAGTATTGAGGACCTTGTCTTCAATGATTGGGATAGAAATTCTTCTGATAAAGATGATGATGTAGATCAGTTGTCCCACTGTCACAATATTGATGAAGAAAACCTTCACTTGGTTCATGATCCAGTTCATTGAGACATCATGGAGGAGCCAAGTTGTTTTGTGGCTGAGGCAATGCTTGAAGGTAAATTAGAATATCCTTTTCTTTCTCAGCCAGGTAATTGTGATGTAATGCATGATGCTCAACATGCCTTATTTTCTGATGCATTACTAGATAAGTTTTTTATTTTTTCTAGTCATCAAAAAGAAGTAAATGATGTTCCTTACTTCTTGGAATACGAGTATGAATGTAATAATTATGACTAGAAGAACATGGGTAGTGATAATTGCAATCTCATTTTTCAGCCCATGGTTTCTCACATATGTTGGTAGCAAGATGATCATGAAATTTGTAGGTGGTTGGTCACATATGTAGATGAGAATCAGACCTTTGATTTTGGAGGATCACTGATTTCCTTTTGGTGGCCTGGGGCTACCGTTTAAAGTTGTAAATTTTGTAAAATTTTTGTAAATATTTTCCTTTTTTTTGTTGTGTTTCCCTTCCTGTTTCCCTGGTTCAGTTGCTAGTTTTTAAGGTCCCTTATTTTTGTCCTGTGGGTGGTCTGCTCTCCCAGTGATTCTGATTTCTTGCATGGGCACAGGTTACCCATCATCCCTAGATAGAGCCACTATTAGCACCAAGAAAAATTTTCATGGCTTCATCATCTTTCCTCTGGTCTTTGCAGTGTTTTTCCTTGCCCCTGGCCTCAAACCCTAGTTCAAAATTTCAAAACTCTAGCCATTAGGATATGAAACCCTAATTTACCCTAGCCCTATTCTAATTTTGTGTTACCTTTTTTGGGTCACTAAGTCCTAAATACCCATGTGTGAAAAGGTTAGGTTCACTTTATGTGTTTCACAGTTAGGTTTCATGTCGGGGTCCCCTTTAATAAATTTCTCTAAGCCTAAGTCTCCCTCAGTAATTTTTCCTAAGTTCTGCCCTTTAAAATTGTGTGGCTGTCATTATTTTGCAAGACTATAGGCTATCAAAATTTTTGACAAGTGGTATAGCGATGAAGTACCATCTATCCCAGCGGGTCTAGTATCTCAGTCTAAGATTCATGATCTACGGAGGGCGTATGATCTCATCAAATCTTCTTCCCCCATGAGATCATGCACCGGCCATCAGATCCTCCATCGTGTTCATGCCAACTAGAGTGGGTCCACTGCTAAGTGTGCACAGGTGGCAATTGATTATTGGTTGTAGAGTGGTGAGGTGGAGGTTTGTTAGTGGGACCTAGTTGCTGGCGTGTCTTTGAGGGTCCTGACATCTACAGAAGATCTACGGTTGGCGTATGATCTTATGGGTTTTGTCAGAGCTACGAGATCTTATGCCAACTATGGATGTTACTTTATTCTCAGGTGACAAAAGAGGGTGGGTCCTCTGACAGTTGGAACCGACGTGTGTGATTTTCATTGGCAAAAGGGATAATGATGCAGCGGGCCCATTGCCAGGTGTTGCAGAGTTGTTTTATTTTGATTGGTCTTCATGTTTGTGACTGGGATGATGTCAGTGGGGCTGGTTTCTCCAAAGGAGTTATAGCATTATAGGATCTCACGGTTGTCATTATACCACTGGGGTAAGATGCATGATGGTTAAGTGCATGGTATAATGAGAGCCGTTGATCTCGTCAAGGTGGAGATACTTTGTGGTGGGTCTGATATGCTTCATGGTGCTGACGTGCTTGATTTTGATTGGCCGAATGGTGGTGATGTGGAAAAGACTTTTCAAAGGGTTGGTCAACTGTTGAAGAATTAATGAGAACCACCTGATTTGTTGGGAAAGTACTAGGATAGACGGTCACATTTTAAACTCTATTTGCATAACTGTTGTATTTCAAATTCAAATTTTTAGAGGGGTTCCCAGTGATAGGAAGGACAGGAATTGAATGTTTAAGTGATCGGATTTGGTAGAATTAGTTTTGTCAATTATTGCAGAGTTTTCCAGAGGGTTTCCATGATCGATTTTAGGATTGTACCATGGGGAAAATGGATGGAATTTTGTTGCTTGAGGTGTGTTGTAGGTGGTCGATCAGATTGATTTGCATGGTGAATTTATGATCTTTGGTACAAACTCAGAGATTTCTTTTTCTTCAAGATCATCCTTGGATTTGATTGACCTGTTGCTTGGTTTTCTTCCAAGTGTATTAAATTTTTGACTATTTCTTGTTGGTGTGGTAGTTGAAACCCTTACCCTAGTCATCTGAAGCTTGTTGCATCCTAATTTTTAGGATTCCAAGGTGACTAGTGGTATAAATAGTGAAATATTTTATTTTGTAAGGGTTCCTTCTACAATTTTTGGGAGAACTGGCTCCATGAAGGGTCCTTTTCCTGTAGATATTTTTCCTTTTCTCTGGATATAGGGTGTTCCCTCTTTCCTCTCTAGTTTTGGAGAATATAATACATTTTGTATCAGCCTTCTTATGTATGAGAATCCAATGTACTTGTACTGCTATCAAATTATCTCCATTTGAATCTTGAGCTTATTGATTGTAACATCAAGGGTGTTTGATTTTTTTGTTTGCACTTCCTATGTGTTTGTAAGTGGAGTTGTCTTCACAGATATAACTAGGTTCAAGATTAGTTTTCAGATGTGTATGGGCTAGGGTATCAAATATATTTTATCCTTGTCTTCCAGTAGCAGCTGGTTAATGTATTATCTGTTTATAGGTCTCTTCTAAGGGGAGGGTTAAAATCCTTTGAACAAGGTGATAGCATGTCTAGATACAAAGGTGGATAGTTGAAGTGAGGTCTAGATAGTGGTGTATGATTGATGTAAGGCATCAACATATTGGGTATATTGTTTTCTTGTTTCATAGCTCTTTGTTACAATGGTGTATTTGACTCTGCTGCCCATTGACTAAGGCACTGGTCTATGAGAGACTTAGGGTATCTTAGGGGTCCTTTCAACCCAACATCAAATCATTCAAATGAACTACCTTTTCCTTTCATGTTGGTTGTCGTTAGAGTAGGTCTCTAGTCTTCAGATTCATTCTATGCAAATAGGGTTGTTGCATAAGATTTGTGATTTCATTGGGGTAGGATACCCATAGGAGTCTGAAGGCTATTCCACAATAATATATTTGCAAGCCTATTGTTTGTCATGAGGTGTCTTGAGTGTGCAAATAAGGTAATACCTGCCTAAGTGATGTGGAGCTCAAAGAAGGAGGATTCATTTCAATCCTCATCAATTGGACTATTTTCTTGTCAAACTTGAGTGCATAATCTGAAGATCAAGCCCACATTTTTATTCAAGTTTGGCCCTACAAGGAGAAGCTCCAACATAGGCCTAGTTTAGGTCCTAGAGTCTTAAGCTGGTTTTCCAATTCTAATGGTATAGTGACTCAGGGCATGATGTCATCCTGAGATCACTACTTGTTTTATTGGTCATAGTCTAAAAATAGGATTTTGGGAAGTTTTAGCACAAGTGTTCTTGGTAATAGACCTTAGGATGGTCTTAGGAGTTAGTGTGAGCAAAAATTGCTTGACCAAGAAAAAGTTGCTCCAAAAGTTGCTAACAACTTTTCAAAGTTGCTTAGCAAATTTTCTCTAAGAAGGTCTAAACCTTATCAAAGAATCTCTAAGCCATAAACCCTCTCTAATCCCAAGAAGGAGACTATTTAAGACTTGTAAAACCCTAATCCAAGGGTTGGCATTTATTCTGTATGACCTGGAGTTGGAAAAACCTCACTGTGACTATTAAAAGTGTGTGCCAGTCAAGATTTATGGCATGATATGTTGAGTTAATGGATTGCACTTGATATCTTGGACTTTGTACAAGTGTTTAGTTATGTTTAATTTCATTTTTGAGTGCTTAGACTAGTTTCTTTATTCATCTATTTGTATATAAATTTTTGTTTTGAATCTGCCAGTCCCCTGTCTAGTTTGAAGGGGTGTGTGATGTATGGCCTATAACTCCTATCCCCACCATGGAAACACCATGGGTCTTTGGGATAAGGTATTATAGACCCTAACCTATACTCATATTCAAGCTAGGCCCTAGAATTCATGTACCATCCATTTTTGACCTAGCCCTGGGTGAGACTGGACAGTACCCAGCTAGGTGTGGTCAGCAGAGAAGAAGCTCTAGAGGACAAGGCAAAGATTTTCATGAAAATACCTTTTGAGGGAGTCAAGAGGCATGAATGAAGGTTCACTATTATGAATGAGAGAGTTTGATAAATCTATTAAAGGTGTTAATGAAGATAGACAAGCCCTGTGATACAGAGAAGCCTAAAAAGCCCTAAAAACTGTCATTTCTAGTGGAGGAACTATACAGATAGTTGACACCCCAAAACCCCAAAAATCCTTGAGGGTTGGGAATTTGAGTAGAGGTTCCTTTGGAACATTATCCTTGGTTCTATGGAAGAAGGGGGTCAAAATTCCTACAAACCTAGAGAGGAGGCCTAATTGGGGCTCTCTCTAGTAGCCCTATTTTGTGAAGGAACTATGAAATCGGGTGTCAACCCAACTTCATCAATACCTTGGTGTTGCTTTATTTGATGAAAAAACACCTTGGATGACAACATTTACCTTTTTAGAGCCTATGGAGTTGATTGATCCTTGAAAACCCTTATTGGTCTATGTAAGGGAATGGAGCTAGGAAGAGTGCAAACAAGCTAGGAAGAAGGATAGCTATACTTGGTGGTTAGATTGGGCTAGGTCAGGGGATCCTAGAGTGAATAGGAATCCTATAGACCATAGAGTGTGTCAAGAGAACACTGGGATCCTAACCAGGGATCAAAGAGCATAGACTAGCTAGTCTATCCCAATCTCCCCATCAGATTGGTATCAGAGCCTATTAAGGCTTGGGAAGTGGATAGTTGGAGAGTGAATGTTTCAACCTCTAGAGGAATCAATTGGATCATCTTAGAAGTAGAAGATGGTGAAAAATGCAGAGCTAGCCAAGAAGGGGGAAGATCGAGAGGAATCCAATAAGCTCCTGTAAGAAAGATTGATGCAGATGGAACAACTCTTGGATGATGTCCAAGAAAAGGTAGAGAAAGTGAATGATAGGATGGAGGAATAGGATTCCAAAGAGAAAGAAAAGACTATTGCTGATGATGTGCCCACACCTGATCCTCCAACCCAAGATGAGGAATTTTTGAAAGCTTTGAAGGTCATCACCAGAAAGGCACTTGAAGGTGTCCCATTACTTACTGGCAGAATAGATACAGAGCTTGTGATGCAATGGATTGAGGGTATGGAGAATCACTTCGAATGTGAAGAGGTCTCTGAAGGACAAAATGTCAAAGTGGCCAAGTTTAGGTTGAGGGGTCAAGCCTTAACTTGGTGGAACTACCTACAAGAAGAAAGGAGAAAGAGGGAAAGAACCCTATTTTCAATTGGAAGGCTATCGTGAATAAGGTGCGAATATTTACTTGTAGATTATGAGATTCAATAGCATAGAAGAAGATTGAACCTCAGAAAAAAGGAGATGGATGTAGCCACCTGTACCGAAGAATTTCACAAATTGATCTTAAGATCCAAAGTCAAGGAGGAGGAGAGCATCAAGGTGGAAAGGTACCTAAGTGGATTAAAATGGAGTATAGCGGAGGAGATGAGCTTGTTTACTCCCACCATAGTACTTGGATTCTAGCATATGGCACAAAAGCTAGAAGATAAACAAAGAAGGAAGTAGGAACCTAATTCAAAGAATAGAGGAAGAGGTAGAGACTCTAGAGGGGGTCAAAGAAGAGGTTCTAGTGGTAGAGGAGGTGACTCAAGAAGCCAAGGGGAGAATAGACTTCTAGAACAAGTTGTAGAGACCAGTACAAGAGGATCTTTTAGTAGAGGAAGAGGTGTAGGAAGAAGTAGTTCCTACTTTTCCACAATGAAGTGCTATCAATGTGGACAGCTTGGACACCCTACCTATAGGTGTCCTGACAAGCCTCCTAACTCAAGCAATGAAAAGAGGGTAGCCTATGCCCAAGAAGATGGTAGTAGCTCATGTACCAATGAGGTAAGAAAACTAGAACCAGAGATGGGGGAGAACTTGATGTTTAGGAGGGTGCTCATAAGGCAACCTAACCAAGGAGAACCCAAGCAAAGGAGGGCTCTTTTTAGAGTCAGATGTAAGATTCAAGGAAAAGTTTGCAAGGTTATAGTTGATTCAGGGTCAACTGACAACATCATATCAGATGAAGCAGCAAAGAAGCTTAAACTTACAAAGATTCCCCATGCAAACCCTTACAAGGTGACTTGGTTGAATTAGGAGAAGAGTGTGTTAGTGAATGAGTAGACATGGGTGTATTTTTCCATTGGAGGCTATAGGGACAAGGTTCTTTGTGATGTCCTACCCATGGATGTCTGCCATCTCTTATTGGGAAGACCCTGGCAATTTGATAGGAAAGTGCTCTATGATGGAGAAGATAACTCCATTGCTTTCAAGAAGGATGGTAGGACATTCAAGATTTAGTCTTTAATAGAGAATGATGAAGGAACCTCAAAGACACCTAGTGTGTTACTTAGTAGTGGAAAAGAGTTCTTACACTCATTGCAACATGATGAGATAGTGGGATGTGCCAGTACGGTGAAGCCAAAAGAGGATGAACAGAAGTTGTAGGTAGAGACACCTTCAAAGGTGAAGTAGATGTTAGAAGAATTCAAGGACATTGTGAGTGACGGAGCACCTATAACACTTCCTCCAAGAAGGGCCATAATTCATCAAATAGACTTTGTACCCAGTGCATCTCTGCCCAACAAAGCAGCTTACAAGCTTACCCCTGACCAAAACAAAGTAGTGGAAAGGCAAGTACAAGAGTTATTGGATCAAGGACTGATCAAGAAAAGTATTAGTCTGTGTGCAGTCCTAGTGGTCTTGGCATCCAAGAAGGGAGGAAAATGGAGACTTTGTATTGATTCAAGGGCCATCAACAGGATCACTATCAGGTATAGGTTCCCAATTCCAAGAATAGAAGACTTGATGGATTTCTTAGCTGGTGCTATGTACTTTACTAAATTGGATCTCAAAAGTGGTTATCACCAAATCAAGATTAAGGAGGGTGATGAGTAGAAGACCACTTTTAAAACCACAGATGGATTATATGAATGGCTTGTAGTGCCATTTGGGCTTACCAATTCCCCAAACACCTTCATGAGGTTGATGAATGAGGTCTTGAAGGACTTCACTGGTAGATTTGTTGTGGTGTACCTAGATGACATACTCATCTATAGCAAGACTAATGCAGAGCACCTAGAGCACCTAAGGATGGTCTTGAAGAGACTACATGAGGAACACTTGGCTATTAACTTAGAGAAATGTGAGTTCATGTAGCAAGAACTAGTCTATTTGGGTTTTGTGGTTTCCAAGGGCACTTTGAAAATGGACCCAAGCAAGGTGGAGGCAATCTTGAATTGGCCTGCCCCTATAATAGGGACTAAAGTTAGAAGTTTCCATGGGCTAGCCCAATTCTATAGGAAATTTGTGATAAATTTCATTTGTATTTGTGCACTAGTGCTTGACACCATCAAGGGAGGACTCGAGACTAAGTTAAAATGGACTGAGGAAGCTAATAAGGCATTCCAAACATTGAAGCAAGAGGTAGCTACCAAACCTATCTTACTCTTACCTACTTTTGACAAATTGTTCACCATTGAATGTGATGCAAGTGGTTTTGCAATAGGGGGTATATTGAGCCAAGAGGGAAGGCCTATGGAATTTTTTAGTGAGAAGCTCAATGAGGCAAAGAAGAGGTATTCAGCCTATGACCTAGAATTGTATGCATTAGTAAAATCCCTCAAGAAGTGGAGGCATTACCTTCTGCCAAAAGAATTTGTACTATTCATAGATAATCAGGCCTTGAGCTATATTAATACTCAAGAGAAGCTTAGAAATAGAAACTTGAAGTGGATAGACTATCTCCAATCCTTTACCTTCACTATCAAACACAAGAAGGGGCAACTCAATAAGGTAGTAGATGCCTTAAGTAGGAAGCTTTTGACTATCCAAGAAGTTTAGCTATAGAGCATTGGAATAGCAGGTTTCAAGGATTTATATGAGGAGGATGAAGACTTCTCATAAGTCTACAAGGTGTGCCAAGAGTTTGAGAACCACTTCCATGGTGAGTATGCAGATTACACCCTTCAAAATGGACTATTGTTCAAAGGCAGTTAGCTATGTGTGCCTAGGGGATCCATGAGGGAAAATCTGATTCAAGAGAAGCATAATGGCAGCCTAAGTGGACATTTTGGCATAAAAAAAACCATGGAGTTACTACAGAGGTACTATTTTTGGCCTAAGTTAGCAAGGGATGTAAGAATATATGTGGAGAAATGTCATTTATACTAAAGAGCTAAAGGAGGTTCAAGCAATGTAGGGCTCTATCAACCTTTGCCAATTCCAAATAGGCCTTGGGAGTGTGTGAGCATGGAATTTATGGTTGGACTCCCAAAAAAAAATCAAGTATGGATAGCATCTATGTTATAGTAGACAGGTTCTCTAAGATGAGCCATTTCATTCCATGTAGAACTACTCATGATGTAATCTATATAGCACATCTCTTTTTCAAAGAGATAGTAAGGATTCATGGGCTCCCATTGAGCATTGTGTCAGATAGGGATAGCAAGTTCATGGTCCATTCTTTGAAAACCTTATGGAAAAGGTTAGGAACTAATCTCTCATTTAGTTCAGCATACCATCCTCAAACTGATGGTCAAATTGAACTTATAAATAGAGTGTTGGGCAACTTGCTAAGGTGTTTGGCCAAGGAATATGGGTAGACTTGGGATCTTGTCATTTCTCAAGTAGAATATGCCTACAATGACAGTGTGAATTGGACCATAGGAAGAAGTCCTTTTGAGGTTGTGTATGGGAGACACCCTAGAGGAGTGTGTGAACTAAGAGACCTTGGTTCAATGGAGATGAAGAGTGGAAAAGTGCAGGACTTCACTCAAACTATCAAGGAGGTCCAAGAGCAGGTCAAGAAAACCATCATGGAGTCCACTCAAAAGCTCAAAGCCAAAGTAGATGAAAGGAGAAAAGAAGTTCAGTTTCAGACAGGAGACTATGTGATGGTTCACCTAATCAAAGCAAGGATGAAAAAAGGCATGCCTACTAAGCTACAAATGAGAAGAGTAGGGCCTCGTAAAATTTTGGCCAAGTATGGGGAAAATGCATATAAGGTGGACTTACCTTCAGATTTGGCTATCTCACAAGTGTTTAATGTTAATGACTTGGTCTTGTTCAAAGGGGACATCACACAGCAAGGTGTGGATCAGTCAAGGGTGCTGCAGGACATAGATAGCAATGCCATGCCAAAGAGGAAGCAATCCATAGAAAAATAGATCTTGGAATCTAGGGTGAAGAAGTCTACCAAGCATCAAGTGTACATGGAACACCTAGGCTGGACAACTTGATTCTGAAGCCACTTGGATAGAGAAAAGTTAGTTCAAGATGCTAGGCATAGACCTAGCCCTTCTTGACCCCAAGGTGCCTTAGTTTGTGCTGAGGGGGAGTATGGTGCAGGAGAACCCTTCTAAGGGCTCCCACCAGTCCTAAATTTTGGTGTGTGGAAGTTCCTAATGAAGGCTTGTAATTAGAATAATATTTTTTAGCTCACTTAGTGTGTGTAGGCCTAGTTTAGGTCCTAGAGTCTTAGGTTGGTTTTCCAATTTTGATGGTACAGTGACTTAGGGCATGATGTCATCTTGAGATCACTACTTGTTTTAGTGGTGATAGACTAAAAATAGGAGTTTGGGAAGTTTTAGAACAAGTTTTCTTGGTAATAGACCTTGGGATGGTCTTAGGAGTTAGTGTGAGCAAAAATTGCTTGAGCAAGAAAAAGTTGCTCCAAAAGTTGCTAGCAACTTTTCTCTAAGAAGGTCTGAACTTTATCAAATCAGCTCTAAGCTCTAACCCCACTATAATCCCAAGGAGGAGACTATTTAAGACTTGTAAAACCCTAATCTAGGGGTTGGCATTTATTGTGTATGGCCTGGAGTTGGAAAAACCTCATTGTGACAATTAAAAGTGTGTGCCAGTCAAGTTTTATGGCATGATATGTTGAGTTAATGGATTGCAATTGATATCTTGGAATTTTTACAAGTTTTTAGTTGTGTTTAATTTCATTTTTGAGTGCTTAGACTAGTTTCTTTATTCATCTATTTGTATATAAATTTGTGTTTTGAATCTGCCAGTCCCCTGTCTAGTTTGAAGGTGTTTGTGATGTAGGGCCTATAACTCCTATCCCTATTAGGAATGAATGCTAAAGTGTTTGGTAGACATTCTATAGTAGTTTTTTTTGCATTCATGACTATTATTGTCATTGATGTCAACATAGTGATTTACCGAAGACTTGCAGAGAAGCAGACAGAGTTTTGATTAGCGCACATGGGTTATTGCACTTGGAGCTATGCGATGTTGAGGTTATACTCTTTGATATGTCATATTTCTATGGTTAAGAGCATAGATAGTAATTCATTCATTCATGGAAGTTATGATCATTTTGGTGGAAGCAATATTAATTAGGCAGTGTTCCTAAGTAGCGGTTTGTGGAAATCAGATGATATCTCCTAATCAAGATGGAATCTAGTTTTGCGTAGTTAAAGGGAAGTTGAAGACACATTGATAGTGATGTGGATGGTAATGCAGACTTTGAGGTCACACAAGTGAAGATTTATTGTATTTGGAAGCTGATAGTTTTGTGTAATTTTGGTGTAGCGTGTGGAAACTTTTATTTTGTAATTGTATGCCGACTCATTTGTAATTATTTGAGTGTGGTATAAAGGAAGGAATGTATTTCCTTGTTGTAATGTAGTTTCAATGAAGTAGTATGTATTTTTTATGTGGAAGTAGTGATTGTGTGTGATGTTGTATGCATGAACTGAAGAAAAGAGCTAAGTATGAAAGTAAATTTGTTAAGGAAGACATGCGAAGTACAAAGATCTGAAATTGGGATCTAATGTAATAGTGAGTGTAGTTTGGCATAGTTAGAGAAGAGGTAACATACTATTCTATTGAATAATGCAAATATTATTTGGACAATGTGTTGAGTGATCTTACCCTAAAGTTGTTTGGGCAGTGAGTCCTTCTGTCTTCCATAACTCTTAATCGGGTTAGAATCTTTTAAGAGGGATTCAAAATCTCCTAATAGGGATTCATATGTACTAAATGTATTTCATAAGACTCCTAACAGATTCCATCCTTTCACAAGGAATATTCATATTAGTGCATCATTTGTGGGCATCATTCCCACCGGGGTTTACTCTTTGATCAAGAGGTTCCCTACTCAACATATCTTGTGGCATTATGTTATTGTGTATGAATATCTTTCTATGGTTGGTAATTATATTGCTTATATGGTTTAATGTTGTTGAAGATGATAAAATTTATAACTATCTGATAACTGATTCACCCCCCCCCCTCTCAATTATCTTGGTGGACTTTACTTTCTAACAATCCCCACCATGGAAACACCATGGGTCTTTGGTATAAGGTAGTATAGACCCTAACCTATACTCATATCCAAGTAGGCCCCTAGAACACATGTGCAAGCCATTTTGTGACCCAACCCTAGGCGAGACTGGACAGTACCCAGCTAGGTGTGGTGAGCAGAGAAGAAGCTCTAGAGGACAAGGGAGAGAGTTTCATGACAAGCCCTTTTGAGGGAGCCAAGAGGCATGAATGAAGGTTCAATTTTGTGAAGGAGAGAGTTTGAGAAATCTATTAAAGGTGTTAATGAAGATAGGCAAGCCTTGTGATATAGAGAAGCCCAAAAAGCCCTAGAAACCCTCATTTCTAATGGAGCCACTGTACGAACAATTGACACCCCAAAACTCTAAAAATCCTTGAGGGTTGGGAATTTGAGTAGAGGTTCCTTTGGAACATTAGCCTTGGTTATATGGAAGAAGGGGGTCAAAATTCCTACAAACCCGGAGAGGAGTCCTAATTGGGGCTCTCTCTAGTAGCCCTATTTTGTGAAGGAACTATGAAATTAGGTGTCAACCCAACTTCATCAATACCTTGGTGTTGCTTTATTTGATGTAAAAACACCTTGGAAGACAAAATTTCCCATGTTAGAGCCTATGGAATTGATTGAGCCTTGAAAACCCTTATTGGTCTATGTAAGGGAATGGAGCTAGGAAGAGTGCAAACAAGCTAGGAAGAAGGATAGCTATACTTGGTGGTTAGATTGGGCTAGGTCAGGGGATCCTAGAGTGAATAGGAATCTTATAGACCATAGAGTGTGTCAAGAGCACACTAGGATCCTAACCAAGGATCAGGGAGCATAGACTAGCTAGTATATCCCAATCTCCCCATCATTGCCTCTGTATCTTTGATCTTCTTAAGATGGGCATTAGTGAACTTGTCCTGATCCATGGATTTTGTGATGACTTTCCTTCCTTGATCTGCAAACTCTTTTAATGATTCCTGACCAGACTTAAGAGAGTTCAAGTCTAGTGCAAAGTTACTCATGAGTTCATTGAGTCTCTTCTTTAGATATTTCTTCTCTACCACTAAGGCCACAGACTCTTCTAGGCTTGAAAAATTTTCTTTGAACTACGAGATGACTATGCTCACATCATCAACTAAATGTACATTTACCATTTTTTTATCCTCTGGCAGAAAACTATTCAAAATAGTTATTGACTCTACTAGGAGAGGATTTTCATGACTTGCTTCTCCTTTGCCTTCTCCATAGCTAGGATGCTGAATTTTATCAAGTCTTATTCTTTCCAAGAATCCAAACTTCTTGTGTCTAGAGTGAAACTTGACAAAAATGCTAGGAGGGAGTGATGGGAGTGTTGTCCGCCAATCCAGGAACTTCATCTTTCTTTTCTCCCTTTTCTTCTTCTTTCTTAACATCTTGTTTGAGTACTTCTTCTTGCTGAGTAGGAGAACTATTACTGCATAGTATTTTTGCCTCTTGTGTACTCACAAAGGCTTCCTCAAACTTTTCCAAATCTATGTCAGTGGTTGCCATGGATATCTCCACATTATCAATGATGAATGTGTTGTCCTTAATTGATCCTGATATGGGTGCAAACTTTTCTACCTCTAATTGTGCTTCTATTGTGGGCATTGAGTCTTGAGGACCTATCATTGGTGCATTAGTGGGCTCTGCCACTTTTACTTCCTTAATGGGTGCATGAGTGATGGGTGCAGTAGGTGGTTTGATCTATTTTTCTAACAACACCTTCTCAAATGCATTTTCTATTTCATTCGTTATCAACTCATAGTCCTTGTTCATTATATGCAGAGTTCTCATCTTTGTTCTTAGGTGCGGCTTCACCAGGTTCAATATCAATGCTTCTTCTTCTTTGGAACAAACTAGTAAAGTATCTTGTAACACTTTTTCTCTTATCCTAATATCCTCTTCATTTGCTTGTTTCTTCAAGTGTTCCAAAATATTCCAAACTTTATCACGTAGAGAGGACTGTATTTCAAGAGCTATTTTCTTGAACTTGATCATATGGTTGATAATCATATTATGAATTTCAGATTTATCAATCTCACTATATGAATCATAATGTTTCCCTACTTGATCAATTCTACCTTCCTCAATAATTCTAGAGCTCAAAACTTTAAGGCTAGGCCTGAATCCTACCTTAGGAGGTGCTTGAATATTTCTTTTGCTCCTTATAGCATGCGATGATGAATGACTAGTGCTTACTCCTTTCTTCCTCTTTGCTATAGGTATATACTCTGGAGGAGTATCTTTGGGTGCAGAAGGAGTATTGTCTTCATTATCCTTCTAATTGTCATCTTTTTCAATTTTAATCTTCTTCATTTTGGGATCTTCTTTTTCTTCTAATGTGTTCTTCAACTCTAGGGAAATCTTCTCATTCATTGCTTTATCAAGGTCTACTTGTGATACACCATGTATTCTTAATATTTCAAATGTGACCTTAGTAACTTTTCTCTTAGTTGTAGCATTGTTTAGCTTAGCATCAACTTCTCTTGTCTTCTCTTCATATGTTCCCCATCTAGGTTCATTGTCATCTTTAGGGGTTGATCGCAATACCTATGCATAGGCTTCAAGAACTTGTTCCTCTACCTCATACCCAAGTGGATGAATCCACTTAGTTCTAGGTTCCACAACTTCCATACATGTAGTATCAATCTCCACCATGAAACATATTGTGTCCTTGTACTTATCCACAATTCTCTCTGGAATTCTGTACCTCATCTGCATTTTTCTCTGAAGGTCTTTAATTCCAATGTTATATAGTCTCTTAATGTGCTTTTAGTGCATGCCTTGTTTGATATCTATGGCATGGTAGGAATGGACTTGTCTAGATACATATCTGATAATTTACCAACTATATGAAGGTACATATAGATGATAAGGGACCCAAACCTGAAAATCTTTGTCTTATCATGCTTGATAGCCCTGATGTTGTCTATCAACTATGTGTGCAAGATCTCACACAAGTTGAACTCTCCATCTTCTTGCACAAGATGGATGGCTGCTAGAATAGTGCCCACAAACACACTATTCACCCTGCTAGTATGATGAAACCTATAACCAAGTATCATTGACATTAACTTAATGTCTGGTTGCTCTATCGGCTCAATGGTCATGCCGCGCTTATCACTTCTAGATTTACACACTTGCTCCACCATTTTCCTAACATCCTTACCCACTGGAAGGATAGCGCTTATCTTAGATAGGCATTTTATCTCATGAATCAAGTCTCCTATGATTCTTACTGGTACATCTCCAATCCAAAAAAAATCATCATGGATTCTGCTCAACAATATCTTTATCCATTCTTCCTCATAGAACTCATATGCCATGGTATATTCAACAATGGGGTGATCATTCCATTTAGTGTATTCATCCATGAATTTTTTATCTATTTTTAACATTGTGTCCATGTGCACCCTTAACCTATCCATTCCAATAGGTTCCTTCTTACAATAAATGTAAGCCCTTATGTCTTCTACATGCATAACACCCATCAGCATGCGAGAGAAAGCTCCCTCTAAATCATCTAGGGTTGACTTGAATGGATGCCTCTTGAAAACATACCGCTTCTTCTTAGAAACATCAAAAACAATAGGAGTGGCCATGACTTACTTGATATTCACTTTCCAAAAGATCTTTGAGATGTTCTGACAACTTCCAGATTGGCACAATGAGCTAGGGTTTCTGCAACTGAACAAAAGAACTACAATCACTGATAACTTAATCTTAAAATCTTCACAAGAACTTCCAAGGCTCAATCTACTCTCTAATCACTCTGAGTATGAATGTAATGATTGAACAAAAAAATTCTATGTACTTAACATAAGAAATTCACCATTAATGCAACTCGTGTAAACCAGGTTGTCACTTCAAAATTTCAAACTTGATCTCCACCAACATTCAGTATGTGCGCTCTTGCACAAAGGTTCCAATACACTCCAATGGATTAAGTCCAAAGGTGCATACTCTGAAAGTAAGTATGCCAGCTGAGTAGGGATCTAGAGTTAAATTAGCTCCCCCTATGACCCTAAGGGCCATTCATGTAGATGTAGAGGGTGCATCCACTAGGGATGCATCCAATACATTCTCATCAACCTTATACTTCTTTTATTCTGACCAAATCAAGCTCACATCATCTGAGGCTTTCAAAAAATTGACTTCTCCTTTGGGATCCAATACTAGTTCTTCGGCCTTTTTAGGGCTTTCCTGACCTTGTGCCCTTGATCTACAAAACTTTGAGATATGTCCAGCCTTGTTATAGGTGTGACAAATCACTAGAGGTCTATATTCCTTGGCACATTGACATGAGTCACCATTTTACATTGTTTTGTTGTATGACTATTGTAGTTACATATCTGACATGTAACATTCTGAGAACTTCTTGAATTTGTCTGATTCTAATTTCTTTGATCATGATGAATACTGTTCATCTTACTAGTCTTGCAGTTTATTGCTCTATGACCAAATCTATTACATGTATAACAGTAACCATTGAAAGGTCTTACCTTTGTATAGTTCCTTACAATGTGTCCATGCTTATTACATGCAAAATAGGTGTGTTCAATAGGCTTGCACTCATTCTTAGGAGGATTATCATTGTCTTTGGTTTAATCTCCAATCTTCTCAGTATCAGTAGATTCCTTTTGTGTCTCCTTTCTTTCTCGCATCTTATCAATCTGATTTTGTGCTTCATTGTATCCAATACAGCTGGTGTCTCCCTTGGCTCTCCTTGCATACAACTGAGATTCTATTAGATAAGAACTGGTGTGAAATTTTTCAATATGATTCTTTGCTTCTTTCAATTTAGATTCCAAGCTTTCCTTCATGTTCCTTAGCTCCAAGATTTCCAAGTTAGCTTCCTTTAGTTCTCCATTGAGTTGAAGGTTCTCCTTGACTTGTTCATTGAAGACATCTTGATTTTTTATTAGTTTGTCATCAAACTCTTCAATCTGACTCAAAAGAGATGCATTTTCTTCATTCAACTTCTTGATTTGATCTTCAAGATCACTATTAGAGCATCCTTTCAAATCCTTTCTCAACCTTTTGATAACTAATTTTAGTTCCTCAATTTTTCTTTCTGAACTATCTAGGTCTTCAAGAGCTACTTCAAGATTATTCTTCAAATGTTTCATTTTTTCTTTGTCCATGATCTCCTCAAGTGGTTAAACTTTTGTGCTGAGGACCATAGCTCTGATACCAATTGTTAGGAATGGGAACACTAAGAGGGGGGGGGTGAATTAGTGTTCAGTAAACTTTAACTTTTCTCTTTTAGTCTTTATGCTTAACTTAAATGCTTAAGTACTGAAAAAACATGAAACATAAGAATAACACCTGACACCAATATGATTACGGGGAAACCCAAATAGGTAAAAACCCTGGTGGGAATTGACACCCACTAATATTTTGCACTAGTGTTTTGTGATCCTTGCTAGAAGATCCTTTACCCTGTTAGGAGTAGCTTTACAATGCTTTTAGTATAGTAGACCTGGTTAAGGGTCAGACCCTGTTAGGAGTCTTTTATAATTATCCCTATTAGGGGAGAGGACTCACTATCCTAGAGCTCACTACTCAAATGATGAAGGCTACAACCTTCTGTTATCAGATACACACTATATTTGTTGGGTGAATTGTCACTGTAACACTGCTTGGCAGATCGATTCCTTGGTGCGCTCATGATTTGACCTCTAACAAAGCTCTAATACATCATATGCTGACTTCATATACCTATGCTCTTTCTTATCACAACTCTATTACAACTTCCATACCGATTACAATGGGTACATCTCATATTTATACACTCATACAAACAAAACAATTAGGTCGGCCCTATAACTAATTACAAACAACTCTTCCAAGTGAATTGGCTTAAGCGTGCTTACAATTATAGATGTACATATGTTAGAAACCTAAATACAATGGGCACATAGCCTCTACAACATTACATTACAATTGCAAACCAAAATAGTCACTGTCGGCTCCATGCTCTGTTCTTTGCTAGCACACACTAGTTGTGCAACTTCAACTAACTGTAACTTCCACATCTTTGCATATCTACTTATGTGCTCTTAGACTAAGCATAAGTATAATATAATAACCTTAAATTCTAGGGTGCATACCTTAATTCATCCATACACATGTGTGCTGATGCTCTGAGTCTCTGGTGCTATGTATGTTGTCCAGTCTTCAACACTCAACTAAATTCTGATCTTTACACATAGTGCACTGACTCCAAACTGCTATATGACTTTGTTGCCATAATGAAAACACTATCTATAGTCATATACTTTAGTATAAACAACTTTCCAACAAACATCACTATAGCGGTAGGTACCACCAAATAAAATCAACCTATTGATATACAAGCAGTTGCTATACTAGGTAATTTTCCAATATTAGTACAAGAAATTGAGATTGCTACACATGGGCAACTTGAGGATACTACAGTCAAGTAGAAAGAGGACACAAACAAAGGACATGGTGCAGAAGAGAAAAAAGACACCAATGATCCTGAAAGTAAACAGGCATAAAGCAAAGAACCTTAGAAAGATACACATGTAGAGATGTCTACAATAGAAACCAAGTAAGAAGCCTAAGGACATGAAACAAAGACACGGGTCAAAGGGAAATATAAGGAAGAGAGCATTTCTACGGAGAAAGAAAAGTCAAATCTGGAGGCCAAAGATCTAGTACCATATGGGAAATCTCCCACAACTGAGAAAAAGAAAAAGAAGAAATATGGTAAGGGTCCAGTCACATTAGATGAAGTCATATAAATTCATGTATGTGACCCTAGGACTCTAAACCCTGAAGCCTCAAGAAGATATGGATAATTGTGCACAAGGAAGTTGCACAAGAAAAACTAAGACAATAAAGTAAACATGAGAAGGCCTCAGAGGATGTTAGAGAGATTCTTATGCAAGTAGTCCCTAATATCAATGTTAATGAGGGAACTCCCATTATTGATCAACTTTCCACTCTAAACTGCCACATCCATGCTCTAGACATAGATGAAGAGAAGAGAATAGAAGAGCAAGAAAAGGCTAAAATTCATTTGAAGCTAGCAGAGAAAATAAGCCAAGAAGTGGCAATCATAAAGTCAAGTTATCAGAGGTAATATCCGAGCTTGAAACTATCACTCAACAAGTAATTAAAATTTTGTATAAGCTATGCACTATAGACCACTTCAATACCAACCTTAGTGAAAAGATAAATAAGCTAGATGAGAACATAAAGGTTAGTACAAATAACTCTTTAACCGAGCCCAATGCTTTAAAAGCATTATGCAAAAGTTCAAGAACTACAATAGTTAAAATTAGAGTTGAGGAAGAAAGAGGATATAATATGAGATCAAGTAACCGAGCTTCAAGACTTGAGTTACTTCCGCACCTCAAGGTGATGCAAAGGCATGTGAACAAGGAAAAATACTTAGTTGCAACCCCGGAGATATCAGTGTTAGAAAATATTTTTGATATGCATGCCCAAGTCGGATTAGATCATATTTCTCTCAAGAATCTTAAGGAGGAATGGGAAAACCTCTTGGCAACATTGAAGAAAACCCATCAGAGCATTTTTTATAAACTGTGACTACATTTTTGGCATTAATTTCAAAAAGGGGGGAAATATATGTATATATATTATGTATGTAGTTCACACTGAGAGCATGTAAAAAGGGGGAGTTCACATATGTTTCATATTTTTTATTAAGATTCAAATTTTTGAAATCGGTACATATACATAAAAATTTGTTATACTAATGCCAAAGGGGGAGAATGTTACTCCTAAAGAGAATTAATGGTTGTCATTAGCATCATTCAGTCATATAGTCGGTAAAGGAGACAAGAAAGGATAGTTAGTCAATGCATAGAGCCTCTACACCAAGAAGAACTCAAGATAGATTATTAAGTTAACAAAATAAAATGTTGACTGAGCACTCTCACTGAGCCAGATGATTACTGAGTACCGAGTACAATAGTCATCGAGCATTCATATGAACTGAGCACTAGGAATTTACCCAACGATGAATGTAGTATGTGTTGTCAAGTTGACTATATTGATGTATATGACTCAATATAGTGATGTCATTATGGAAATTAAGTCATATAGCAATTTGGAGTCAGCACACTTAATGAGAAGATCATAAATCGGTTAAGTGTTGAAGACTGGACAGTGTACAGAGTTCATGTGGCTCAAAGCATCAGCACGCATGTGTACAACCGATTTATGGTGTGTGCCCTAGAAGTTAAGTTGGTTAGAATATATTTATGCATATTATATGAGCACATAATTAGATATGCAAGTATGAGGAAGATACAGGCAGTTGAAGTTGCACAGCTAGTGTGTGTTAGTGAAAAATAGAGTAAATAGTTGACTGTCAACATTTTGAGTTGTGGTTATAATTTAATGATGTAAAGGCTATGAGCCCATTGTAATTAGGTTTCCAACATGTATATATGTTTTTTTATAAACACACTTGAGCCAATTCAATTGGAAGCATTGTATGTAATAGATCTAAGGGCTGACCTAGTTGTTTATTTTGTATGCGCATATAAATATGAGATGCGCCCATTGTAATTGGTATGGAAGTTGATATAGAGTTGTGAGAAGTAGAGAAGAAGTGTGAAAAGACACTATAAGATGTATTAGAGCTTTACAATAGGTCAAAGCATCAGTGCATCAAAGGAATTGATCTGACAAGCAGTGTCATAGTAATAGTTCATCTAGCAAATATAGTGTGTATCTAAGGTTGGAAGGTTGTATCCTTCACTACTTGAGCAGTGAGCTCTAGGACAATGCATCCACTCCGCTAATAGGGACTATTGTAAAATACTCCTAATAGGGTCTGACCGTTGACAAGGTCTACTATACTTAATACATTGTAAAGCAACTCCTAATAGGGTTAAGGATATTCTAACAAGGATCACAAAACACTAGTACAGAATATTAGTGGGTGTCAATTCCCATCGAGGTTTTTACCTATTTGGGTTTTCCCTTAACCATATTGGTGTTATGTGTTGATTTCATGTTTCATATTTATGTGGATGTTCATTTCAGTACTTAAGCTTTTAAGTTAAGTTTAAAGATTAAGCTAAAGATAAAATTCAGTGAACACTGATTCACCCCCCCCTCTCTTAGTGTTCCCATTCCTAAAAATTGGTATCAAAGCTCTCATCCTTAGCAAAGAAGTTTAACCACTTGAGGAGATCATGAAAAAAGTAGAAATGAAACATCTGAAAAGAAATCTTGAAGCCTCTCTTGAAGACCTAGACAAATCTGAAAGAGAAATTGAAGAACTAAAAGAAAAAGTCAGTGATTCCCAATTAGTCATCAAAAAGCTAAGAATGGATCTGAAAGAATGTTCCACTAGTGATTTGAGATAATGGTCAAAAAGATGAATGAAGAAAATGCATCCTTAAAAGAACAGCTTGAAGAATTTGATGACAAACTGATTAACAATCAGGAAGTCTATAATAAATAAGTCAAAAAGAACCTTCAACTCAATGAAAAATTAAGGCTAGCAAACATGGATATCTTGGAGCTAAGAAACACCAAAGAGAGCTTGGAAACAAAATTGAAAGAAGCAAAGAACCATATTGACAAATTAAACACCAATTCTGATTTGATAGAATCTAATTGCATGCAAGGAGAGCTAAAGGAGATACTAGTTGCATTGGATACAATGAAGCACAAAATCAGATTGACAACATGCAAGCAAGAAAGGATACACAAAAGGACTCTACTGATACTAAGAAGACTAAAGATCAAACCAAAGATAATGGTGAACCACCTAAGATTGAGTGCAAGCCAGTAGACTGCACTTGTTTTGCATGTAACAAGCATGGACACATAGCAAGGAATTGTTTAGAGGTAAGACCTTTTAATGGTTACTATTATTCTTGCAACAAATTTGGTCATAAAGCTATGAATTGCAAGACTAGTAAAAAGAACAAGATTCAGCGTGATTAGAGAAATTAGAATCAAACAAATATAAGAAGTTCTTAGAATGTTAAATGTCAGATATGTAACTATAATGGTCACTCAACTAGACAATGTAAAATGGTGACTCATGTCAATGCACCGAGGAGTATGAGTCCTCTAGTCATTTGTCACTCTTGTAACAAGGCTAGACACATCTCAAATTTTTGTAGATCAAGGATGCAAGGTCGAGAAAACACTAAAAAGACCAAAGAACCAATATTGGATCCTGAAGGAGAAGTTAATTTTGTAAAAGCCTCAAATGATGTGAGCTTGATTTGGTCAGAAGGAAAGAAAGAAAAAGTTTATGAGTATGTATTGGATGCATCCACAGTGGGAACACCCCCTACATCTACATGAATGGCCCTCAAGGTCATAGGGGGAGCTAATTTAGCTCTAGACCCCTTTGTGGCTGGTATACTCACTCTCTAAGTATGTGCCTTGGAACTTAAGCTTTTGGGGTATAAAGAAACCTTTGTGCAAGAGGGCACATACTGATTTTTCTCAAAATAATAGTTGGAAATTTTTAAGTGACAACCTGGTTTACGCGGGAAGCATTAATGGAAGAATTTTTACTTTAAGTACACATAAAGCCTTTTGATTACTTATTACATTCAAATTCAGAGGATTGGAGAGCAGAAAGAGCCTTAGAAGTTGTTGTGAAGACTTGCAGATTGATCTATCAGTGATTGGCAGTTCATTTGATCAGTTGCAGAAGCCCTAGTTCATCATGTCAATTCAAAAGTCTTCAGATTATCTTGAAGAACATTTGGAAACTGATAAAACAAGTAAGTGATGGCCACCCCCATAGTATTTGATGTTTCTGAAAAGAAAAGATATGTGTTCAAGAAGTATCCATTTAATTCTACCCTAGATGATTTAGAGGGAGCATTCTCCTGCATGCCTATGGGTGTTATGCATGTCAAAGATATTAGGGCATACATTTACTGCAAGAAGGAACTAGTAGGATTGGACAGATTAAGGGTGCACATGGAAACCATGCTAAAACTAGACAAAACCTTCTTGGATGAATATGCAAAGTGGAATGATCACCCTATAGTGGAGTATGCTATGACATATGAATTCTGTGAGACAGAATGGATTAAAATACTTCTGAGCAGAATTCATGATGACCTATTTTGGATAGGTGATGTACTAGTAAGAATCACTAGTGACCTAATATATGAAATGATAGGCCTATCCAAGACTAGCTTCATTCTTCCTACAGGCAAGGATGTCAGGAAAATCATTGAGCAAACATGTAAGTCAAGAAGTGATAGGAGCGGGATGACAATTAATCCTATTGAGCAAGTTGACATCAAATTGTTGTCCATGATACTTGGATATAGGTTTCATCATACTAGCAGGGTGAATAGTGTGTATGTAGGCACAATTCTAGCAACCATTAGACTTGTGAAGGAAGATGGAGAATTCAATCTGTGTGAGATCTTGCATGCATAGTTGATTGATAATATCAAGGCAATCAAGCATGATAAGACCAAGATATTCAGGTTTGGGTCTTTGATCATCTACATGTATCTTCATATAGTTGTGAAAGTATCAGATTCATACTTGGACTGTTAGAATAACTGAGAGGGGGGTGAATCAATTATCCAGTGTCCCAAATCAAAATGTATAATACAAAACAAATTATCTCAAACTTATAATGCTCGGTAACTTGAAATACTATATTGTCTATGCTTTTACCGATTACCAGTCAATAACATATAATAATTATAGATCAAATCAAATATGTAACATGCAAATATGACATCAAACAAATATCATAATCAACACATAACACAAGAGATTTAACATGGAAACCCTGTGAAGGAAAAAACTACTTGGGACCGGCAACCCAAAATATTCACTCTTCTAAAGTGAGGTCGATGAAGACCCAACCCTGTTAAAGGTTACAGACACACTGTTAGGTGTGACCTTGTTAGAGGATTTTAGACCAACTATTATCGTCCACCCAACATTCACTATGGGGTTGACAGGATAACAATGTTCATTATATGAATGCAATATAATAAAGACTTTACTAGTCCACTTGGTTAAGAGATTTGACTGTGTACAATGGTTAAGATGTAACAATAGATGATCTGCCTTATTAAAACTCAATTATACATGTACAAATCAATATTAGGCTCATTCAAATCCTCTTATCAGTATTTCAATTTTGTTTCAAACAATTTCATCGACTTACTATTGCTCAATAATAGCTTCCCGATGCTCGGTATACTCTGCAACTCGGTTCTTCTTAACCAGTTTGATCAGATATACATGAAAACTTGTTCACGTGATAATTTTGCAATTTCCTTCTCCGGCATTAGCTTCAGTGTGAAACTTTGTCTCTTATATAGACATGTAAATCATTTTCTTCTCGTCCATTAGATTTTGCCGCTTAATCATCATTGTTTATTTGGCCACTTTAACCTTCCTCGGCTGATGTTTCAATAACACATTTCAATTTAATCCATCAGATCTTTCTCAAATTATGCTAGCCGTCGATCTTCATAACAAACTTTATCTATTACCTTGGAATCATACATTTCCAGCTCATTAATCCTTATCAGCTAAACTAATCATTTATCTCATTTTCTCTTGCTTGATTAATAAAGAAATGCGTCGGTGAACACAAGCTTGGTTTACACTGTGCTCAGTATACACATGCTCCATCGATGTATACTGTAATGCTTCATTAATCGACAACACTACTTTGTGTCTTTCAGCTCTATTCTTCATTATAGATGAATCCAACATAATCAAGTCAATAGCATAAGGTCATAGACTCATCAATAATTTACCCAATGTATTCCTTATCCTCATTTGTCATATACATCTTCTTCATGTAGATTTTTTTGTTCTTCATCTCTTTCACTCCTTTTCTACAGATGTTTTGGTATAGTAACTTACAAGATAAGTGTTGTCAAACTATTTTACATCAATCACAACATAATATTGATTTAATCATCTTACATATCTAATCAAAAACTCCTCGGTGATCGCTGTATCAGAGATTCTTCAATCAGGTTCTAAATCAGTTATAGTTCATCAATCTCTGCCTTTAGCATTGATGGAAACTCAAGTAATATGAAATATACCATACACATACCAAACATGTATTCTACAACTCTATGAACAAATGATGTACAAGCTCTCCCTTAGCTTAATATGCTTAATTACTATGTTACTCAACAACATTACCAAACTTATGTTCTCTATAACTGATCTTCAATGTTTAGCTCTGTCAGATTGTCTCTCCCTTAGATAGATATCTCACCGGTGCATATTGTTTCATATCTTTCATATTTTTTATCTCTCCCTTTGACAACAATGCCAAAGAAACAAATAAACAAACAACTCTGTATTATCCATGTAACTCTTTGTTGTCTTGTGTAGTCTTTGTATCTCTGTATACTGATATGTCAATCTGTTACAATTCTCCAAACTTTTCACAGCCTTAGACATGCATGATCCAAAGTGTGAACTATGATGCATCAACCTGAATGATCTTTTGATAAGATTAGGCTAATGCAACATCCAGATCAAATTAGTGATTGGTAGATAGGGGACTAACCCCTAGTCTTGTCCTCAAATATTCAAATGTGTCCTTTAATAGAGGCTTTGTAAATATATATGCAAGTTGTTCTTTAGATGTAACAAATTCTAACTTCACTTACTTCTCCTGTACTTGTTCTCTTAATTAGTGATACTTAATTGATATGTCATTTTTCTTAGAATGCATCACTAGATTCTTTGAAATATTAATGGCACTTGTATTATCACAGTATATAATCACTAGCTCGGTGATTACCTCATTTATTCCTTCTAATACTTGCTTAATATATGCAATGTTTGAACAATTTGTAGCAGTAGCAATATACTTTGCTTCAGCTATTGACTGAGAAATGCAAGCCTTCTTTTTACTTGTCCATGTAATAAGTCTTTCACCAAAGAAGAATGCTCCTCCAGTGGTTTTTTTCTACCATCCACATTTCCAGCCCAATCAGCATCGGTATAAACCTTCAGTTCAAATTTGCCTTCCTTAGGATACCATAATCCATAATCTTTAGTCTTTTTTAGGTATCTTAAGATTCTTTTAGTAGCAACCATGTGTGATTCTCTAGGGTTAGCAGAAAATCTAGCAACAATTCCCATAGCATGTGATATATCTGGTCTACTGTGAACTACATACATTAACTTACCAATCATTGATCAGTACAGTGTCTAGTTTACTTTTGTAGTTTCATCTTCCTTATTTAGTTTACATCCAGTAGCCATCGGTGTTCCCACAGGTTTAGAATATTCCATGCCAAATGTCTTCAAGACTTCCTTTATGTATTTAGATTGTGTGATGAATATCCCATCACTCTGTTGAATCAGTTGTAGTCCTAGAAAGAACTTAATCTCTCTAAACATAGACATTTCAAACTCTTTTCTCATCTCATCAACAAAGGCTTTACATATGTGATCTTGGCCTCCAAAAATAATATCATCCACAAATATTTCAGCAATAAGAATAGTGTCATTTGTATCTCCTTTCATATACAAATTGTTGTTCTGACTAGTTCTGACAAATCCAATGCTTAACAAGTAAGTATGCAGCCTTTCATACCAAGCTCTCAGTGCTTGCTTCAAACTATATAAAGCTTTATGTAGTCTACATACCATGTCTTTCTTGTTTGGATCAATAAACCCTTTTGGTTGTTCTATGTAGACCTCTTCTTCAAGTATTCCATTCAGAAATGCTGAGTTCACATCCATTTGATACACCTTAAATTTCTTGTGTGAGGCATATGCAAGTAACATTCTAACTCCTTCTAGTCTCGCAACAGGTGAAAATGTTTCACCATAGTCAATGCCTTCTTCCTATGCATATCCCTTGCATACTAATGTAGCTTTATTTCTTGTCACTTCTCCATTCTCATTCAGTTTGTTCCTGAAAATTGATTTAGTACCAATAACATTCTTGTCTTTAGGTCAGGGTACTAAACTCCAGGTTTTGTTCTTCTCAATTTTCTCTATTTCTTCTTTCATTTCATTAATCCATTCATCATTCTCTAATGCAACTTTCAAATTTTTAGGTTCATATTCACAAACTAAACATGTACCTTTTCTTGCTTTACTTCTTGTCATCATGCCTTCTTATCTGTCTCCAATAATTTGTGTCTCGGGATGATGTCTCCTAACAAATCTAGCTAGTACTCGGTCTCTTCTTTATAGTTCATCCTAGGAAAGTTCATTTTCTTGCTTGGTAGGGCCATCCTGCTCATCGGTTTCTCTTTCCTATTCCTCGGTAGGGTTTACCTGCTGACCAGTTATCACTGTCTATTGTGTCGGTAGAACCTCAGGTTGTTCAATATAAGTGAATCTATTGTAATCTTCCAGTTCCTTTCTTCTTTCCTCTACATTTTTTCCATCAAACTCATCTACTTGAACATTAGTACTTTCAATCATTTTATTAGTAGTGTTATTCATACATTTATATGCTTTTATTTTAGTAGAATATCCTAGGAATATCCCTTCATCACCTTTTGAGTCCCATTTCTTTCATTTTTCAAAATAAAACATTTGCTTCCAAAAATTTTGAAATAACTTACTGCGGGTTTGTGTCCAAACCATAACTCATAGGGTGTCTTGTTGGTGTCTTTCTTTAGTTGAACTGAGTTAAGTACATAAATAGTTGTACTAACAGCTTCCCTCCAGTATGTATGAGCAACATTCTTTTGCAACATCAATGTCCTAGCACAATCAACTATTGACCTATTCTTTCTTTCAGCAATGCCATTCTACTGAGGTGTCCTCGGTGCTGAGACCTATCTTTTAATACCATGCTCATTATAGAAATTAGTAAATTCATCAGAGATAAATTCACCTCCTCTATCAGATCTTAAGCATTTCAATTCTTTACCTGTCTCTTTTTCTACTTTTTCCTTGTACCATTTGAACATTTTGAATGCCTCAAATTTTTTTTTTAAGAACATGATAGTCATCAATCTAGTATAGTCATCAACAAAAAGAATAAAGTATCAATAACCATAATAACTCTGAGTTCTCATAGGACCGTCACATAGGTCGATATGAACCAACTCAAGTATCTTTTTTTTTTAATAGTCTTTACTTTTAAAACTAGACTTAGTCATCTTACCTTTCTGACATTCATGGCACATAACATGATCTGGCTTAGACAAGTTAGGTAGACCTCTAACTCTTTTCCTTTTACTAATTTTAATCATGTTATCAAAATTCACATGGCATAACCTTTTGTGCCACAACCATGCATCTTCATCTTTCACTATCAAACAAGAAGACTGATCAATATCAAGATAAAATAGATTACCTCTGGATTATGTACCAATTCCGACAAGTCTTCCTCTGTCATCATATATCTTTACCTTTTTTCTCTCAAAAGCAAGTCGGTGGCTTGAATTGTTCAGTTGTGCCACACTTAGCAGATTATAGTTCAGTCCTTTCACCCAATAAGCATTTTCACATTTTATTTTATCATTAATCATCAATGAACCTTTACATTTTACCATAAAAGGTGCATCATTACCCATTCTCATAGATCCTCCATTGTATTCTTCAAGTTTATCAAACTTCTCCTCATCACCAGTCATGTGATGTGTATAGCCACTGTCTATGATCCATGTATCATTCCTATCAACTTTGGAGATTAGTGTTTTTTCTTCATGTTTCTCTTCTTCCTCTGAGTCATCTTTCATAGCAACAAATACAACTTCTACATCATCATCAGAGTCAAATTCAAATTCATTTTCTTTAGCTATATAACATACCTTTTTGCCATTGTCATTACTATCTCTATTGTTGTTGTTCCCCAAAATTTCCTATCCTATGCAATTTGGCCTGGTATGCTCTGTCTAGCATTTTTAATCCTATGTTAGCCCCCTAAGAATTTTTATGAAGTCTGTGCCTTTTCCTTAGCCTCTGCAGTTGTTTAGTTCTCTAGTTGAAGGCCATTAAAAATTCATATGTGAACATTTAAACCCCCATAAAACCCTTTATTAAGCCTTGGCCCTTTCTAATTTAATATTTTACCCTTTTGGGCTGCTTATCTCTGAAAACCCATGTGTTATTATTTTCCTAAGGTCCTACCACCTATTTTCCTAATTTTCCTACGTCCCAGCCTTTAATATTTCCCCCAGGCCCAATTTTCATTCATAGTTAGATCCAATGGTTATCGCATGATCTCATGAGATCTTCTAATCCCATGTGATCATGTGACAACCATTGATCTTGTATCAATGAAGATTTAAAATGGACCCAAAGTATAAGGTAGGCCCCAATTGATCGAAGATCTATGGTGGTCACATGTTTGCATGGGATCTTCTAATCCCATGTGATCATGCAATGGCCATAAGATCTGCTTTACTGCCAAGGCTCCGGTGGTGGATCCTCGAGTAGTGAAATGTCCATTTTTAGTGGCCGGCCAGGTGATGATAGGACTTTTGATGGGTCTGATGGTCAGAGAATATCTGGGGATGACAACTTGTCCAAGATCTACAGTGGTCGCATTATTGCATGGAATCTTTTGAGCCCATGCAATCATGAAACTATCATCTGATCTTCTAGTGTTTAAGCCGATGTCATCATGGGACCATATGACATGCTTGATTCTTATTGGTTGCTAGGCAGAACAAATGGTGGTTGTCAGTGGAGCCGAGTATCTTAAGTGTGTTGGTAGTCAAAGAGGATCCAACGGTGGCTGCATAACTGCATGGGATCTTCCGATCCCATGTGATCATGCGACCACCATCTAATGCAAGGTCAGGTTTCTTCTGCCTTCTAAGGTGTCGATTGACTGTGATGTGCTCATTTTCTATTGGCTCTTAACTGATGATGTGGCCTTTGACTTTTTCAAGAAGGATTTCCAATATCTTTCATGGGTTTTCTTCTATTTGTTCCTGTAGAGAATGTTTGCAGGGGCAGTTGCAGTTGGAATAAATGAGGAAAAGATCTGGGAAACCATTTTTGGTGGATTCTTACTTTATAAGAGTACCATATTTGAGCATTCATGGTGGCCTGACTTATAGAGAGGTAGTTGGATCAAGGTTTTTGTCTACCAACAATTTCAGTCCAGGGATGGACAGGCAAAGAAATATCTGATCGGTTGAGATATTTTCATGAACATTTATGATCAGAAATGACTGGTTTAGGGTTGGATTATTTTATGCAGATTTATGTAACCATAATGAGATTTTTGCTCTTGCCTGTGTGTATTAGAGGAGATGTATATAATGTTTTTTTAAGAGCTTTAGAGTTTAGAATGGACTTTTTGTAAAAGAAGAGTTGGACAATTGTAAAGAGAAAAAATATCTTTTCATAGAAATCTATCTGTGGCATTCTTCTTGCCCTTTGGTTTTCTATAGTTGTAAATTCCCATTGATAATTTAGATATTGAAGATATTTTGTGACATCTCTCATGTCTCTATGCCTTCTTGTGTGAGTTATCTCTTAATGAATTCAGTATTTATATGCTTCTCAGTGATATCTTAGGGTTCTTGATCCCTCTTTCTTTCTGCAATTATGTGTATTCTTGTGGATGATTTGATGTGAGTGCTTTTGTGGGTATAATACAACCCCTTAACAATCTTGTCTCATTCCTATACCTAGCTGCAGAGGTGAATGTTTGTTTGCAGGTCATAGATTGTTGTCTAATCCTAAGAGTGTTATTGTTTGTGAAAGAATCTCTCTCTTTCCCTCAATACCCTCTTTTATTTGCAGACCCTTCTATGAAATACTTATGCAAGCCTATTCAATGAGTTGTGATCTCCTAGACTTGAGTTTATTCATTGAATCCATCTTTTATACTATAATTCATACCTTAATTTTGGTGTATCACCTAGTAGGTAGTTTTCTTTCAGTCATTTCCCTTTCATGCATTCCCTCTATCCCTTTCCCTCAAAAGTTTTATTTTTCTATGAAGAAGCAAATTAAGGTGATTATCCAAGAGGAAGCGGCCTAGAACCTAGAGGTTTCATCTCAGTTAGCATAGGTCCCACACCTGGAGATGATTCCCATGTTATACTAAGTTATCAAGACCAAGAGAGCTTGAAACAAGGGTGCAAACTTAGTGTATAACAATTCTGGCACACCCGGTGGGACCATAAGAATATTCATGTTCAAAGTTATGTTATCTCTGATATATAGATTGCATAATATAAGATTTTAGAAGTTGTTCTATCAAGTATATCTGGCAACTCCACTAATTTCAAAGGTCTAGGCCAAGCTTGTTCAAAGTTTATGAGAAAGATTGAGACTAGAAGCTCAAAGCCTACTGAATTTGTAGAGCTGGCCTCAAAAAGAAGTCATAAGGGAAAAACAAGTCAAAGAACATCCCCTGCAAGGAGAGTTTAGTCTACACCTCCTAATATTTTAGAAAGGATACATTTTCCCTTTCATTCCAAAAGAAGAGGCAGATCTCTAACCAGAGACCTAGAAGAAGATTCAAATCCAGCATCAAATACAGCTCATATAGTTGTCAATCTTTAGATTCCAACTCCTGCAATGGTTAGACAATTTGCCTTTGCACCATTCAACTAAGGAAGTCCATTGGTATTTTCTCAACATCATGATGTGCCCTTGGTGGCACTTAAGAGTATACCTAATTTCACAGGTGAAGGGTAGACAACTTCTTTTGTGCACATAAGAGATGTGACCACCATCTGCAAAATACACAACATAACTCAAGAGGATGTGGCCACCAAATTATTAGCAACCTCTCTAAAAGGTAAGGCTCTTAAATGGTTTAGAACTCTAACTATTCATTCTATTAATTCATGGGATGAGTTAGGGGATGCATTGAGTAAGCATTTTGAGGATAAATTAGATAACTTGTCTCTGGTTGAGCAGTTAACAACCATTAAGAGAGACCCTCAAGAACAAATGATAGATTACAATAGTAGATTCCTCAAAACATGGAATAGAATCCCAGTCTCTGTAAGACCATCAACTGACCATGCTTTCCTATACTACTTGCAAAGTCTAAACGGTCAAATTTTTGTCATGATCCAGTCTATGGGAGGTACTTCTTTACCCCAAGCTTTTGACATAGCTGTCAGGGCTGAAAATTGTTTAATCCAAGCAGGCATGATACAAAGAAGACCACCTATGCCTATTTTCCCTAGTCTTCAGCCTATTGCACCAGCACAAGTACCCCCATTTACCCCTATTTCCACCATATTAGCACCTCGGGCTAGTACTAGTGGTCAAGAGCTAACAATAAGTTTCTCTCAAGAGCTGCAAGAGATAAAGAATAGACAACAAAGCAGTCAGCAAGAAATGACAAATTTTTTGCTGACCTTAACTAAAGAAGTCATGAATTTGAAGAGGCAAGGTCAAGGAATCAGACCACCCTTTTAGCCACAAGGCCAAGGTCCTAATCAACAATATTAGAATCAAGGATAGACTTACCAACAAAATAGACCACCATACCAAGGAGGCTATCAAGGACAAAGACAAAATTTTAATCAAAGACCATTCCAACCATATAACCCTGCACCTCTTAATTCTGCAAATCCAGTGAGGGATATGGTTCCTAGTCAAAATAATATGGCTATGGATAATGAATGGTGTTTTCCTTGTAATCAGCCTCATAATTAGGCTACATGTTCAAATGGATGGATGAACCAAGCTCTAATGGTTCAAAATGCCTCACAAGCTCAATCAAAGGCTTCATCTAGTGGATTAGTTCCTCAACAAGAACCACAAGAAAATGAGATTTCTCTTTTCAATTGAGAGCAACCAGACTTTAATGGAGTCAATGATGAAGTTGCTTTTGTTGCCTATAGAAGAGCAAAAAGGAGAGCTTAGGACATGGAAAGAGCAGATTCCAATGCCAAAGCCACTACATCTGTAGAGCCGCTACAGCAAGCTAATCCCATCACACCTAAGGAGGTTTCTATCATTATAAGCAAAGAGAGCCAGACTCTCAAGGAGATGGAGCCTATCATGCCAAAGACACAAAAAAGAGTACACAATATAGCACCTTATAATATTTTAGAAAACATGAAGAAGGTGAATGTCACCATGTCTATGTGGGACTCTTTGGTGATTCCAGGGCAACCTGAGATCTTGAAGAAGGCCATGACTGAAGTAACAACTCCTCAACCTACAAAAGAAGCTACAAGGCTAGTGTTGGTTAACACTGATCAAGAAAAGGAGGCTCCAAGTAGCAACTCCAAGGCTAATGCCATGCAAGGTAGGAATTCAAATCCACCTCCCTTTTATGTATCTCTAATCATTGGAAAATCTTTAGTGCATAATTGTATGGTAGATAGTGGAGCTACTAGCACTGTAATGCCCAAGAAGGTGGCTGACCAATTAGGACTGAAATATGAGCCCTTTCAAAAGAAGGTTACACAACTTGATAGATCCTTAGTCAATACTATAGGTTTGGCCAAGGATACCAGTCTAATTCTTCATGCTAGTCCTAATTTTTCCATCCTTCTTGATATATATATCATAGAACTCCTTGCATTATTTGCTATAAGTCTATCAAGGGAGTTTACAGCCAAGATAGGAGGTTACTTATCTTCTGACTAGTCTCACATGCTATTCCATACAAGATATGGGACCAAGGTCACCATTAAGTCAGAACCATTGGCAGCACACCATATAGAACCATATGTGTCCAATGCCATCAATGTAAATTGCCCTATATTTGATAATAGTGACTTCCAAACCATTGGGGAATCAGACACTAAGATAGAAGATATCCCTAATATTTTACTAGATGAAAGAACTTCAGAGGCCCAAGAAAATATTATTTGGGATTTTGGTTTGGGAAGTTATTTGATACAAGAGAGTGGATCCATATAACCAAGCCTCCTTAAAGAAGACATTGATTCAAAGGATCAGAATAATCAGGTTTGGGAACTATTTTTTGATGGAGCTAGAAGTAGACATGGTTCTGGTGGTGGTGCTATACTAGTGTCCCCAAAAGGAGAAAGGTATTACACTGCCTTTAGATTTAGTTTCTCTTGCACTAGCAACATTGCAGAGTATGAAAGACTTGTAAATGGACTAGAGTGGGCTAGAAAAAGATTGCTCAAAGCCTTAAAAGTTTATGGTGATAGTGAGTTAGTTGTTAGCCAAGTGAGAGGGATAAGTGCAACCAAAAATGACACCATGAAAGCATACAAACATAGATTTTGGGATGCAATTGAAGATTTCCATGCTTTCAATATTGTTGCCATCCCTATAAAGCTAAATCAAAATGCAGATAGATTAGCTGCTATTAGATCTCAGTATGACATTCCAAATAGCATTTCAAAAGAAGTAGATCAATAGCATATCAAAGTGATTGTCAGACCCTCTATTCTTGATAATGATATCAATTGGCAGGTGTTTGACAATGATCAACAAATTATGTAATTCTTGTTTGAAGAGGATGTCTTTTCAAGGCATAATCAAGAGAGATTATCACAAAATTATGGTGATCAAGTGATACAACTGAAGTCCAATAAGATGCCTAGAGGTCTTGTTACATTAGAGACTATCTTCAACAAGGATGATGAAGTCAAGAAGAATAAAGCTGGCCTGGTAGTTCAACAAGAACATTGTGTTGAATTAGAGTTGGAACCAGGTAGGAGCTTACAATTTGGAAAGATAAACACTAAATTGGAAAAGCAAGCTTACACTTAGTTATTTAAAGAATTCAGTGATGTGTTTGCATGGTAGTATGAAGACCTCAAGGGTTTTGATCCTACTCTTGCTCAACACACTATTTAATTAGAACCTAATGCCAAACCAGTGAGGCAAAAGCAAAGGCCTGTTGATCCCAAGCTTGAGCCACTTATGCATAAAGAAGTGCTCAAATTGATAGAAGGTGGCATCATTTACCCCATTAAGCATACTAGTTGGGTTTCTAACCTTGTTCTTGTCAGGAAGAAGAATGGGGAGTTAAGATTATGTGTTGACTTCAGGGACCTTAACAGAGCCTCCTTGAAGGACCGCCATCCACTACCCTCTATGGAACAAATTTTACAATGTGTCTCTAGATCTGAGAGATTTACATTATTGGATGGCTATTTAGGATACAATCAGATCCTGGTTAATGAAGAGGATCAATATAAGACTGCATTTACAACCAAGTGGGGAACCATGGCTTATCAAAAGATGCCCTTTGGTTTGTCAAATGTAGGTGCTACTTTTCAAAAGACAATGGATATGGCCTTTAAGAGCCTAATGTACAAGTTTGTGTTCATTTACTTGGATGACATAACTATCTATTCTAAACATGCAGTAGATCACATCAAACATTTGAGGAAGATTTTTGAAAGGTGTAGAGAGTTTGGGATATCTCTTAATCCCAAGAAATGTGTGTTTGCAGTTCATGAAGGAAAATTGTTGGGATATGTAGTATCCAAAGAAGGAATTATAGTGGATCCTAAGAGAATTGCATCCATCCTAGAACTACCATTGCCTCATCATAAGAAAGGTCTCTAATCTTTCATAGGAAAGATTAATTTTGTTAGGCATTTCTTTCCTAACATTGTAGATTTACTAAAGCCTTTGACAGCCATGTTAAAGAAAGGTTCAGCTTTTAGTTGGACTAAAGAAGGGAAAGCCAATTTCTAGGCTATCAAAGAAGCCTTGATAGAAGCTCTTGCCCTATTAAACCCAAATTTCAATAAGGATTTTATCCTTTATGCTTATGGAGGTCATGATGCTATATCTACAATGTTGACTCATGAAAATTTAGAAGGATTGGAGCAGCCTACTGCTTTCTTTAGCAAAGGTTTAGAAGAGTATGAATAGAGATACTCTTTTGTAGAGAAACATGTACTTGTTGTGGTAAAGAGCCTTAAAAAGTTCAAATATCTATTGACCCATAGCAAGGTACACTTGAAGGTTACTCATCCAAGTGTCAAAGAATTTATTCTTTCCAAAGACCTAAATGAGAAAAGAGTTGGTTGGATCACCAAGGTGATGGAGTATGACATAGATATTCAAACTACCAAGCTGGTTAGAGGAAGAGGTCTTTGTGAGCATTTGGCAGGGGATGAAAGTTCAAAGAGACCAGAACAAATTGATGCATCTCTGGTGGTAAATTCTATAGAAGAACAAGCCAAGGCAACAAGTTGGTTGCCTAATATGATCAATTATTTGAAGACAGGACAATGTCCTACAGATCTAGATTTAGCAAAAAGGAGGTATTATATATTACAATCTATTCCTTTTGTGTTGATAGATGAGATTATTTTTAGAAAGGATCACATTGGTGTCCTTTTAAGATGCATAGATTTAGAAAAGATAGCTGATGTCCTATTTGAGTTTCATGATGGACCTTCTAGAGGTCACTTTTCTCCTAGGACTGCTACTTTTAAAATCATGAGGGTTGGATACTACTAGCCATCTATCTTCAAGGATAGCAATGATTATGTGAGAAAATGCATCAAGTGTGCCATGTTTGTAGGAAAAGAAAGGCTTGTAGCCTTGCCCTTATAGCCAGTCAGAACAAAGAAACCTTTCATGAAGTGGGGTATAGACTTCATTGGTGTGATCAATCCTCCATATAGTGCAGGACACAAGTGGATAATCACTGCAATAGATTATTTCACTAGATGGACAGAGGCAGTTGCTTTGAAAGAATCAAATGAGAGTGTTGTATTAAGTTTTTATGATGATATAATTCATAGATTTGGCACTCCTGATTCCATCATATCAGATAATGCATTAGCAGTCACAGGCCTCAAAGTCTCAGAGTGGGTAGTCAAGAATGGCATCTATCTAAATACCAATTCAAATTATTACCCTCAAGGCAATGGTTTAGCAAAATTAGCTAATAAGAACTTGATTAGGATAATCAAGAAGATTCTCCAAGATAATCAGAGGGATTGGCATACTAAACTTAGGTCTACATTATGGTTAGATAGAATCACTCCAAAGAAGATCATTGGGAATTCTCCTTATGTGCTAGTGTATGGAAGAGAAGCTAAGTTGTCAATTTCAACTAAATTACTAGCTTTGGACTTAGCCACTCAATATGCTCTATTTGAAGAAGGAGATCCTTTGCAGATCAGATATGCTCAGTTGATGGAGTTAGAGGAAATTAGAGACAAATCCATGAAAGATATGGAGTTCCACCAGATTTAGACAAAGAGAAACTTTGATAAAAGAGCCAGGATCATAAATTTCAAGGTTGGAGATGTAGTCCTCAAGTGGGATGAGTTCAGATCCAAACCTAGCAGACATACCAAGTTTGATTCATTCTAGAGTGGACCATTTGTTATAATAGAGTGCAACAAATCCAATGCTTTCCAGCTATCAAATCTTGAAGGAGTTTCCTTGCCAATCTTAGTCAATGGATTCCACTTGAAGCCCTCCTTTGAGGTTAATCCCTCTTTGTAAATTTTTGAAAATATGTATTTCCCCTACTTTCTTTCCCTATTTTCTAGGTTAGTTTCTTGCTTTTCTAGAAGTCCCTGTGCATAATTTTGTCTCTTTGGTCCCAGGTTTGTCCCTCTGTCAGAGTTTTGTGCTCAGAAATGACCCCATGCCCAATGGATTACTCAAGGCCACTAGTTTCCATGTCTAGCAGGATGACATCCAGCAGAAATCGCCAAAATGTTCCCCAAAATTTCCTATCCTATGCAATTTGGCCTGGTCTGCTCTGTCTGGCATTTTTAATCCTATGTTAGCCCCCTGAGAATTTTTATGAAGTCTATGCCTTTTCCTTGGCCTCTGCAGTTGTTTAGTTCTCTAGTTGAAGGCCGTTAAAAATTCATATGTGAACGTTTAAACCCCCATAAAACCCTTTATTAAGCCTTGGCCCTTTCTAATTTAATATTTTACCCTTTCGGGCTCTTATCTCTGAAAAGCCACATCCTATTATTTTCCTAAGGTCCTACTACCTATTTTCCTAAGTTTCCTACATCTCGGCCTTTAATATTTCCCTCGGGCCTAGTTTTCGTTCATAGTTAGATCCAATAGTTATCGCATGATCTCATGAGATCTTTCAATCCCATGCGATCATGCGACAACCATTGATGCAATATCAATGAAGATTTGAAGTGGACCTGAAGTATAAGGTAGGCCCCAATTGATCAAAGATCTATGGTGGTCGCATGTTCACATGGGATCTTCCAATCCCATACGATCATGTGATGCCCGTCAGATCTGCTTTACTGCCAAGCCTCTGGCGGTGGGTCCTCGAGTGGTGACATGTCCATTTTTAGTGGCCGGCCAGGTGATGATAGGACTTTCGGTGGGTCCAATGGTCAAAGAATCTATGGGGATGATAGCTTGTCCAAGATCTATGGTGGTCGCATATTTGCATGAAATCTTTTGAGCCCATGCGATCATGCGACCACCATCCGATCTTCGAGTGTTTAAGCCGATGTCGTCACGGGACCATCTGACATGCTTGATTCTTATTTTTTGTTGGGTAGAATAGTTGGTGGTTATCAGTGGGGCTGAGTATCCTAAGTTTTTTTTTAGTCAAAGAGGATCCAATGATGGTCGCATAACTGCATGGGATCTTCCGATCCCATGCGATCATGCGACCACCGTCTAATGCAAGGTCAGGTTTCTTCTACCTTCTAAGGTGTCGGTCGACTGTGACATGCTCATTTTCTATTGGCTCTTGACTGATGATGTGGCCTTTGACTTTTTCAAGGAGTTGCAATATCTTTCATGGGTTTTCTTCTATTTGTTCCTGTAGAGAACGTGTGCAGGCGCAGGTAGCTCAAAATTTATGTTTTTAGGGGCGGTTGCAGTTGGAATAAATGAGGAAAAGATCTGGGCAGCCATTTTCAGTGGATTCTTACTTGATGAGAGTACCAGATTTGAGCATTCATGGTGGCCTGACTTATAGAGAAATAGTTGGATCAAGGTTTTTGTCTACCAGCAATTTCAGTTCAGGGATGGACACACAAAGACATATCTAATCGGTTTAGATATTTTCATGAACATTTATGATCAGAAATGACTAGTTTAGGGTTGGATTATTTTATGCAGATTTATGTAACCCTAATGAGATTTTTGCTCCTACCTGTGTGCATTAGAGGAGATGTATATAATGTTTTTTTGAGAGCTTTAGAGCTCAGAATGGACTTTTTGTAAAAGAAGAGTTGGACAATTGTAAAGAGAAAAAATATCTTTTCTTAGAAATCTATCTGTGGCATTCTTCTTGCCCTCTGGTTTTCTACAGTTGCAAATTCCCATTGATAATTCAGATATTGAAGATAGTTTGTGACATCTCTCATGTCCCTATGCCTTCTTGTGTGAGTTATCTCTTAATGAATTCAGTATTTATATGCTTCTCAGTGATATCTTAGGGTTCTTGATCCCTCTTTCTTTTTGTAATTATGTGTATTCTTGTGGATGATTTGATGTGAATGCTTTTGTGGGTATACTACAACCCCTTAACAATCTTGTCTCATTCCTATACCTAGTTGCAGAGGTGAATGTTTGTTTGCAAGCCATAGATTGTTGTCTAATCCTAAGAGTGTTATTGTTTGTGAAAGAATCTCTCTCTTTCCCTAAATACCCTCTTTTATTTGCAGACCCTTCTATGAAATACTTATGCAAGCCTATTTAGTGAGTTGTGATCTCCTAGACTTAAGTTTATTCATTGAATCCATCTTTTATACTGTAATTCATACCCTAATTTTGGTGTATCACCTAGTAGGTAGTTTGCTTTCAGTCATTTCCCTTTCATGCATTCCTTCTATCCCTTTCCCTCAAAAGTTTTTTTTTTTATGAAGAAGCAAATTAAGGTGATTATCCAAGAGGAAGCAGCCTAGAACCTGGAGGTTTCATCTTAGTTAGCATAGGTCCCACACCTAGAGATGATTCCCATGTTATACTAAGTTATCAAGACCAAGAGAGCTTGAAACAAGGGTACAAACTTAATGTATAATAGTTGTATTGGTAGCTCCTATTGTTTCTTCTCTCATAGCTTCCTTCAGATCGGTCTTTTGTTCTTTCATCATCTTTCTTATGAGGACATCTAGCAGCAATGTGACCAACTTCTTTACAATTAAAGCATGCTAAAGGTAACTTGCCTCTATACCTTACTTTACCTTTAGGTAACCTTCTGGCCATAAGAGCTTCAAGTTCATCAAGTTCATCATTAGTATTGCTATCACTATCATTCTTATTATTCTGGCTACTAGACTTATCAATCTTCAAAGAAGTCATAAAAGTAGATTCAACAATCGGTACAACACTGTTGTCAAAGTTATTCAATTCAAAAGTTGCAAGTTTACCAATTGGATTGTCAAGAGTAAGGGCATTACCTGATGCAAACCTTGTTTCATGAATTGTAAAAATTTTGATTGCATAAACTGGCAATAATGTGCTTAGAACCTTTCTTACTACTATTTCTTCACTAATAACACCATCAGATGCTCTAATAGCATGTACTACCTCTTTCAGTCTATTTGTGTATTGCACTATATTCTCTCCTTTCTTTATCTTCATATCATCGAATCGACCCCTTAGGCTTTCAGCTCTAGCTCTTTTAACATTCACATCACCACTGTAAAGTTGAGCAAGTTTATCCCACATATCTTTGGCAGTTGTGCAGCTTTTAATATCTTCAAATTCAACATCAGTACAGGTAGCAGCAATCTCCATCATAGTAATATTGTGTTCATGTCTATCTCTTAGTTGATCAAGTGTCAGGGGACCAGTGGGTGGTGTAATGTATCCATTCTCCATCAGTGTAAGGGTAGAATTCCCAATTCTAGATTCATGAAGCTTCATTGTGCTTTTCCATACTGCGAAGTTATCTTTATTTAGCTTTGGTACATCCCTCTTATACATTTTGAGATCTTTGTACTGAGGTCCTTAAAACTTTTTTCTAAGCAACCAATGCTCTGATACCAATTGTAACAATAACTGAGAGGGGGGTGAATTAGTTATCCAATGTCCCAAATCAAAATGTATAATCTAAAACAAATTATCTCAAACTTATAATGCTCGGTAACTTGAAATACTATACTATCTGTGCTTTTACCAATTACTAGTCAATAACATATAATGATTACTAATCAAATCAACTATGTAACATGAAAATGTGAGATCAAAAAAAATCACAATCAACACATAACACAAGACATTTAATGTGGAAACCCTGTGAAGGGAGAAACCACCTGGGACCAACAACCCAAAAATATTCACTCTTCTGAAGTGAGGTCAGTGAAGACCCAACCCTATTAAAGGTTACAAACACATTGTTAGGTGTGACCTTGTTAGAGGATTTTAGACCAACCGTTATCATCCAACCAGCATTCACTATGGGGTTGACAGTATATAACAATGTTCATTCTATGAATGCAACATAATAAAGACTTTCCTAGTCCACTCAGTTAAGAGATTTGACTGTGTACAATGGTTAAAATGTAACAGTAGATGATCTTCCTTAATACAACTCAATTGCAGATGTACAGATCAATATTAGGCTCATGCAAATCCTCTAATCAGTATTTCAATTTTGTTTCAAATAATTTCATTGACTTATTGTCACTCGGTAATAGCTTCCTAACATTTGATATACTCTGCAACTCAGTTCTTCTTAACCAGTTTGATCAGATGTGCATGAAAACTTGTTCACATGATAATTCTATTGTTTCCTTCTCCGGCATTAGCTTCAGTGTGAAACTTTGTCTCTTATATAGACATGTAAATCATTTTCTTCTCCTCCATCATATTTTGCCGCTTAATCATCATCATTGATTTTGCCACTTTGACCTTCCTCGGCTGATGTGTCAATAACACATTTCAATTCAATCCATCAGATCTTTCTCGAATTATGCTAGTCGTCGATCTTCATAACAAACTTTATCTGTTACCTTGGAATCATACACTTTCCAGCTCATTAATCCTTATCAGCTAAACTAACCATTTAGTTCCTTTTCTCCTGCTTGGTTAACAAAGAAATGAGTCAGTGAACACAAGCTCAGTTTACACTGTGCTTAGTATACACTACACTCCATCAATGTATACTTTAATGCTTCATTAACTGACAACACTACTTTGTGTCTTTTAGCTCTATTCTTCATTATAGATGAATGCAACATAATCAAGTCAATATCATAAGGTCATAGACTCGTCAATAAGTTACCCAATGTATTCCTTATCCTCATCTTTCCTATACATCTTCTTCATGTAGATTTTTCTATTCTTCATCTCTTTCACTCCTTTTCTATAGATGTTTTGGTAGAGTAACTTACAAGATAAGTGTTGTCAAACTAGTTGACATCAATGACAACATAATACTAATTTAATCATCTTACATATCTAATAAACAACTCCTCAGTGATCACTATATTACAGATTCTTCAATCAGGTTCTAAATCAGTTGTAGTTCATCATAGACAAGTCCATTCCAACCGTGCCATAGATATCCCTCAAGGCATCCACTGAGGGCACATTGAGAGATTACCTAACATTGGAGTTAAAGACATTTAGGGCCAAGATGCAAATGAGGTATAGGATACAAGAGAAAATTGTGGAAAAGTAAAAAGATACTATTTTCTTCATGGTTGAAACAAACACAACTTGTATGGAAGCTGTTGAGCCAAGAACTAAGTTAATTCATCCACTTGTATATGAGGTAGAAGAACAAGTCCTAGAAGCATATGCACAAGTATTGCTATCAGCCCCAAAAGACACTAATGAACCTAGGTGGGGAACATATGAGGAGAAAACCAAATAAATAGATGCTAAGCTTAACAGTGCTACAATAAAAAGAAAGGTTGCTAAAGTCTCCTCAGAGATCTTAAGAGTACATGGAGTATCTCAAGTAGATCTTGACAAAGAAAAAGAACAAATGATTTCTTTTGAATTAGAGAACACAGCAGCAGAAAAGACAGAATCTGAGGATCCAAAGAAGAAGAAAATAAAAATTGAGAAAGTTGATGAACAAAAGGGTAAAAATATTGATACTCCTTCTACACCCATAGCAATTGTTGATCTTACTTCTCCTCTGAAGTATAAGGAAAGAGCCAAGAAAAAGAAAGAAGTCAGCGTTGGTCATCCATCCTCAAGAGTCACAAGAAATAGAAGGAACTCACAAGCACCTTCTGAAGTAAGTTTCAAACCTAGTCTCAGTGTGCTAAGTATAATAATAATTAATGAGGTAAGTGTTAGCACGTGTAAAACATTTCATGGCTCTAGCTCTTTCCTTCTGGTCCCTACAGTCATTTTTGTGTCTCTACATAAAGCCCTAGTTCAAATTTTCAAAAATGTAGCCATTGTGTGAAAAACCCTTTGAAATGCCCTGGCCTCTTTCTAATTTTGAGTTACTTTATTCAGGTCACTTAAAGGTCCTAATGTGCATGTGCTAAATTGTTTACTCCCTTTGTTGCATGATATCATGAACCTTTTTCATGTTATGCGATCATGCGACTAAGGTTTTATGTCGGCCCCCTTTAAATTTTCCCTAAGTCAGTCGGCTTTATTTTTCCTAAGTCCTACGCCTTGACTTTACTAATGTTCTAGCTTAATATTTTTTGGGCCCGGTCTTCTAACAACATCTCCATCTGATGGCTAGTGTAAGTTCTCATAGACTATGTGAGAAGCTTGAGATCTTACACCAATTGTTGATCTTTCCTGGTGACATAGCGTTTCAAAGAAGTGGAACCTTCCGACAAGTGTGCATGATTGGCAGTCTCTCATTGGTCCACCTATTTATGATTTGGAAGTTTTCAGTGGGTCCTAGGTTTCCAGTGTGTCAGAGGGTCCTGAGATCTGCAAAGGATCGACGGTGGGCGTATCTTCACAAGGGGTGTGTCAGATGTATGAGATTATGAGACAACTGTTGATTCTTTTGTGTGATGTAACCTTTTCTTTCAGTGGGTCCACTGCTATGTATGCTTAGTTGGTGAACTATGATTGGTCCATGTTGTCTGACCTGGACGTGTTGTCAAGTGGGCCTAGTATCTCAATCAGAAGATTCAAAATCAACGGCGGGCACTTGATCTCATGGAATCTTCCAAGCCTTTGAGATCATGTATCATCCATTCAATTTTCCAAGTGGTATAATGTTCTCATTGGGGCCACTTGCCAGGTGGTGCATAGTTGTTCAAACCTTATTGGTCGACATGAGGAATTAGCATAGTGGGGTCATTGTCAAAAGGATCAGTGACGGGGATGAAATCTATGGTTGGCGTAAGTTCTCATCGATTGTGTTAGAGCCATGAGATCTTACGCCCACCATTCATTTTCAAAGGCTTAGGAAAGTGGGTCCTGTGTTAGTGGTGACCGAGCAGTGACAGTGAATGATGTAGTGACAAATGGCACAAAGTGCACCCAGGTGGGGTCTAAGGTCTTAGCAGTCCGGACAAAAGTGTTTAGCGGTTCCAATAGATTTCAATGGGTTCGCTCATTTGCAAAGTAAGATGGAAGTTCTCTAAATGTTTTAGTAGTTTAGCGAACAAGCATTCACATAATTGCTAAACTTTCCAGGGGTATTATAAAGTGCTTTGCAAACTGGCAGAAACCTTCAGTCGCTAGTTCGCTAAATTTGACTGGGCCCCTTTTAAGAGATAAGTCATAAAGACTACGAAAAAGAGAGATCTAACGATCAGGACTTAAAGTTGGTCGAGATTCAAATGTGGACTTCTGATTTTCTGCTGACACCATGGAAATGACTATTTATTTTCAAATTCAAATTTGCAGAGGGTTTCCAACAACAGAAAGGACTGATTTTAATTGCCTTCACGGCCGGATTTGATTTGTTTGGTGGCGCTTGCTATTGCAGTGTGGTCCAAGGTGTTCCATGATCATCTGTAGGGGTTTGTATTATTTTTTTTGTGCTTGAGGCGTGCCGTAGGTGGCCGAACAGGTTGACATTTTGGGCATTTTTATGGTTCTCAGTACCTTCTCAGTGAGATTTATCATGATTGAGGATCACTCTGGGATTTTCTTTCTCTTGGTTGCCTGGGTTTCTTCCCCTAGAATAAATTTGTGACCATTTCTAGTTGGTTGGGTGGTTGAAACCCTAACCCTAGTCATCCGTAGCTTGATGCATCCTCTTTGAGGATTCCAAGGTGACTAGTGGTGGTATATATTGAAAAAGGTGATATTTTTTAAGGGTTTTTGTTGATGGTATTATACTAATCAAGGAGAGCCTAGATTTTGGGTCTGTTTCTTTGGCATTTTGTTGTTTGATAATGTATTGATTCTAAAAAATTAATGAGAATACACTTGAATTCTGGTCTCATATCTTTGATTTTCTTCTTTTTCTGATTGTGGATTCATATATGTTAAGGTCACAAAGTGGATCAGCATATGGTAAACAAAGAGTATTGTGAGATCAGCTTGGAGTTCCTAACAAAGTTAGGATTAAAGCCTTTAGGGTGATCTCAGTGAGTTCATCATTAGATTGGAATTTGATGATCATGTTTGGGAGTGAGGGGAGTAATAGGCAAAGCACTTACTCTGAGTTCATGTGTATTTGAGTTAAGGTTTTAGGTTGATATATGTTATTTAGTGACTCTTTGCCCTGGGATGAGGCACTGATCTATTCTTTGGAGGCAGTCCATCATCATCAATCACACACAAAAATTAAATGATAAAATTTTTAATCAATTAGTAAGGGGTATAGTTGTATATTATTTTGAGACTCCTTTGGAGAAGTGAGTCAAGGGTACACCCACTTGAGCATCTTGGCTCAAAGTGTAGGAGGATCTATTTGATCCTTGTTAGTTGGCCCTCCTCCTTGTAGACTTTGGAGTGGTGATAGAGTCAAAGTATCATTAAAGTTATCCATCAAAGTATAAATCTACAAGTTGAAGATCAAAGGGAACTCCCAACAGGAAGAATTAATCAAGTAGGGAAGTTTTATGAAAAATACAATCAAATAAACAAGTTTGAGATACATGTCATGATAATCAAACACATGCTAAAGTTCAAGAAAAAAATCTTGGAACTTAAGACTATGATCCCTAACAATGTATGGAATATCCTAGAATTCCAAAAGAGACAAGCCATTGAAGAGGATTTAAGGATAAGGGAAAATATTTTAGATGGCACTCTTCCAGTATGTTCTTTTGAAGAGAAATCTCTATTGTTAGATCTGGTGAAGCCTTATCTCATAACTAAACTAAGGACTTTGCACATTATGGACAAGAATTATGATCTTGTTGCCAAGGAAACATAGAAGGCATTTGAGAAAGTATTCATGAATAGACACATGTATCCAACCATTGTGCCCACAGCACAAGTACCCAAAAAGGAATTCAAAGTGCTAGAGCCCACTAATAAAATAGTGATAGGTCCACAGGATTCAGTGCCTACAGTAGAAGCACAATCAAAGGTAGATAAGTCTGTGCCCACTATAGTGTCACAAAAAGATAGCACAATTATCATTGATAATGTGGAGATAGCCATGGCATCCATAGATAAGGATCTAGACAAGTTTGAGGAAGCCTTTGTCATCACCCAAGAAGCTAAAATTCTTTGTGGTAGCAATTATCCAAATCCACAAGAAATTTTGTTTGAAGATATAACATATGAGAAAGAAGAATAAAAATAAAGAAAAAAAAGATATAAAAAAGAAGTGATCAAAGTAAAACAAGAAGTGATGGATAGCACTCCCATCACTCCCTCAACAACATTGTTGTCAAGTTTGACACCTGACACAACAAGTTTGGACTCATGGGGAGAAGAAGACCTAATTAAGTTCAGCATCCTAGCTATGGAGAAGGAAAAGGAGAAACAAGTAATGAGAAATCCTCTCCTTGTAGAATCAGTGAACATACTGAACAGTTTTTTGCTTGTAGACAAGAAAGTGTCCAAGGTACACTCTGTTGATGATGTAAGTATAGTCATTTCATAGTTTAAAAGCAATTTCTCAAGCCTTGAAGAATCTGCATCCCTAGTTGCAGAAGAAAAGTACCTAAAGAAGAGGATGAGTGAATTAATCAGAAACTTTTCACTTGACCTAAGCTCACTCAAGATTGGTCAAGCATCTCTAAAGGAGTTTGTTGCAAAAGGAAAGAAAATCATTGTGGATTGTATGAACCAGGATAAGCTGACTGGTGAACTAAACAAGAAAATTCAAGAGGCTGAAGCTATGATAGACAACATCATAAAATTAGTAGAAGATCCATCAATGGATGTGAACATTTGCAACAATGTCTACCAAGGGCAATTAGACAACATTGAAAAGACAGAAAAAGAAATGACCAAAATAAGGACTAGACAGACACAGTTGAGGAATGATCTTTTACCCTCATTAGACATTCTCAATCAAAACATCAAGGACATAGACACCACAATAGTAACATATGATCATGGTCCTAGCACTGACTTAAAGAAGATGGAGAAGCTACAGTATGCAATATGTGCCCATCTCCAGATAGTAAACTCCTTGATCACAGTTTGGAAGAAGGAGATCCAAAACTTAAAGATAGCATATACAGATGTTTTCCCTCAGTGAGTATGTATAAAAATAGTTTTTGAAACACCTTTGTCATTAATGTCAAAGGGGGATTTGTGTATAGAATATGGATCATAATATGTATAGGGAGATATAAGTAAAATATGGATCATAATATGTATAGGAGATATAAGTAAATATGTATAGGGAGATATAAGTATATGTATAGAAGACAAAAGTTTTTGTATTAAGGGACAGTTAGTAACTTGGCCATATTCCTTTGTTGCCATCAATGAAAAAGGGGGAGATTGTTAGAAAGTTGACTATACTAATGTCTATGACTTAATATAGTGTTGTCATTATGGAAACAAAGTCATATAGCAGTTTGGAGTCAGCACACTTAATGAGAAGATCATAAATGGGTTAAGTGTTGAAGACTAGACAGTGTACATAGTTCCTATGGATCATAGCATCAGTGCACATGTGTACGACTAAGTTATGGTGTGTTCCCTAGAAGTTAATCTGGTTAGACTATATTTATGCTTAGTCTATGAGCACATAATTAGATATGCAAGTATGAGAAAGATACAGGAAGTTGAAGTTGCATAGCCAGTGTGTGTCAGTGAAGAACAGAGTAAGCAGCCGACTGTCAATATTTTGAGTTGTAGTTATAATTTAATGATGTAAAGGCTATGTTCCCATTGTAATTAGGTTTCCAACATGTATATATGTTTTTTTTTAAACACACTTGAGCCAATTCAATTGGAAGCATTGTAGGTAATAGATCTAAGGGCCAACCTAGTTGTTTATTTTGTATGCGCATATAAATATGAGATGCGCCCATTGTAATTGGTATGGAAGTTGATATAGAGTTGTGAGAAGTAGAGAAGAAGTGTGCAAAGACACTATGAGATGTATTAGAGCTTTGCAAGAGGTCAAAGCATTAGCACATCAGAGGAACTGATCTGACAAGCAGTGTCACAGTAACAGTTCATCTAGCAAATATAGTTTGTATCTGAGATCAGAAGGTTGTAACCTTCACCACTTGAGTAGTGAGCTCTAGGATAGTGCATCCACTCCCCTAACATGGACTATTGTAAAAGACTCCTAACAGGGTCTGGCCCTTAACAAGGTCTACTCTACTTAATACATTGTAAAGAAACTCCTAACAGGGTTAAGGATCTTCTAACAAGGATCACAAAAAACTAGTATAGAATATTAGTGAGTGTCAATTCCCACAGGGGTTTTTACCTTTTTGGGTTTCCCCATAACCATATTGGTGTTGTGTGTTGATTTCATATTTCATGTTTATGTGGATGTTTATTTTAGTACTTAAGCTTTTAAGTTAAGTTTAAAGATTAAGCTAAAGATAAAATTTAGTGAACACTGATTCACCCCCCACCCCCCCTCTCAGTGTTCCCATTCCTAATAGTATGCTTTGTGGTTGTCATCCCCACTATAGTTTTTACCTTCTAAAAAGGGTTTCTACGATACCAAAATAATTGAGTCATGTGTATGAATTTTCATGAATGGCTTATTGATTAGATTACATGCATTTACATTTTAGTTATATTTTGGATGTATGTTATATGCAATGGATTCAATCAGTTAATGATATCATGTTGACAAAGATTTAGTTTGAAAAGATTTAAAGGTATTGATTCACCCCTCCCCTCTCAGTACATATCTTTCCATAATCCCAACAAGGCCAAATTATGTAATTTATAAGTTAACAAATAAATTCAAAGGTAAGGTTATTAACACCAAGTTGGCATTAATTTCAAAAAAGGGGGAAATATATGTATATACATTCTATATGTACTTCACACTGAGAGCATGTAAAAAGGGGGAGTTCACATATGATTCATATTTTTTATTAAGTTTCAAATTTTTGAAATCAGTACATATACATAAAAGTTTTTTATACTAATGCCAAAGGGGGAGAATGTTACTCCTAAAGAGAATTAATGGTTGTCATTAGTATCATTCAGTCATATAGTTGATAAAGGAGACAAGAAAGTACAGTTGATCAATGCATAGAGCCTCTACACTGAGCAGAACTCTCACTAAGCTAGATGATTACTGAGTACCAAGTACAGTAGTCATCAAGCATTCATATGAACCAAGCACTAGGAATTTACTGAGCGATGAATGCAGTATGCTTTGTGGCTGTCATCCCCATCATAGTTTTTACCTTCTAAAAAGGGTTTTTACAATACCAAAATACTTGAGTCATGTTTATGAATTTTCATGAATGACTTATTGATTAGATTACATGCATTTACATTTCAGTTATGTTTTGGATGTATGTCATAAGAAATGGATTCAATCAGTTAATGATATTCATGTTGACAAAGATTTAGTTCGAAAAGATTTAAAGGTATTGATTCACCTCTCGCCTCTTAGTACATATCTTTCCATAATCCCAACAAGGACAAATTGTGGAATTTAGAAGTTAACAAAGAAATTCAAAGGTAAGGCTATTAACACCAAGTGGAGAGTAAATGAATTCCAATGGAGAAACTTGGAAAAATAAAAAGTAAGCATAAAACACATTTCTAGGGAGTACAACAAAGGTTACAAAGAGAGGCCAATTAGAAGGAGAAAAAGAAAGTAAAGGATGATATTGTTACCTTCATTAGTAGGAGCTCATGATTTATTTCTTTCCTGAGGATTTTGATGGAGAAGAATTGTGCCTGCTCTTAATTTTGTTTTTTTAATCTTCATTTGTGGTAAATTCATCACAACTTCAGTTCCTTCCAACATGTATTTATGGGATAATGAAGAAATTCTTGATTATACAAAGATAGAAAGTTAGATAGATTGTTGGTAGTTGAATTAACCACCTACACTTACAAATGGGATCTTGGTTGTTGAACGAATTCATAAATTCCTATTGGGTGGTTATAAGGAAAGATAGATTGCCTTTGGAGGGGAGATTTGGGTGGATTGGAAGGAAGAAGAACATATTGTACTCAAAGGATAAATGGAAGGAAATTTGGCAGGTCGGCGGTGGAGAGTAGGGTTGTGGTGTCGATCTAGAAGTTGGATGATTTTGGTAACTGAGTATTTGTGTGTGTTAAATTTAATTCCTTGGGGAATTGTTTAAGTATAAAATCCCTGCTATAGTGAGCTCTTAAATATTGGTTGTAGTTATATTTATTGTTCATTGTTTCTCTCCGTACGGGTTGAGAGGACATTAAGTATTTCCAAGTCTTTTATGTGGAGGAGGAAAGAACTATTCCAATGGAAATGTAAAATCCATGTTCCTGTGTCATTGAAGATTGCTATAAATAGATTTTGGCATTGTTCCTCTAATCTAATGCATGTATCTCAAATTTTTGTAAGTAAACTAGGAGAAATACAAGTGTAGGAAATGTTATGTTCACTAAAATGATGTGTATTAACTATGAATTTATCTCCTTTTCCACACAAATCATTAGAATAGGTGTCAATGGATTAGGCTTTGGTCCTCAACGGAGATTCAAACAAATTTGGATTCACACCAAGTGTGGTTATGTGCTATTGTGTGATTAATAATTGGAAGTATGTAATAAATGAGGTTGAAGGAAGCCAAAGTGAACTTGTTTACAAGAATATAGGAAAAAGTAGAACAAAAGTGTAGAAGACAGAGGTAAATATTTAGATGAAATGTTGAGTATTATAAGGTTGAAATTTGGAGAAAACTATACTAGATAGGGGCATTGGGTAGTGTGGTGCTAGAGTTGAGAAGTGTAGAATCTAGTGTCTAAAATAGGACCAAGAGTTATTCATGAAGTAGTCCTCAAAATTTGGGATTGAGCTGATAGGACACTAATTCTTAGCTCTATTTTTTAGGGCTTTTTTTTTCAAAATCTAGGATCATTCATAGCTATTTTATCTATCTATAAGTAACTTTTGGACATGGAAACCAAGGTAGTGAACAAAATGGTCGGTATAAGTGGCCTTTTATTTTTAAATCAGCTTAACCTAAACTTGGAGGAGCTATTTGAGACTTGTGCACTCAAAATTTTAAGATACCAAAGGAACATAAATTGTAGTACTCTAAATCTAGTTTCTAAACTACTAAAGTTTTTCTAAAATATATAAGATTAAGGGGTTCAAATCTTTTACACACCAAAAACTATATTAGATTCATGATTCTAGAAATACATTGACATCTAGGTGGTAGATATCTTAGTAGATTATGGAGTATTCCTTAGTAGATATTGGATTCTAGGAATTTCATTATCTTCTTTGCCACTAATTTCTCATAGTTATGGTTATCTTAGAGGGACACCAAAATAAAATTAAGGTTGAAACTAATCCAAGGCTAAAACGTATGATTGTAGAGTATAAGTACCCTAGCAAAATTAACTTAGAGAAGTTTATATTGGAATGTATAAGAGATTAGTTAAATGAAGAGCCTAGTTCTAGGTACATATTACTCCAAATTACAATGTTTACAAGTTTGCGTAGAAGCTAGCTAACAACAAACGAGCCCTAGGATTCTAGGTATGTGTGTATCAAATTTATTACTTCCCAACTATTTTAAAATTTCATAATAAATTTCATTTAGAATTTAATTCTTGTACATGTTTGGAGTCTAAAACATTGTCCAACTTGTGATATCATTCCTTAGAGTCACAAAGTATGAAGAGTACTAAACATGAGCATCAAGGTTAGAACTTTAAAGAAAATCTAAAGCTTATTGTCTAATGAGTGTGTCATGGTTATTTAGAAGGGAAAAAAATTCTTGATTTTATAAATGAAATATTTCCAAATCTTCAACTAGTAGGCTTCAAAGACAAAGGGAATCAAAATAGTTTGAAAATTACTCCATTGTCAATTGATTTTTGTTGAAATTTTTTTATTCTAAGTAGGAGGTTGGGAAAAATATCTCTTATAACATTGTATTTTATTCCATTAGATGTTAGAACCTTGGGAAAATAAATATTTAAACATTTAAAAGATTTGAAAAAAATATATCTTTATATTCAGTGGGAATCATGAAAGAGTCACTCAAAAATTTCCTATTGAGCAATTTTGGGGAGGTAGTATTTGTTAGATAAATTCCTTTAACTTGCCAATGTAAAATAATATTGACAAAGAGATACCTAAATCATTTGGCAACAAGAACATATAGTGAAGGTCTCAAATTGCAACATTTCCTTATAGAATGGAAGAGTAAAAAGAGTTCAAATTGAACACCAATAATAGTCAAATCAACAAAGAGCATTTGAACAAACTAAATGAAGATCAAATCAAAATATCCTAAATGAAGGTGGGGCTATTTAATCTTTTGCATGTCTTTAAAAACAAACTAAAAAGATCCTACTAATTAGACCTTCAAACCCATTACATAACCTTTCAAACAACTATGACATTGTTAATGATGTATTTTTTTTCAAATAAATCTAGTCTTCCTAACGAAAACAATTGTGAAGAGGAGATTCCTAATACACATAGCAAGATATTTGATAATTTGATTTTAATTTTCTAATGTCAACTCTACTCTAAGAATTGATAATATTTAAAAAAATCTTTAGAGGTTTATTGGGTCACTTGGATATGCATTGTTTGAGGTCAGCACCTTAAGATGTTCACTTTATAGTCATGCAAAGGATTGGCAAACCACAATCAATTATGCAAGTGTCATACATGATGTTGTTCTTCTTTCTAACATGTGGTAAAAGAAAATGTTCTAATAATTTCTTTTTGAATGCTCAAGTGATCTAAGATGAGAGAGGTTATTCCCAAATATGAAAAAATATGAAATGAATGCAATTGAGTGATCCTATATACTAAGACATCAACAGTTCAGTAAACATCTATTTAGTTAACTCAAAACATCAGTAAAATGGATGGGAGTTGATCAATTTTGAATTTGAATTTTAGAAAGTAAGAAGTCAAATCTATGAATATGGGGTAATCCCACTTGAAAATGATGAAGTAATAAGATTTATGTATGGAATAAATATTTAATTATGATAGATGCAATAATATGAAAAAGGGTAAGGAAATGAATAAAATGCAAATAAATATATAAAAATGTGAGCAGATGAGATAAATAAAGATTATGAAATATACCTAACCTTACACATATTTATACTATTTGTTGATTACATTGTGAAAATATTTCCAAATGAATACAAAACTAATTGATACTATTTGTGAATATATAATTACATTAACACAACACATTATTTCTAAATGCACACAAATTGAGATACATATTTTTTTATTCTTTTAATAGAAATCACACTTTAACTAAGAGTCGAGGACTAAGTGGTATGCATTCTCCCAAATTCGTTTAGGGCACAATCCTGACCTCATCCTTTTTAGATGTGGAAGCCTTACACTCATTAAGACTTCATCCCTAATAAATTTATTATGAATGTTTCAACTTCAGCATTAAAATATTTCAGAGATAGAGAGTAAGAGAATAATAGCATATTTAAGGGTGCTATGACGAAGGAATAGTGATTAAACAAGAAATGAATGGTAAACGTCGTTATCTTTGATACAGTGTAATGCATGCGAGAAGTTTTGATGGCTGCATGTGAGTCCATGTGGCTTGTCGCTCTCACATACTTTTCCCTATTCCTCCTTCATTTATTGCTTTGGGATTGTTCGATGATAGACCATGATGCGTAGATTTTTCTTCTCATTATCACGCGAATGGAGCACCCAACTGAACTGTCGGGTTTAATGGAATTGACGGCCTGTAAAATGAAACTTGAATTCTCTGGTCATTAATTCAAAGGAAACATGAATTGACGGCCTGTTAATAAAACAAAAACTATCGATAGTAATTCACGGGTGGTCCGAGGTCGACTCTCGTCCCCATCGAATCATCACACACATCATTATTTCAACCCCAATTATATTCTTTTATCCATGATGTGAAATCTCTCTCTTGAGTTGATACTTTAACAGAATGTTTTTGTGTGCTATCTGTAATGAACGGTAAAGGTTTTTCAGTCCAAACTATTTTGGAAAGTTAAATGTGAATTTGTTAAAACAAATTTAGATTCTAATTGAGTGTGGATTGTCATGCGAGAACAGAGTTTGATTCATTTTGTTTTAATTTTGTTGCCCTTTTCTTTAAGACTAAACTACCCGCTTGTTGCTAAATTTAAAAGTTGGAATTATTGCATCTTCTTACCATGTCGCCAAGCTTATGTATTCTCTTAAAAATGGCGCATTTTTTAATTCCTATTAATGAGAATGCTGCTTGTATTCTAAGAGCGTCAGCATGATGATGGAAAGAATCAGTATCTAGTATCTAGTATCTTAGTCTATATGGAACAAATGGAATTGATAAGTAGGAGATATTTTCTACAATAAATCAAATTGTAATATTACTGTCAAGATTTAATTGTGTAATTTTCAAGTCAAACTCATTAAACCATGTTTCACGAGTAATGATTAACGAGAATTCATCTCTCATGAAAATAAATATTATATTTAAATTATTAATTTTAATAACTTATGAGTTAAATATATATTATTTTATAATAATAAAAGTAATATTAAAATTATTGTCAATAGTTGGTTGGCCTAGCAGTGAAGCTCAATGGTTCTCATTGAGCCCACCAGGGTTCAAATCTCGCTAAGTGCATGTTCAGCGAGAAGATGTCTTAAAAGGGATGAAGTCGAAATCGTGCCCCGAGCGACTTTGGCGTAATGGATACCCCTCAGACCTTATATATATATATTAGATAATAACTATAGTCAATAATAGATATTAGATGCATTCTATCTAATAGTAATTACAATAATTTATAAATTATATATTAACATTATACAATAGTTACAAAAGCAATGCTTTTATATATAATTATATTATATTTAAACTATTAATCAATAATAGAGATTATTAAATTTTGTTTAATATTATATAATAAATAATAAACTAATCTAATATTACTTTATTGTTATATATATTTTAGTTAATATTTTTTCAATAAATTTAACCTACAAGTGTACAGTAACCTATCAAGGGCATAGAGACCGCGAGCATACCAACCAAGTGAATGTCGGCCTCAGCATTAAATAATTAAAATTACAAATAATACATAAATAAAATAGAACAATTTAGATTGAATTAAACTTAATATGACTAATTTTAATTCATTTTAAACTATGATTATCAAAAGGCAAAAGTCAAATGTAGACGGATGTGAGGTTGTATGGGTATATCCAAAGTGAGAAAAAATATACAATAGATCAATTACAATGAAGTCAAACTAACAAATATGAATTGTAACTTCCTAAATATTCAATGAAAAATAACATGTCCTATGCAACTTCCATGTAGCATCCTCCATTTCCACTCTCTCTCCTCTATAAAATCCAACTTAGCAATTAGTAAAATCATGGATAACATATCAAATATTATAGTTGCAAATATTTTATGTTTTGATCCTTCAAATATCGTCTATCTTGAGAAGTATAAGGGGATAAGGGCACTAACAAATAGTGCATGTGTGACAAAAAAACAAAATGAAGTTATACATGTTAGGAATAACAGTCCACTAATACAATGAGAGGGGGGGGTGAATCAGTTGTAGGGAAGAATATTAAACTTTAAACTTTGAATAGCAGCAACACTAAATCAAATGATAACACAATAAATGCCAACACAATAACACCATATTTTGTTGTCGAGGAAACCCTGTTAAAGGTAAAACCCCGGCGGGAATTAGCACCCACAAATGATGTACTAAGAGTATTGTATCCCTATTAAAAGATCTAGTCATTTTAGGAGCTAATTAAAACATTATAGTAAATAGTCCTTGTTAGAAGACAGACCCTGTTAGGAGTCAAAGGAAAGAGTAGGATCACTTCCTAGGCTCACTATCCAAAGAAGGTTATGTCCACCTTCAGAACTCACTATTCGCAACACAAGTGTATGTAAGGAAATACACAATCATTTTGAACTATCTGATAGCAACTGTCTTTTCTTGATCAGTTCCAATGAAGTATATATCAACCTCTGCTCTACATCCATCAGATACAAGCTCGTAGCTTCCACAATCCTTTTTTACATTCCATCCATGCTACATGTCTTTTTAAAAGAAAAGATCTTACATATATACCTTATTAAAAAATAAATGATCAGGTCGGACAATTAGGCTTTCCTAATATACAAATAATTACATAAACCCTTGCTAAGATACACACGGTATCTAGAACAAGTATACAACAATTACATTTCAATAATTAAGGTCTAAAATCCATAATTTATGCTTGCCATTCATAATAAAAACTTCAATTTTGAAGCTGGCTCCAAATAGGTCTCCTCCAGAACACATGCCACAGCTAACGTCATCCTACTTTCCACGACTTGCTAAGACCAAGGAACATTCCTCAGTATGATATTTGACATCCCTTAAGCTCGCATATATTGAATCCACATCACTTGTAAGATATACTCAAAACACAGAGACTTACTTTGTCAACGTCCACTGTCACAATCCAAAATCCATTCTTCACTAAATCTTCTATAACTCAGGCAATATGAATTATTATGGCATGCGATCTTGGATATAAGATCACAACACTTCCCTATACACAAATCTATGTTCGCATATTCTGAATCATCTGTATAGTATCCATACACTGTAATAACCAATATGTTTTCTTCATAGAAACATATGTTGACATCAGTGACAAAACATGACTTGACAACAGTATAATTCCAACAATACTCAACAAGATAATGTAGTGATTAAACATATTAAATGCATAAAAAATATCCAACAATACATGTTAATTATAAATAATTTAATATTATATTTAAACCATTACTATTGGTCCAAAGATTTATCAGATGTATAGCCACCATACTAGGTTTCACCTTATGCTAACGTCTTTTTTGATGCATCAATTACTAATTACTCTACATTTCTCCATGTGGATATAATCATATACTTTTAAGATTTGAATGTCATGCCTCTCTCTCTCTCTCTCTCTCTCTCTCTCTCTCTCTCTCTCTCTCTCTCTCTCTCTCTCTCTCTCTCTCTCTCTCTCTCACTCACACACACACACTCACACACTCACACACTCACACACATACTCACTCACTCAATCCCTGTCTATCTCTATATTTACCTCTTTCTTCCTTTGTATTCTCATATATCTCTATTTTTTTAATCCTATCATATATTTTGATATCTTCCTCTTTCTCTCTCCCTCTCACAATATTTCCTTATTTACCTCTATGTCTCTATTTATCTCTTTTCTTATCATTGTTTCCTTATTTCTACCTCTCTCGATCCCCCTCTCAGTACATCTCCTTATATATCTATCTCTCTATCACTCTATCTAAACATCTATATTGTTGGCTCTCCATAATCTTCTTTCCCTACACATCTATATCTCTTCATTTCCATATCTCCCTCTATCTATATGTCCCTCATGATATCTTTATATCTCCATCTCTTTCTATATATGTGTCTCCTTCTCTCTTTCTATATTCCTCTCTCCCCTTCTATCTATAGACATGGCTCCATCTATTTCTCCCTCTCCCTCTTCCTAGACCTCTATATCTATATCTCTTTGTCTTTCTCTATCTCTATCTCTATCTTTTCATTTTTCTTTATCTATATCTCCCTCTATATGTATCTCATTATCTATCAATCTATCTCTACCTCTATATCTCTTCCTCTCTCTACCCATCTATACATCATTTTTTAAATTTATCTTTATGTTTATATCCCCCCCTTTATCTATATATCCATCTCCTTCATATTCTCCATCCCCATCTCTATCTTCATCTCTACCTCTATCTTCTTACCTTTGTATATCTACATCTTTTTATCCATATCTCTCCCTCTCACTCTCTACCATAAACATAACATGATCTTGACTATATTATTAATTCAATGGTTTTGTTTTGCTCATGTTAGGATCCTTGTTTCACTTGTGTTTTCTATCACTTCTTCATTTCTACTTTTGTTTCACAAACACCATCATTTTCTGAATTTATTACATGTACCACAAAAATGTAATAAAAAATAGATCAATTTTTTCCTAATTATTCTTAAGAACATATTTGGCATACTTGTTGCACATTAAAGTGTGACTGCTAGTGGATACATTTAGACAAAACATATTAAGTTTTGATTTACTTAGGTAGTATATGTAAAATAATTTTATTTTTTTTAGTAGGAACCCCATTTATCTAGATTTTATATGTATCATCTAAGTAAGTGAAAGATTATAACATACAATTTTATTTAAAATATTGCAAATGTCTAGCTGAACTCCATGAGAAACGCCACCATCAGTCATGTCATGTTGAAGTTCTTATTCAAAATAAAAATATTTTTAGTCTAATTTGTTGAGCACTATCTCATACAAAATGTCTAGATCATAATCGATCTTGGTAGATCTTACTAGCCGCAAAAATAATACTATGATTCAACCATTCACTATATCATGAATAAAACCTTTACCCTCATGGGTATGTGCAAGATCATGAGGGGCCAAAAAGTGGCGATGTGAAAAGTATTCAGTTTTCACTCGTCCAAAAGTGCATGAAAATGCTTGTTGACTTTTTAGTAGGCCTGGGTGTCACTACACCTGGGCAAACTAGACACCAAAGCACAGGCCTAATCAGGTACCCGATAACTGTGGCATAAATCCGAAATCTGCGAGCCCTTTTCTTCATTTCTTTCCGCACTTTTCTTTGCCAAAACGGCTTGATATATCATATACCTGATATATTTTTGTATACCTGATTTTGGAAACAACAAATTCGACTCCCTAGCATATTTGGTAAGTAATTATTTGCATATTTTTATTATTTTATTTCATTTTCATGCTAAATGTAGCATTTTTTTTTAAATAGGGTTTTGTATTTATATTTGTAATAATATATGAAATTAGATTGAAATTTAGATTTTTTATTTATTTAATCAGGCATGGCTGACAACAATGAAGAAAATAACCCTCCTGCACCAAATAATGATCCTGAAAATAATCCCCCATATCTAAACCCTAAATCTTTACAAGATTTGATACAAGAAAATTTGAACACAATACGAGGTTTCCAAAACACGTATCAAAATATACCTACATTAGGTCCCATGCTTGCCACACTAAATACAATTATTGGAAATATTGATACACTCACGCAGCAACATAACGATGCTCTTCATTGGCGTGATGATATGCACGCCCAATTTGATGACGGGCTTGACCATGATGGGATTGTGGCCCTTAATATAACTAAGGAAGATATAGTTGCCCTTTCTGTCAATCCTAAAACTGGAATACCAGTTGACCCCAAAAAACCCAAATTATCAATAAAATGGTGCACAAATGAAGCAATGCGCATAAACTTTTGGGATCGCTGGTGGATATTTTTTGATAAACCACCCCATAGCAATTTGGAGGACCCATTTTATTTCATTAAAAAATTGTATGCTGAATTTGTGCTTGGTCACCATGTTGATTATTCGAGTATGAGGCCCAACATGGGCATAGGCAGAGGAGCTCCTCAGACTAGGCCATTTTCCCAGCGTCGAAAGGCCACTACCTTTGTCCCCCCCACTGATGTCACACCCCCTCCTCTAGTGTAGCATCTTGATATCATTGAAAAGGATGCCTCATAGACTATTAGTGCCATTCATTTACTGAGTGATCAGTTGATCATGCAGACCAGGTCAGTGTTGCCTCCTAGTGTGGATGATGCTAGAGCATCGACATCTCATCAAAGTTCACATGTATGCGAGCCCCATATGTGCATTATGTGCCGGCATATGTGCCTCGGACAGCTTACTGATTCTGATACATATCAGTTTCATGTTATTAATGAGGAGGATAGAGGAGACGTAGCTACAGATGTTGCAACACCTCATGGAGCATCTACATCTCATGAGAGTGCTTAGGAGGTGCACGCAAAACCATTGACTCCTGTTGATATGGTAAGAGTAAACATTATAAATAAATTTTTCACATGACTTATTTAATTTAAAAATAATTTATTTATTTAGATTAGTTTTAATGATTGCATGCACTTATGTATATATATTTTTTCCATTTATGTTCATTCGATGACACAGGAGGAGGTGAGACATGTGGATGAGTCCACACTTTCGGCCATTTCATTTGGCCTTGATGACTATACAGTATATTATAAATTATGTATCCATTAGTTTTTGTTTATATCATTTGGTGTACATGCTTAAATCTCTATCAATTAGAGCAATAAAATTCATACATTTACTTATATATTGTCATCTGATTATGTTCTTGTAGGGTACAGCCAATGTCGGTGGGGGGCACGAGGGGGTTCCTTCATCAGGTGTCGACAAAGGAAAGGTAGTTAATTGTTTAAGATTAATTATGCATGCACATGTATGCCACTTGTGTGTAGTAATAAATATTTTATTTGCACTTTATTGTATAGGGTGTGGCTATTGATGATGTCCCGACAGCTTATCGACAGCGTAGGGTTACAGGCATCTCGATTCAGAGTGATAGCCCGATTGTACGTAGACTTTTACATATTTTTATTTGTATTTTGTAACCAGGGTTGCTATGATGAAGTACATTTATATATAATTGACAATATTTTTACTCTCATAGGTTACTCCGAGTGTGAGGGAGGGCCCACGAGAATCTTTCATATCTTTGTTGACCCGGCCCACCATTCCAGAGGAGGGATCATTAGATGTAAGTTTTAATTTTAGTTTAATCAATTTTTAATTTTATTATGCTATCATCCTATTTTGTAGATTTATTACTCTATGTTGCACCACTCTACTAATCTCATTATTGCAAATATATATTTATAGGTCATAGTTGGTATTTTTGGCATGGTCCCTTCGCTACCCAGGACTTATGCTAGGACACCTATTTGTGGTAGGTGACCAAGAGACCAAGTACAGATATTTGTATTCAGTTATAATTTTTATTAAATTAGTGTTTGAATTATGAACTATATATATATATATGTAAAAATCATATAAAGTAAGCAATCTAACTTGGGTTTGAACTCATTTTTTATGTAGGATCAATCAGAGCCCAACACTTCTTCAAAGAGGCTACATTTTGATGATCCCCCTATGGCATAGGATGTAGTTTTAGTTTTGTGGTCATTTAGAGATGCCACTTCGCACATTTTGAGATGGCATATATGCCACATTGTATGCCTTAAAACATTGATTTTGTAGACATTTTAAAATGGCATGTGCCATATTTGTATATGGAGATACTTTTGATACATTTGATACTTTGTATATATAGAACATGTTCATATATATGTTATATTTGCATCATCTTTTGTATATACATATTTATTATTCATGTTTATGGAATTGAATGGTGAAGTTATATCTTGACTATGATTATCATTATGATTGAAATTATATCTTGTTGAAGTTACATTTATTTTTCTTTACTCTGGAATACCCTATTCATGTCCAGCTTATTATGTTTGAGGTTTAACTTCTATAGATTTCCTATGTTCTTATGTTTCATTCCATTATATATACTCACTTGAGCATCTTAGTACTACATTGTTTGAATACTATGTATATACTCACTATGTATATAAGTCATCATATTGGGGTCACTTGAGTCACGGAAGATCGCTGCCCAATCATGCTTAGTGCACCTTGGGGTCGCTTGGATCGAGTGTGGTCACAAGCGTTCCAGTGACTCCGTGGGTGAACTGAGGTTGTCACTGGTGTTTACCCGGCCAACCGGAGCTGATGGAGCAGACGGTTCGATGCAATGTCAAATGGTTTGAAAGATACATTGCTGAGCTACTTTCAACTGACCCTCACTGCAAGTTTTGGCATTGACTGAGATCGCCTTACCAAATGCAAATGAAGTAGAATCACCCAAAACTAAGAGAGGTTATAGTAGACCTCAAAAACATGATCCCATAGCACCTGATGGTTTGTTGATACCTCTCATCAGCTCCGAGATGCGAGCCCCAGAAGATCACTGCCCAATCATGCTTAGTGCACCTTAGGGTCACTTGGGTCAAGCGTGGTCGCAAGCATTCCCATGGAACAGGGTTGTCATTGGCATTTACCCAGCCAATCAGAGCTAATGGAGTAGAAGGTTCGATGCCAAGTCAAACAGTTTGAAAGATATGTTGCTGAGCTGCTTTCAATTGACCCTCACTGCAAGTTTTGGCATCAACTGAGATCGCCTTCCCAAATGCAAACGAAGTTGAATCACCCAAAAATGAGAGAGGTTATAGTATACCTCAAAAACATGATCTTGTAGCACTTAATGGTTTATTGATACCTCTCACGAGCTCCAAGATACGAGCCTCAGAAGATCACTACCCAATCATGCTTAGTTAACCTTGGGGTCACTTGGGTCGAGCGTGGTCACGAGTGTTCCCATGACTCTGTGGGTGGAACAAGGTTGTCACTGGTGTTTACCCAGCCAACTAGAGCTGATGGAGCAGATGGTTCAATCCAAGTTGGATGGTTTGAAAGATATGTTGCTGAGCCGCTTTCAATTGACCCTCACTGCAAGTTTTGGCATCGACTAAGATCACCTTGCCAAATGTAAATGAAGGAAAATCTCCCAAAACTAAGAGAGGTTATAGTAGACCTCAGAAACACAATCTCATAGCACCTAATAGTTTGTCAATACCTCTCACGACCTCTAAGATACAAGCCCCGAAAGATCGCTGCCCAATTGTGCTTAGTGCACCTTGGGGTCACTTGGGTCAAGCGTGGTCACGAGCTTTCCCATGACTTCGTGGGTGGAACGGGGTTTTCACTAGTGTTTACCCAGCCAACCGAAGCTGATGGAGTAGATGGTTTGATTCCAGGTTGGATGGTTTGAAATATATGTTACTGAGCCGCTTTCAACTGACCCTCACTGCAAGTTTTGGCATTGACTGAGATCGCCTTACCAAATGCAAACGAAGTCAAATCGTGCAAAATGTAGAGAGGTTATAGTAGACCTCAAAAACATGATCTTATAGCACCTAATGGTTTCTCAATACCTCTCACGAGCTCTGAGATACGAGCCCCGAAAGATCACTGCCTAATCATGCTTAGTGCACCTTGGGGTCACTTGGGTCAAGTGTGGTCGCGAGCGTTCCTGTGACACCGTGGGTAGAATGGGGTTGTAATTGGCATTTACCTGGCCAACCAGAGTTGATGGAGTACATGGCTCAATGCGAAGTTAGACGGTTTGAAAGATATGTTGTTGAGCCGCTTTCAACTGACCCTCACTGCAAGTTTTGGCATCGACTAAGATCACCTTGCCAAATGCAAATGAAGTCAAATCACCCAAAACTGAGAGAGGTTATAGTAGACCTTGGAAACATGAACCTATAGCACCTAACAGTTTATTGATACCTCTCACAAGCTCTGAGATATGAGCCCCAGAAGATCACTGGCCAATCATGCTTAGTGCACCTTGGGGTCACTTGGGTCGAGCGTGGTCGTGAGCGTTCCCATGACTCTGTGGGTGGAACTAGGTTGTCACTAGAATTTACCCAGCCAATCAGAGCTGATGGAGTAGATGGTTCGATGCCAAGTTAGATGGTTTGAAAGATATGCTGCTAAGCTGCTTTCAAATGACCCTCACTACAAGTTTTGGCATCGACTGAGATTGCCTTGCCAAATGCAAACAAAGTCAAATAGCCCAAAACTAAGAGAGGTTATTATAGACATCACAAACATGATCTCGTAGCCCCTAATAGTTTGTTGATACCTCTCACAAGCTCTAAGATACGAGCCCCAGAAGATCACTACCCAATCATGCTTAGTGCACCTTGGGGTCACTTGGGTCGAGAGTGGTTGTGAGCTTTCCTGTGACTCCGTGGGTGGAATGAGGTTGTCATTGGCATTCACTTGGCCAACCAAAGCTGATGGAGTAGATAGTTCAATGCCAAGTAAGATGGTTTGAAAGATATGTTGCTGAGCTGCTTTCAATTGACCCTCACTGCAAGTTTTGGCATTGACTGAGATCGCCTTGCCAAATGCAAACAAAGTTGAATCACCAAAAACTAAGAGAGGTTATAGTAGACCTCAAAAACATGATCCTGTAGCACCTAACAGTTTGTTGATACCTCTCACGAGCTCTGAGATACAAGCCCTAGAATATCGCTACCCAATCGTGCTTAGTGCACCTTGGGGTCACTTGGGTCGAGCGTGGTCGCGAGCATTCCTGTGACTCCGTGGGTGGAATGGGGTTGTCACTGGTGTTTACCCGGCCAAATGGAGCCAATGGAGTAGATGATTTGATGCCAGGTCAGATGGTTTGAAAGATATTCTGATGAGCCGCTTTTAATTGACCCTCACTACAAGTTTTGGCATCGACTAAGATCGCCTTGCCAAATGCAAATGAAGTCGAATCGCCCAAAACTAAGAGAGGTTATTGTAGACCTCAAAAACATGATCCTATAGACCTTGATATTTTTTTGATACCTCTCATGAGCTTTGAGATACGAGCCCCGAAAGATCACTGCCCAATCATGCTTAGTGCACCTTGGGGTCACTTGGTTCAAGCGTAGTCGCAAGCTTTCTCGTGACTCCTTGGGTGGAATGGGCTTATCACTAGCATTTACCCGGCTAACCAGAGCTGATGGAGCAGATGGTTCAATGCCAAGTTAGACGGTTTGAAAGATATGTTGTTGAGTCGCTTTCAATTGACCCTCATTGCAAGTTTTGGCATCGATTGAGATTGCCTTGCCAAATGTAAACGAAGTCGAATCGCACAAAACTGAGAGAGGTTATAGTAGACCCCAAAAACAAAATCTTGTAGAACCTAACAGTTTTTCGATACCTCTCATGAGCTCTGAGATATGAGCCCCAGAAGATCGCTGCCCAATCATGCTTAGAGCACCTTGGGGTCACTTGGGTCAAGCGTGGTTGTGAGCTTTCCTGTGACTCCATGGGTAGAATGGGGTTGTCACTGGCGTTTACCCGGCCAACCGGAGCTGATGGAGTAGATAGTTTGATGCCAGGTTAGATTGTTTGAAAGATACATTGCTGAGCTGCTTTCAACTGACCCTCACTACAAATTTTGGCATCGACTGAGATCGCCTTGCCAAATGCAAACGAAGTCAAATCGCCCAAAATAGAGAGAGGTTATTATAGACCTTAGAAAGATGATCCCATAGCACCTAACATTTTATTTATACCTCTCACGAGGTCCAAGATACGAGCCCTAGAAGATCGCTGCCCAATCATGCTTAGTGCACCTTGGGGTCACTTGGGTTGAGCGTGGTCGCAAGCGTTCTGATGACTCCGTGGGTGGAACGGGGTTGTCATTGGCATTTACCTGGCCAACTAGAGCTGATGGAGTAGATGGTTTGATGCCAGGTTAGACAGTTTGAAAGATACGTTGTTGAGCTGCTTTCAACTGACCCTCATTGCAAGTTTTGGCATCGACTGAGATTGCCTTGCCAAATGCAAATGAAGTCGAATCACCCAAAACTGAGAGAGGTTATTGTAGACCTCAAAAATGTGATCCAGTATCACATGATGGTTTTTTGATACCTCTCATGAGCTCTGAGATACGAGCCTCAGAAGATCACTTCCCAATCGTGCTTAGTGCACCTTGGGGTCACTTGGGTCGAGCGTGGTCACGAGCATTCCCGTGACTCCATGGGCAGAACGGGATTGTCATTGGCGTTTACCCAGCCAACCAGAGTTGATGGAGCAGATGGTTTGATGCCAGGTCAAATGGTTTGAAAGATACACTGCTAAGCCGCTTTCAACTTATTGTTAGTGGTATGTTTAAAATTTGAACTGTGAAATTTATTATGTTTGAGGTTTAACTTTTATAGATTGTTTGAAATGATAAAAAATAATATCCTTAAAGCATTATAAACAACAATCAAACATGTAAGAATTCAAACCATGCAAATGACATAAGTAAATGACATGTAAGATCCCTTCTTGGCACTATTGGCCACCCATACATGATTTTGGTCATAAGTCCTTATCAAGAGGTTTAGGACATTTAACTTTTAAATCAAATTGATTGTTACAAATTGCCATTATAGGCTTCAAAAGATCTCAATTAACCATTAAGGATCCTTTTGTTATTATATCTCTGATTGGATCCATGGTGACCATAGGCATCTTCATAGGTGCTCCTACACAAGTTACAATCCACATACAAAACCAAGTTTATTGACTCAAAATACAATCTAAGAAAGGTGAAATTAATGTATTGAAATTAAGCTTAACGAACTTAGAAAACAATGCACTAAGTTAACTTATTACCTAGTCAAGTGTTCCTGAAGGGTCATCTCTTTGCTTCAAGGTCTCTAATAGTGCTTCATGATCAGTAGTACTAATAGTCCAAAGTTCTTTTGTCTTTGGTCTTCCTTGATGCTTTGACAACTTGACATTTGTTGCTATAACAAGGTGTGAATACATGAGAATAGTTTTTTGCTTCTCATAGTCTTCAAATGTGGGAATTCCATTCTTTCTAATCATGTATGTTTGTAGCCATATTCCCGCAACAACAACTGAACCAATAGGATATGTGAACCCATCACCATCTGTCATCAGTTGTACAAGCTTATGTTTACCTTGTACACAATGTGCTAACCAATAATCTGACCTCTCATCATTCCCCTACGGTGCAACCAATGCAAAAACATTTCCTTGCGTCAGAAGATCTGAAAGATGGTCATAGTCAACTAAAGTGTCCATGTCATCATTTGTTATAGAGTGTCAAAGATAAAGGAGTTAGATACTGTGGAACCCATGTATCCACCCACTCACTTGACTCACAATGATCCCAATCATACTGAAAACACATGGGGCAAAAACAAGCCAACTCTCATGTCCAAATGGTCCATGTACTACTATTGGAGCTTCGGAATGAATGCATTTTTGAAGAGTCTTTCACTATTTGACAATCCAATCTATCTCCTATAGTTCCCTCCTCAACCAACCAAAAGAATCTACACACTGTAGAATCAAGAGTCCCCCCCTGTGACAATGCTAAAGTACACCAATCAACAATAGAACAAGCATCAAGAAGTACAACACCTGAAATACTCAATTGCTCCTTAACTAGAGCTCTCTTCACACATGCACCTACTCTGTCATGCTCCCCTTTCCCATGCCCTGACTCAAAAAAACTCCAAATATGAGGTACAACTCTCTCCACATGTATTCTACACAACCAATAAAACATTCTGGCATTCTTAAATTGACCAGTGCAATTATTCGACCAAATGAGATGCCTATCCATAGCAATACCATTTTCCTACAAGAAGTCAAAATAGTTCTGGAAACAATGTTGAACAAACTCATGAGAGTGAGACCTAATTTCACTCATATAAAAATTGTACTCTCTAATTATCTTTTTCTCATCATTTGTGCTATCAGGATAATGTCTATATGTGATGTGTACAAAAATAGCAACCTGAATGGAATTGTAATATTGAGCTTGAGTCTTATTTTGGGGATGCAATCTATAGTTCTCCGCAAAGTCTACAATGGATATAATAGTTCCAATGGGGAAAGTGTCCTTACATGTCCTAAATTGTTGATCCAACCATTGAGACCTATGACTATGCCTTGCATACTTGTAAAAAAGATTTGTCTTGAAATCTGAGATAAAATCAGCAACATTTTATTCTTTTGCAACTAACTCACATCTAGAGCCTTCACCTCCACTCTTCAATGTATATTTCACCATTTCATATACCTTTTTTTTGATGAGTTTCTTTCCAAAATTGTGTTCCAAACCCTCATGAAAACATGTTCTAAACTTGGACAAGCCACCACATTCTAAGCACTTGGCATTTAAGCAATTGTTTTTATAAAATAAACAACCATCATCTCTATGACATAAAAATTGATCTAGCAAGTCTCTTGATGATTTGGGAAGACCACTTGCACCATAATCCTCTAGCATTTCATTAGTATGCAAAGTAGAATGAATAGACTGTAATAATTCATGATGCATTGAAAACTCAACATGATATTTGCAACAACATGTATTCCAAATCTTAAGGGGTACCCAATAAAATGGCGTCACAGATTCAAAAGACCTTTGTGATATTTTCAATGTTGGATGTGTCTCACAAAATTTTTTATACAACATTGTTTGACTTACCTCCACATAATGTTTAGGATGTGGAGTGTGGTCTCGATTGCCAACTCTCAACTTCAAGACATCCTTCACATTTGGTGACACTCTTGAGTTAGCATCCCAAAATTGTTGAATTTCATCCTTGACAACATCTATTAGCTTCTTATCGAAATGTGGAATTCTCCCACCATAAGCCCATGTATCAATTTGAAGCGGATCATCAAGTCTTTCTATTCTTTCAATTTCTCTACCCAAAGTTTCACGGTCTATATTGAAGTCAACACAAGTTTGTCTCATCAAATGAGCCTTTCTCAACTAATGACTTACTAAGGAGGTTGTAATAATCCTCCGAGAAACTCTCTTGTCTTTTTCTCTACTAGTCTTCCCAATGCTATTGGGAGCATTGAAAAGATTCTTCACAATAATGGTATTTCTCTCCATTTTTTTGTTCACACAAATCTTCAATTTCACATGCACAAGTCTCATCTTTTGCATCTTTAGCAACTGCACAAAAATTTGACATTGCTCAACCAATGTCTTGTTTCCAAAAAATTGTTCATAAAGTCTTGAAGCCCACAACCTAATGGTTCTATGTGACCTCTTTCCTTCCCAATTATTCATAATGTTCTCCTCAATTTCAATTAACCGTTTAGGTCTTCCTGAAAGCCCCGAATTTGAAGTTTGATTATCTTTATTGCAAAGGACTTCATTTTGCATATAATTTGGAGATGTGTAACGTTCATGTGGTTCTTATGAAACATTTTCATTCCCGAAGTCTACATTTTCAATCACCATCTATACATTTTCAAATTCAACATCTTCTTCACTTACAACTACATTTACGGGGTCTGATTGATTAATGTTTAACATACCTTCTCTCCTTCTTCGGTGATTTTCCTTATCCTTTTCCCTATATGCTTGAATTTCTTCATCCGTCAGCTTCCTCTTGTGTTTATCCTTTTGATGATTATTGCTTCCCATGGTGAGACCACAAGTCGACAAAAATCAAACAATGGGCCCCAAATCATTTTTTTTTTTCTGCAACGCGTGAAAAAAGTATAAAATCTCATGATTGTCTAGTCTGTGGGGACAGGGAATATTTTGTTCAAATATTACCTGTCAAAAATTAGGTATCTGATTTCACATCGAGTACCTGATATTCCCAAGCAGATTAAAAAAAGGATGGGAGCAAATGAAAAAAATTGAACTTTTACATATATTAATGTATATAATATATATATATAAGAGGCATATGATATATATAATATATATACTAATGTATTATATGTACTAGTTAATGTATTATATACTAATGTACTAAGGTATAATATACTAATTTATATTATATACTAATGTACTAATGTATAATATACTAATGTATTATATACTAATTTTTATTTTTCATTTCTTCTAGGTCTTTAAAGGCGGCTGGCTAAATCTTTGTATTAAATGTTAGTGAATGCATGAAAATAATATGATTCTGAGCATGAGCATGAGTCCCTACAGGGGCATAGTTGTGCCTTTTACAGGCACTGTAAACCCTAGCTACGCAGAAATGGAGGCTTTGAAGAATAGTTCACTGGAGGTGGATTACAGAAGAAAAGAGCAAGAGAATCACTCTATTTCCACCACCTATAGCTGTGTGAAATGGTATCTTTCCTTGCTTTTTCAATCAGAATGCTAAATTGAAAAGGTTCTCGAAATAGATTCTGGTTGAACCAGACAATTGTACCATGCCTGTTGATAATCCGGCAGCTCAACAGAGTCATTGGGAGGTTAAACAAGAATAACCAAAAAAATCTTTGAACCGGTTGAAGATTATGGAGAGTGGGGAAGGGTTTGGTAAAATGAGTAGCTGTACTAGAAATTATGCAAGTGTCGTAGAACCGACAGCATTAATAATTTAAAGAAGAGATCAGCGGCAGCGTGACATTACGAAGAAACCCTTGCCCTTTGGATGCTGTCGCCCTGATATTATGAAGAATGTCTTGCTGCTTCAATGTCGGTGCCACCTCTATCTCAAAATTTCACCATTGCTTCTCATTAGTACTTAGAGATATGGCAAGGATTGCGGGCTTTTGCATAGCATAGTTCATCATAAATTCTCTATAAATCATCATGCATTAAAGTATTCTGTGTGTTTCTTAATGACTTACTCCAAGAATTTTATTTTCACTATAATTTTGGATCCATGAATTGTCATTTTGCACTCGGAGAGAAGCTGTGGATTATAAGAATTTGATAAATTTGGTTTATCTCATTTTCTTTCTCTACCATTTCTGAGTGATAAGGTGTACTAGGACCCCTAGGGAGTCCCCATTACCCCTTTTAAAACATTTGAATGCTCAAGTGTGTCTTAAGATGTCTTAGGACCCCTTCAAACACACTTGAGCATTCAAATGTGTCAAAAGGGATCATGGGGACTCCCTCGGGGTCCTAGTACAACTTATCACATGTTAGAACCCCTAGGGAGTCCCCATGACCTGATTTCACACATTTGAATGCTCAAGTGTGTCTTAAGGGGTCTTAGGACCCCTTTGGACACACTTGAGCATTCAAATGTGTCAAAAGGGGTCATGGGGATGCCCTAGGAGTCCTAACGCATGATAAGGCATACTAGGACCCCTAGGGAGTCCCCATGACCCCTTTTGACACATTTGAATGCTCAACTATGTTCAAAGGGGTCCTAAGACCCCTTAAGACACACTTGAGCATTCCAATGTGTCAAAAGGGATCCTAAGACCCCTTAAGACACACTTAAGCATTCAAATGTGTCAAAAAGGATCATGGGGACTCTGTAGGGTTCCTAGTACACCTTATCACATGTTAGGACCCCTAGTGAGTCCCCATGACCCCTTTTGACACATTCAAATTCTCAAGTGTCTCTGAAGGGGTCCTAACACCCCATAAGACACACTTGATCATTCAAATATGTTAAACGGGGTCATGGGGAATCCCTAAGGGTCCTAACATGTGATAAGGTGTACTAGGACCCATAGGGAGTCCCCATGACCCCTTTTGAGACATTTGAACACTCAAGTGTGTCTTAAGGGCTCTTAGGACCCCTTCAAAAATACTTGAGCATTCAAATGTGTCAAAAGGGGTCATGGGGACTCCCTAGGGGTCCTACTACACCTTATCACGTGCGAGGACCCCTAGAGAGTCCCCATGAGCCCTTTTGACACATTTGAATGCTCAAGTGTGTCTGAAGGGGTCCTAAGACCCCTTCAGACACACTTGAGCATTCAAATGTGTCAAAAGGGCTCATGGAGACTCCCTAGGGGTCCTAGTACACCTTCTCACATGCTAGGACCCCTAGGGAGTCCCCATGACCCCTTTTGACACATTTTAAAGCTCAAGTGTGTCCGAAGGGGTCAAGACCCCGTCAAACACACTTGAGTGTTCAAATGTGTCAAAAGGGGTCATGGGGACTCCCTAGGGGTCCTAACATGTGATAACACATACTAGGACCCCTAGGGAGTCCCCATGACCCCTTTTGACACATTTGAACACTCAAGTGTGTCTTAAGGGGTCTTAAGACCCCTTTTGACACATTGGAATGCTCAAGTGTGTCTTAAGGGGTCTTAGGACCCCTTTTGACAGATTGGAATGCTCAAGTGTGTCTTAAGGGATCCTAAGACCTCTTAACACACACTTGAGCATTCAAATGTGTCAAAAGGGGTCATGGGGACTCCCTAAGGGTCCTACCATGTGATAAGGCATACAAGGACCCCTAGGAAGTCCCCATGACACCTTTTGACACATTAGAATGCTCAAGTGTGTTCGAAGGGGTCCTAACACCCCTTAAAACACACTTGAGCATTCTAATATGTCAAAAGGGGTCTTAAGACCCCTTAAGACACACCTAAACATTCAAATGTGTCAAAAGGGGTCATGGGGACTCCCTAGGGGTCCTAGCACATGATAAGGTGTAGTAGGACCCCTAGGGAGCCCCCATGACCCCTTTTGACACATTTGAACACTCAAGTGTGTCCCAAGGGGTCCTAGTCCCCATGACCCCTTCTGACACATTTGAACACTTGAGTGTGTCCCAAGGGGTCTTAGGACACCTTGGGACACACTTGAGAATTCAAATGTGTCAAAAGGGGTCATGGGGACTCCCTAAGGGTCCTAACATGTGATAAGGCATACTAGGACCCCTAGGAAGTCCCCATGACCCCTTTTGACATATTTGAATGCTCAAGTGTGTCTGAAGGGGTCGTAAGATCCCTTAAGACACACTTGAGCATATGAATGTGCCAAAAGGGGTCCTAAGACCCCTTAAGACACACTTGAGCCTTCAAATGTGTGAAAAGGGGTCATGGGGACTCCCTAGGGGTCCTAGCACATGATAAGGTGTAGTAGGACCCCTAGGGAGTCCTCATGACCCCTTTTGACACATTTGAATGCTCAAGTGTGTTTGAAGGGGTCCTAAGACACCTTAAGACACACTTGAGGGTTCCAATGTGTCAAAAGGGGTCCTAAGATCACTTAAGACACACTTGAGTGTTCCAATGTGTCAAAAAAGGTCCTAAGACCCCTTAAGACACACTTGAGCATTCAAATGTGTCAAAAGGGGTCATGGGGACTCCCTAGGGTTCCTAGTATGCCTTGTCACATGTTAGGAACCCTAGGGAATCCCCATGACCCCTTTTGACACATTTGAATGTTCAAGTGTGTCTTAATAGGTCTTATGACCCCTTTCGACACACTTGAGCATTCAAATGTGTCAAAAGGGGTCATGGGGACTCCCTAGGGGTCCTCACATGTGATAAGGTGTACTAGGACCCCTAGGAAATCCCCATGACCCCTTTTGACACATTTCAATGCTCAAGTGTGTCTGAAGGGGTCTTAAGATCCCTTAAGACACACTTCAACATTCCAATGTGTCAAAAGGGGTCCTAAGACCCCTTAACAAACACTTGAACTTTCAAATGTGTCAAAAGGGGTCATGGGGATTCCCTAGGGGTCCTAGCACATGATAAGGCATAGTAGGACCCCTAGGGAGTCCCCATGACCCCTTTTGACACATTTAAATGCTCAAGTGTGTCAGAAGGGGTCCTAAGACCCCTTAAGACACACTTGGGCATTCAAATGTGTCAAAAGGGGTCATGGGGACTTTCTAGGGATCCTAGTAAACCTTATCACATGTTAGTACCCCTAGGGAGTCCCCATGACCCCTTTGGACAAGACCCCTTATGACACACTTGAGCATTCAAATGTGTCAAAAGGGGTCATGGGGACTCCCTAGGGGTCCTAACGCATGATAAGGTGTACTAGGACCCCTAGGGATTCCCTATGACCCCTTTTGACACATTTGAATGTTTAAGTGTGTCAAAAGAGGTCCTAAGACCCCTTAAGACACACTTAAGCATTCAAATGTGTCAAAAGGGGTCATGGGGACTCCCTAGGGGTCCTAACATGTGATAAGGTGTACTAGGATCCCTAGGAAGTCCCCATGACCCCTTTTGACACATTTGAATGCTCAAGTGTGTCCAAAGGGGTCCAAAGACCCCTTAAGACACACTTGAGCATTCCAATGTGTCAAAAGGGATCCTAAGACCCCTTAAGACACACTTGAGCATTCAAATGTGTCAAAAGGGGTCATGGGGACTCCCTAGGGGTCCTAGCGCATGATAAGGCATAGTAGGACACCTAGGAAGTCCCCATGACCCCTTTTGACACATTTGAATGCTCAAGTGTGTCCGAAGGGGTCCTAAGACCCCTTGAGACACACTTGAGCATTCAAATGTGTCAAAAGGGGTCATGGGGACTCCCTAGGGGTCCTACTACACCTTATCACATGTTAGGACCCCTAGGGAGTCCCCATGACCCCTTTTGACACATTTGAATGCTCAAGTGTGTTCGAAGGGGTCCTAAGACCCCTTAAGACACACTTGAGCATTCAAATGTGTCAAAAGGGGTCATGGGGACTCCCTAGGGGTCCTAACACATGATAAGGTGTACTAGGACCCCTAGGGAGTCCCCATGACCCCTTTTGACACATTTGAATTCTCAAGTGTGTCTGAAGGGGTCTTAGGACCCCTTCTGACACACTTGAGCATTCAAATATGTCAAAAGGGGTCATGGGGATTCCTTAGGGGTCCTAGCACGTGATAAGGCATAGTAGGACCCCTAGGGAGTCCCCCTACCCTCTTTTGACACATTTGAACACTCAAGTGTGTCCGAAGGGGTCTTAAGACCCCTTAAGACACACTTGAGCATTCAAATATGTCAAAATGGGTCATGGGGACTCCCTACGGGTCCTAGTACACCTTATCAGGCGTTAGGACCCCTAGGGATTCCCCATGACCCCTTTTGACACATTTGATTGCTCAAGTGTGTCCAGAGGGGTCCTAAGACCCCTTTAGACACACTTGAGCATTTAAATGTGTCAAAAGGGGTCATGGGGACTCCCTAGGGGTCCTAACATGTGATAAGGTGTACTAGGACCTCTAGGGAGTCCCCATGACCCTTTTTGACACATTTGAATGCTGAAGTGTGTCTTAAGGGGTCTCCTTTTGACACATTTGAATGCTCAAGTGTCTTTGAAGGGGTCCTAAGACCCCTTAAGACACACTTCAGCATTCAAATGTGTCAAAAAGGGTCATGGGGACTCCCTAGGGGTCCTAACACGTGATAAGGTGTACTAGGACCATTAGGAAGTCCCCATGACCCCTTTTGACATATTTGAACACTCAAGTGTGTCCGAAGGGGTCCTAATACCCCTTAAGACACACTTGAGCATTCAAATGTGTCAAAAGGGGTCCTAGGACCCCTTAAGACACACTTGAGCATTCAAATGTGTCAAAAGGGGTCATGGGGACTCCCTAGGGGTCCTAGCATGTGATAAGGCATAGTAGGCCCCTAGGGAGTCCCCATGACCCCTTTTGACACATTTGAACACTCAAGTGTGTCTGAAGGGGTCTTAGGACCCCTTAAGACACACTTGAGTGTTCAAATGTGTCAAAAGGGGTCATGGGGACTCCCTAGGGGTCCTAATACACCTTATCACGTGTTAGGACCCCTAGGGAGTCCCTATGACCCCTTTTGACACATTTGAATGCTCAAGTGTATTTGAAGGGGTCCTAAGACCCCTTAAGATACACTTGAACATTCAAATGGGTCAAAAGGGATCATGGGGACTTCCTAGGGGTCCTAACACATGATAAGGTGTACTGGGACCCCTAGGGAGTCCCCATGACCCCTTTTGACACATTCAAATGCTCAAGTGTGTCCGAAGGGGTCCTAGGACCTTTTACAACAAACTTGAGCATTCCAATATGTCAAAAGGGGTCATGGGGACTTCCTAGGGGTCCTAACGTATGATAAGGTGTGCTAGGACCCCTACGGAGTCACCATGACCCCTTTTGACACATTTGTATGCTCAAGTCTGTCTGAAGGGGTCCTAAGACCCCTTAAGACACACTTGAGCATTCGAATGTGTCAAAAGGGGTCATTCCAGATTCTTTAGTGCTTCTAATGAATCGAAATTTAGTTCTTATAAAGATGAGATGTTAGTGAATGACTTCTTGCTAATACTACTCTTCCACTAGATCCAGATTTCAATCCTTTTGTGGATCTACAAGCTCAATCGCGGGCCCATAGGATTGGCCAAGAGAAAAATGTGATTGTATATCAACTGATTACAAAATGTTCAGTTGAGGAGAAAATATTGCAATGATCAAGAAGAAAATTGACTATGGAAAATCTAGTTATGAATTCTGTTAAGAATGAAACTATTAAGGAATTGCATGAATCACAAACCATGAAAATAACCTTCAGCAACAAAGAACATTCAACCTATAGAATTTATTAACTCTGAATTTAAATGTCTTATCAGCATTCATGGAAGAGATTTCATTATTATCCATGGAAGAAATTTCATTAACTTCAGACAAAATCATCTAAAAAAATTCATTAACATCAGGCGAAATCATTTAAGATAGACAAAAACAAAATCGTATTACTCTGAAATGGCAGAGAAAGAAAATGAGATAAACCAAAATTTTCAAATTCTTGCAATCCGCAGCTTCTCTCCAAGTGCAAAATGACAATCCATGGAGCCAAAATTATGGTGAAAATTAAATTCTTCAAGTAAGCCATTCAGAAACGTACAGAATACTGTAACGCATGCTGATTTATAGAGAATTTATGATGGACTATGCTATGCAAAAGCCTGCAATCCCTGCCATATCTCAAAGTATTGATGAGAAGCAATGGTGAAAGTCTGAGACAGAGGTCATGTCAGCATTGAAGTGACAAGACATTCTTCATAATATCAGGGCAGCGCCATCGAAACGGCAAGGCTTTCCTCATAATATCGCGCCGCCATTGATCTCTTCTTTAAATTTATTAATGCGGTCGGTTCTACGGTGATTGCATAATTTCTAGTATAGCTACTCATTTTACCAAACCCTTCCCTGCTCTCCATAATCTTCGACCAATTGTTCTTGTTTAACCTCCCAATGACTCTGTTGAGCTGCTGAATTATCAACAGGTGTGGTACAATTGTCTGGTTCAACCAGAATCTATTTTTGATATTAATATATAATTAAATAATATTTAATGTAAAATGTATATTATATATAATATTTAATATATATAATATATAATCTAATATATAGTTTTTAATATTAATATATATTGAATAATATTTAATGTAAAATGTATATTATATAATATTTAATATATCTAATAGATAGTTTTTTATATATAATATATCATATGAAGGATGTAGAAATGGGAGGGAGAAAGTCGAGGGAAGGGAAAGTGAAAATTAAAAATTCCGCCATCATTTTCGGGTACCCGATTAGGCTCGGTATTGCCTTGTGCACCAAACCTACATGGTCAACTATTGAAATGTCTCAAATACATGTTTTTCCCTTGTTTCTCTAAGTTCCAGACTTCGACAATGTAGCTGACGACTTTTTTTTCACCTGAATTGGATAAAATGAAAAGGGTATTTTAAGGATATTATCAGCTTTCTCTCGATATAATTGCTATCAAATTTTGAATTCAGTAAGTAATTATTAGTTATTTTCTAATTGAGCTACCTCTAAAGTGTTGATTTATATACTGATTGAAAAATGACTATAACTTTCAAACGGTATAACATTTTTGAAATCTGAAAAATGTGTCACATTCTATGCTTCACCTACTATAAGAAAAAAAATAAAAATTTTGAATTTTGTAAAGTTTTGAATGAGTTAAGGGGGTCAGACATGAAATTTTTTTTATTCTGAAAACGTTGTAGCAGAAAATTCATAATTAATTATTTTTTTGAAATAAAATTACAAAAAAATATGTGTCACATCCGAGCATGAGTCAACTACTTATATATTAAATCTTATAAAAAAATATTATCATTTGATCATGATTAAGGTGGTCAGACATACACCTACTTCTTATTTTTTTCCTAAAATATTTGTACTGCTGTATTGAAATCTATACTTTTCACCAATTATATTAATTTTTTTTTAGAAAAGGCCTAGTATTTTAGAAACTACATTCAATTTCCTATAGATTCTATTCTTACAACTTTTTGGTATTAGGTTGATAGCTAGTTCAAATTTTCACATCAAGTTGACTAAACCTGATTTGCTGATTTTTCATTGCCACTTTTGGGCATAGTTTGGCCCCTCATGATCTTGCACATACCCTCATATATAAATCAAAAAATTTGAAGTCTCATAATTTCCAATATAATTATTTTGAGGGAGAAGAGAAATGGATGTTCTCTGTGGAAGTTTGGGAACAATAATTTTCAATCCATAATGACCCACAAGTCTAAATATCAATCTGATTTGGTTATATATTACAAATTGAAACTATCCCACCACTCATATTGAAAAGACACCATCCATAAGTACACAATATATTGAAAAACATTCTTGGACAAACTTAATGGCCAAAACACACACAAAAAAAAGTTGGTGACAAAGGATTGTAATAGTTAGAATAATGTAATGGTAGTAAAACTTCCATAAAGTTGTCACTAGTTGGCTTGATAATATCATTTTTCTACCTCTTGTATTATGCATCCTTCTCTTGCATGGTGTAGTTTATTCCTATCAAGTGGTTTTATTGTATACCAATGCTTTCTTTATCAATGGTTTAAAAGGCATCACATTTTTTTCTACAACAAATGAAATAACTTTGGATTCTGTTCACAATAAAGAAACTTAGGTTACTATCAATAATTTAAGAGTAGAGTTTTGGGGAAATTTCATTGCCACTTAACAAACTATATGGGTTCTTGTTTCCAATTATAAGGTGAAAAAATATGAGTTATTCTTATAAAATAAGTAATTAATTTTGATAAATTATGAGTTGAGACTAGAAAGAATAAATATTAAATTAAAAGGAAGAAATTGAATAAATTTACATGTGATATTTAACAAGATTTTGAAGGTGAAAAAATGATAGTCAATTTATCTTGAACTAATTTGTCAATAAGCTATTTTTTTAAGGCATAATAAATTGAATGTTTACTTAGAAATATGTAAAATATCTATCAAATTCATAGAAATCTCTATTCAAACTATGCTCAAAAAATAGGGCAAAAGGGCATATGTATGCAAATTTCACTATTACACAACCTTTATAATTGTTAGTGAAGGTTTGTGGTGAAAAAAAATAATTGTCAATAAATATCAGTAGTTTTGTTTTGATTTCGAGTAATGGAAATGGAATTAAATATAGTGAAGGAAATATTTATGTACTACAGTGTGGTTAATATTGTAAATAAAAGAATAATTTTTTTGCATGAATCTATTAGGATAAATGATTGATAATCATTTTGATCAAAGGGGAAAATTGGTTTTACTATTAGAATAACTAAGAGGGGGGTGAATCAGTTATCCACAGTCCCAATCACAAAATGTATATCCAAAAACAATTTACTAAAACTTTTGCAGATCGGTAAACTAAAATAGTATTGTCTGTGCTCTTACTAATTACCAATTAATAACATATAATGATTATCGATCAAATACAATATGCAACATGTAAATTATGATAACAAACAATCATCACAATCAACACATAACACAAGAGATTTAATGTGGAAACCCTGTGAAGAGAAAAACCACCTGGGACTGGCAACCCAAAAATTGTTCACTCTTCTGAAGTGAGGTCAGTGAAGACCCAACCCTATTAAAGGTTACAAACACACTTTGAGGTGTGACCTTGTTAGAGGATTTTAGACCAACCGTTATTGTCCAACTATCATTCACTATGGGGTTGACAGGATAACAAATGTACACTCTATGAATGACATTACAAGACTTTCTAGTCCACTCTGTTAAGAGATTTCTCTATTTACAATGGTTAAATTGTAATAGCAGTTGATCTAATTACAACACAACTTCAATTGCAGATTATCAAATCTATGTTAAGCTCATTCAAATCCTATGATCAATATTTCAATTCTGTTTCAATCAATGTTCAGTAACTTACTGTTGCTTGGTAATAGCTTTCTGATGCTCAGTAGTCTTTACAGTTCAGTTCATCTTAACCATTATGATCAGGCATGCATGAAGCTTGTTCACAGGATATCTCTGTAGTCTCCTTTTGGCATGATTTCATCATGAAATCCCAGTCTCTTAAATACATGAGTAAACCATTTTAATTCCATCCATTAGATTTTTCCGCTTAATCTCTTTTGTTGATTTTGTCGCTTAAACCTTCCTCGACTGATGTGTCAATAACACATTTTGTTTCAATCCATTAGATCTTCTTTGAATTATGTTAGCCATCAATCTTCATAACAAACATTATCTTCATCTCTTATTTCAAGGTACTTTATAGCTCATCAACTTCCATCGGCTAAACTAGTCATTTAGTTCTTTTCTTCTACTCGGTTAACAAAAAAATGTATCGATGAACACAAGCTTAGTTTGTACTATGATTGGTATACACTACACTACATCGGTGTATACTGAAATGGTTCATTAACCGACAACACTTCCTTGTGCATTTTTCTCTTATCCTTTATCATAGATGAATGCAACATAATCAAGTCAATAACATAAGGTCATAGACTCATCCATAAGTTACCCAATGTATTCCTTATCCGTATCTGTCATATGTATCTTCCTCATGTAGATATATCAGTTCTTCATCTCTTTTCTTCTTCTTCTACAGATGTTTGGGTATAGTAAATTACAAGATAAGTACTATAAAAACTAGTTGACATCAATGACAACATATTACTAATTTAATCATCTTACATATCTGATCAGCAACTCAGTGATCTTAAATCACAGATCTTCAAGTTATACAATGTATTCAAATTAGTTGTAGTTCATCAATCTCTCCCTTTGGCATTGATGGCAACACAAGCAGTATGAAATATGCCATACACATACCAAACATGTATTCTAAAACTTTGTCAACAAATGATGTAATGGTACAAGCTCTCCCTAGCTTAATATGTTTAATCACTATGTTACATAAAAGTATTTGCAAGTGCAGACTAAGTTCTGTAGATATGATTTTTTCAGCTCCCTTTTCTATCTCTCTCCCTTTGTATTTGGCTCCATATTCTTCATATTGATCTCTCTCCCTTTGACAATAATGCCAAAGAACAATACAAACATATAGCTATGTAGTAGCCATGGAACTCTTTGTTGTTCAGTGCATTCTATGTATCTCGGTATATTGTTATGCAAATCAGTTCCAATACTTCAATCTTTCACAACCTTAGACAAAAATCCAAAGTGTGAACTCTGTTACATCAACATGTATGATCTTCTGATAAGATTAGGCTGATTCAACCTCCAAATCACCTTAGTGACTAGTAGACAGGGAATGGACCCCAAGTCTAGTCCTCCAATATTCATATGTATCCTTCGGTAGAGGCTTTTTAAATATGTCAGCAAGTTGTTCTTTTGATGTAACAAATTCTAGTTTAACTTGCTTCTCCTGTACTTGTTCCCTTAAGTAGTGATACTTAATTGATATATGCTTTTTTTAGAGTGCATCACTAGATTCTTTGAAATATTAATAGCACTAGTGTTATCATAATATATAATCACCAACTCAGTGATTACCTCATTCATTCCTTCTAACACTTGTTTGATATATGTAATATTTGAACAATTAGTAGCAACAACAACATACTCTACTTTAGCTGTAGACTGAGAAATGCAAGCCTATTTCTTACTTGTCCATGTAACAAGTATTTCACCAAAGAAGAATGCTCCTCTGGTGGTACTCTTTCTATCATCTACATTTCCAGCCCAATCAGCATTGGTGTATACCTTTAGTTCAAACTTGCCTTTCTTAGGATACCACAGTCCATAATCTTTAGTTTTCTTTAGGTATCTTAAGATTCTCTTTGTAGCAACCATGTGTGACTCTCTAGGGTTTGCAAAAAATCTAGCAACTATTCCAATAGCATGTGCTATATCAGGTCTACTGTGAACTACATACATTAACTTACCAATCATGGATCGGTACAGTGTCTGATTTACCTTAGTAGTTCCATCTTCTTTATTCAATTTACATCCAGTAGTCATCAGTGTTCCCACAAGTTTAGCATCTTCCATTGCAAATGTCTTCAAGACTTCCTTTATATATTTAGATTGTGTGATGAATATACCATCATTCTACTAAATCACTTGTAAGCCTAGAAAGAACTTAATCTCTCCAAACATAGACATTTCAAATTCACTTTTCATTTCATTAGCAAATGACTTACAGATTTGATCTTTTCCTCTAAATATTATGTCATCCACAAATATCTCAGCAAGCAAGATAGTATCATCAGAATTTCCTTTCATGTACAGATTACTGTTCTCACTTGTTCTAACAAATCCAATACTCAGAAAATAGTTATGCATCCTTTCATACCAAGCTCTCAGTGCTTGCTTCAAACCATATAAAGCTTTATGTAATCTACATACCATATCTTTATTTTCTGGATCAACGAACCCTTCAAGTTGTTCTATGTAGACTTCTTCAAGTATCCCATTCAGAAAAGCTGATTTGACATCCATTTGGTAAACTTTAAACTTTTTGTGTGCAGCATATGCAAGTAACATTCTAACTCCTTCTAATCTAGAAATAGGTGCAAATGTCTCATCATAATCTATTCCTTCCTCCTGTGCATATCCGTTTCATACTAACCTAGCTTTGTTCCTTGTTACCTCTCCATTCTCATTAAGCTTGTTTCTGAATATCCACTTAGTACCAATAACATTCTTTTCCTTAGGTCTGGGTACTAAACTCCAAGTTTTGTTCTTCTCTATCTATTATATTTCCTCTTTCATTGCATTAATCCATTCATCATTTTCTAATACAACTTTTACATTCTTCGGTTCATATTCACAAACTAGACATGTACCTTGTCTTGCTTTACTCCTTGTTTGCATGCCAGCTTGTCTATTTCCAATGATTTGTGTCTCAGGATGATATCTTCTAACAAATTTTATCATTATCTAATCTCTTCTTTCTTGTTCATCCTGTACAAGTTTAGTTGCTTGCTCGGTGGATGCTTCCTTCTCTTTGGTTTCTTTTTCCTGTTCCTCGGTATTGTTTTCCTGCAGACCGGTTATCACTGTCTATTGCATCAGTAGGTACTCTAGTTGTTCAATGTAACTAAATCTATCATAGTCTTTTGGTTCCTTTGTGCTTTCCTCTACATTCTTATCATCAAACCCATCAACTCAAACATTAGTAATTTCAATCATTTTATTAGTTACTTTGTTAAGACACTTGTATGCTTTACTTTTAGTGGAATATCCTAGAAATATCCCTTCATCACCTTTTGAGTCAAACTTCCCATTTCTTTCATCTTTCAGAATAAAGCATTTACTTCCAAAAATCTTGAAATAACTTACAATGGGTTTGTGACCAAACCATAACTCATAGGGTGTCTTATTAGTGTCCTTCAATTGTACTAGGTTCAAAACATAAACAGTTGTGCTAACAGCCTCCCTCTAGTATGTCTGAGCAACATTCTTCTGTAACATCAGTGTCCTTGCATAGTTAACTATGGACCTATTCCTCCTTTTAGCTATTCCATTTTTTTGTGGTGTCCTCAGTGCTTAGACCTATCTTTTAATACCATGCTCATTAAAAAATTTAGTAAATTCATCAAAAATAAATTCACCACCTTGGTCAGATCTTAAGCATTTCAATTATTTACTAGTCTCTTTCTCAACTTTTGCTTTATACCACTTGAACATCTTAAATGCCTCTGATTTTTCTTTCAACAACATGACTATCATTAATCTAGTATAATCATCAACAAAAAGAATAAAGTATCTATCTCCATAGTAACTTTGAGTTCTCATTGGACCAAATCGATCGGTATGCACTAACTCAAGTAATTTCTTTGTTGAATAATCTTTGCTTTTGAAACTAGATTTTTTTATTTTACCTTTTTGACATTCATGACACATAACATGATTAGGCTTAGATAAGTTAGGTAGACCTCTAACCTTTTTCTTTTTACTGATCTTAATCATGTTATCAAAATTCACATGACATAACCTCTTATGCCACAACCATGCATCTTCATCTTTCATCATTAAACAAGAAGGCTGATCATTATAAGGATAAAACAAATTACCTCTCAATTATGTTCCAGTTCCAATAAGTCTTCCTCCATCATCATATATCTTCACTTTCTTGCTCTCAAAAGCAACTCGGTGGCCTGAATTGTTCAACTGTGCCACACTTAGAGCATTATAGAAAATTATAGTTTAGACCTTTTACCCAATAAGCATTGTCACATCTAATTTTATCATTTATCATCAGGGATCCTTTTCCTCTAACCATACATGGTGCATCATTACCCATTCTAATAGATCCTCCATTGTGTTCTTCAAGATGATCAAATTTCTCTCCATCACCAATCATGTGATGTGTACAGCCACTATCTATAATCCATGTATCATTTTTATTAACCTTAGAGTTAAGTGTTGTCTCTACATACCTTTCATCTTCCTCTGAGTCATCCTTCATTGCAACAAATACTACATCCACTTCTTCATCAGTGTCAGTATTGGTGACATCTTCTTTTGCAATGTAGCACACCTTCTTGCCTTTATCATTATTGTCTCGGTTATCTCTGTTGTTGTGTTGGTAACTTCTGTTGCCTCTTCTCCCATAGCTTCCTTCACCAGATCGGTCTTTGTTTCTGTCATCATCTTTCCTGTGTGGACACCAAGTAGCAATATGACCAACCTCTTTACAATTAAAGCATACTAAAGTTAATTTACCTCTATACCTTCCTTTACCTTTAGGTAACCTTCTAGCCATAAGAGCTTCAAGTTCATCAAGCTCATCATCAATATTTCTATCACTATCATCATTCTTATTTCTGCTACTAGACTTACCAATCTTCAAAGAAGACATAAAAGAAGATTCAACAGATAGTACAACACTATTGTCAAATTTATTCAGTTCAAAGGTTGTAAACTTACCAATCAAATTATTAAGAGTAAGGTTGTTCCCAGATGTAGACCTTGTTTCATGAATTGCAGATATTCTAATTGCATAAACTGGCAATAAGGTTCTAAAAACTTTGCTTACCACTGTCTCTTCATCAATAACACCATCAGATGCTCTAATAGCATGTACTACCTCTTTCAGTCTATTTGTATACTACGTAATATTTTCTCCTTCCTTTATCTTCATATCATCAAATTTTTCCCTTAAGCTTTCAGCTTTGGCTCTTTTGACATTCACATCACCATTATAAACTTGAACAACTTTATCCCACATACCTTTAGCAGTAGTGCAATCTTTAATATCTTCAAATTCGGCATCGGTATAGGAAGCAGCAATCTCCATCATAGTAACATTATGTTCATGTCTGTCTCTTAGTTGATCAAGGGTCAAGGGAATAGTGGGTGGTGCAACGTAGCCATTCTCCATTAGTGTCAAGGAAGAATTCCCAATTCTAGATACATGCAGCTTCATTCGGCTTTGCCATACTGTGAAGTTATCCTTATTTAGCTTTAGCACTTCCCTCTTATACATTTTGAGATCTTTGTGCTGAAGTCCTTAAAACTCTATTCTAAGCAACCAATGCTCTGATACCAATTATTAGAATAACTAAGAGGGGGGTGAATCAGTTATCCACAGTCCCAATCACAAAATGTATATCCAAAAACAATTTACTAAAACTTCTGCAGCTTAGTAAACTAAAATATTATTATGTCTGTGCTTTTACCGATTACCAGTTAATAACATATAATGATTACTAATCAAATCCAATATGCAACATGTAAAGTATGATAATGAACAATCATCACAATCAACAGATAACACAAGAGATTTAACATGGAAACCCTGTGAAGGAAACAACCACCTAGGACCGGCAACCCAAAAATTGTTCACTCTTCTAAAGTGAGGTTGGTGAAGACCCAACCCTATTAAAGGTTACAAACACACTATGAGGTGTGACCTTGTTAGAGGATTTTAGACCAACCATTATCGTCCAACCAGCATTCACTATGGGGTTGACAAGATAACAAATGTACACTCTATGAATGACATTACAAGACTTTCTAGTCCACTCTGTTAAGAGATTTCTCTGTTTACAATGGTTAAAATGTAATAGTAATTAATCTAATTACAACACAACTTCAATTGTAGATTATCAGATCTATGTTAAGCTCATTCAAATCCTCTGATCAATATTTCAATTCTATTTCAATCAATGTTCAGTAACTTACTGTTCCTCAGTAATAGCTTTCTGATGCTTGATAATCTCTGCAGTTCAGTTCTCCTTAACCAGTCTGATCAGGCATGCATGAAGCTTGTTCAGATGATATCTCTACATTCTCATTCTTCCAGCATGATTTCATCATGAAATCCCAGTCTCTTAAATAGATGAGTAAACCATTTTAATTCCATCCATCAGATTTTGCCACTTAATCTCCTTTGTTGATTTTTTCGCTTAAACCTTCCTCGGCTGATGTGTCAGTTACACATTTTGTTTCAATCCATTAGATCTTCTTTGAATTATGTTAGTCGTCAATCTTTGTAACAAACATTATCTTCATCTCTAACTTTGAGGTACTTTACAACTCATCAACTTCCATCGGCTAAACTAGTCATTTAGTTCTTTTCTTCTGCTCGGTTAACAAAGAAATGTGTCGATGAACATTGTGTGTGTGAATTTTGTACCTAGCTATAGACACAACACTTCAGTAAAACATTAGAGGTTAGCCAAAAACCAAAATCATGCAATGAAATGGAAACTAAACTAACTAGGTGATTTACTACCTTCTAGTAGGTGCGAGTATGATACTCTCAAATCAGACCGAGACTAGTGACAATGCAACACCTAAATGAAGGATTTGAATGTGAAATATGAAAGATTATGAATGCAGATTAAGCTATATTTTTGGTATTTTCTATACAATAATATGAGAAATTGTATGAATCTAAGCTAAATGAATGAGATTGGAATGCAGATTTGATCTAAAAATGCTATGAATGAGTATGAAACTATGAATAAGAAACTATGCAAAAGCTAAATGATCAACTATGAAAGATCTCACAAATTGCCTGTCACAAATGCTCAATCCTTCAATTGCCAATTCACTAGAGTAATTGTGCAAATTTGAGTGTTCTTATTATGAAGAGTTGAGCCTTGTTTTTATAGAAATCTAGGGCTTTGAGGATGCAAGAGAAAAGCCATAAATTACTCTTGATAAACTTAGGTTGATTTTTGAGTTATCAAGAAATCAGAAATAATTAACTCACAAAATCATGCAAAAGCATGCAAGAACAGCTTTTTAACTCAAATCAGAAGTTTAGATCAGCTTTGAACTCAAAATAAAGTGTTGAGTTTCCAAAAATTAACAACTTGCATTGATTTCCTAATTTTGAGTTTAACTTCTCTTTGAATGTGCACAATTAATTATGAATTAATTAAATAAATAAAGTGATTTATTCTCAACTTAACTAATTTTTGAATTAAAATAATTGATTTATGGGTTAGTCAATTATTAAATCAAACTTTTATTCGAAAACTATATTATTAAAATTGACAACTGACTTTAATTAATTAAATAGGAATTTAATCAATTAGTCATAAGATTTTTGATTTATTATCAAAATTAAATAATACAATTTAGGAATAGATTTAATTAAATAATTAAGTGGCAGTATTAAATCTGATTAATTAAATATTCAGAATATTAAATTAATCAAATTTTAGGATAAATAGGATTTATCGCCAAATAATTATTAAATTAAAGATAATTAGGATAAATAGGAATATTGCTAGGAATATTCCCCGATGCAGAATTTAGGATAATCAATTAGATTCGATAATGTGCAGATGTGCCTTAGGTTAGGACTTTCATATCAATTTCATTCGATTTGAAGATGTAGGAGGCTAATGAACCTATAGCCCATTTTTGGGGTATTACATTTTGCCCCTCTTTGAATTACTGTGTGAAGTGCAGTGGCTCAAAGAATAGTCTGTGTTTGATATAGATGTATGGATCTGAGTTGAAAGATTTGAAAGATTAACCGATTCTGAGATAGAAACCGATTGAAAGATTGAAAGATAAACCGATTCCAAGATAGAAACTAATTGAAAGATTGAAAGATTCAAGATTTGAGATTTAGGTCCTAACTGACCAAAGATAATGTTAACTATAGCAAAAATGAACTGATGATTATGAAAGAGTTTCAAAATGCTTGATTCTAAACCTTATGATTGCGAAGAAGTGAGTGATCGATTCTAGACCTCAATGTCCTTGTATGAATCATATTGGTATCACATCCTGAACCCATCAGTTATGAAGAATGAAGGAAATAACACTAATGAACCGATGGTTACGAAAATTTGATATAGTTTACAAGATAGATATAGGATACCAGATTGCAATAGATTTTCCCCAAGAATCAATAGATTTTCCCCAAGCGACGAGGACTTTTAGATGAATCAACAACTAGACGTGGTTGTTGTCTTGATTACTAAGGAAAGATTTGATTAACAAAATTAAGTTACAGACTTTGAATGATGTGCAATACCATGCCCCCTTCGGGATAAAAATTGAAATTTGACAAGAAAAGTCAGTGTTTATAGTTTAGAAGCATGTTAATTGATTTGAGAAGTGGTTGTACATGTTTGAGAATGCATTCTGCATCGTTTAGAGGTCCTGGAGACCAAGTTTGACTAGGTTTGACCATGAGTTGACCATGGTTGACCAAGTTGAAATTTTGATAGTTTGATGTAAGATAATCAGTTAAGTTGAATTCTAGATTTTTGTAATGGTTGAAGGTTGATTATGCAAGCAATCAAACATCCTGGGTCTGAAAATTTTAAATCATGATTTTGACATAGTAAATGATCTCAAATTTCAATTTTGATCCCAAAAATGGGTTCAGAACGTCAAAATTAGCCAGGGTGCAATTTTCATGAAAAATGGAGCACTTTTGAAAATAAGGTCAAAAGCTATATAAAGGCTAAAAGGGTCTATATAAAGGCTAAAAGGGTCATTTTCAAATCATTTTCACCATTGACTTTTGAAAACCTTGTGGAGCCCTCTGAGCGAGAAAATGGCATAAATGAAGGTACCTATGTCTTCTCACCATTTTGAGTGTAGCTGCAGACATTAGAGACCTTGACATTATGGACATCCAGTAGGTGGACCTTTGTGCTTCTCTGAAAAGTCATTTTTTCTTTGTTTATAGCATTTTTAGCATTTATTTCATACGTTTTCAACTTTTAATTTTTGCATGCACGAAAACTCATACGACTGTCCTTCTGGGCTCGTACGACTTTTCAACTTTAGGTAGATTGCCATGTCATTAACCCCCAAGACTCATATGAGAGGGACCCAAGAGTCATATCACATTTCATCGGGTCCCTCCTAACTCATACGAGGAGGTATACAGTGTCGTATCATCATGAGTTGTCATTTGGTAACTAGTGAAAACTCGTACGAGTTTTTCTACCAGTCTACTTTGTCATTTGAAAAAGAGTGAGCCCAAAACTCATTTTTAGGGCAAAATTTTGAATTTTCTGAACTTTGAGCTTGATTACTGAACTTTGAGCTTGATTACTGAGTCTTTGATCTACCTTTTGAAATAGAAAATTGTTCCATTCTTGTATGTATAGCCTATTTTTCAACCAAAATACTAATAGGATTCCCTTTTTCTATGTTGTGTAGGTCATATATCCTAATGTTCATGTATGCATCTCTCATCCAGCCACTCAGAGACTCTATGTTTCCTTGCCTGATTCGATGAGAGTACATCTCGCTTCATGCGGTTTTGAGTATCTGATCCATTTACCCAAGATTAGGGTAAACCATGGACTCTTGATGGCATTGATAGAGAGATTCCATTCAGAGACGCAAACATTTCACCTACCTACTAGAGAGCTCACTATGACTCCAGAGGACATTTATAGGATTTTACGTATTCTATTCCATAGTAGTTAGCATCCAGCGTATGTGAGTTTGGGGAACTCTTGATTATTAGCCTTTAGACGTCTCTTCGGAGATGACACTCAGTTGATTGGGTCTATTTCATGGGAGACCCTAGTATAGCGTTATGGACAATCTCACAAACTGGAGTGTATTATAGTCGGGATGATTGGTGGTATCATCATGTCTGACCATCAATAGAATGGTCTTCTGATGGGCTGGGCCCTCATGGTTGCATGTTTGATGGTGACTCCTTCTCAGTTAGCCTAGGGTTAGTGTCTTTTGGCCCACATGTTCTCTAAGATGCACAAGGTAGTGTATCAAGAGAGCAAGACTTTTTCTGCTGGTGCTCTAGTTTTACAGATCTGGGCATGGGAGCATATCTCAGTTTTGAGACTAGTGTGTTAGTCATAGAGGTAGGCCTAGGAGCCTGTGATATATATATATATATATATATATATATATATATATATATATATATATATATATATATATATATATATATATATATATATATATATATATATATATATATATATATATATATATATATATATATATATATATATATATATATATATATATATATATATATATATATATATATATATATATATATATATATATATATATATATATATATATATATATATACATATATATGTGTGTGTGTGTGTGTGTGTGTGTGTGTGTGTGTGTGTGTGTGTGTGTGTGTGTGTGTGTGTGTGTGTGTGTCAGATATGTCATACAGGGGTGCATGGTCCATGTAGAGTACTAGAGACGGTGTCTTGATGACATGACATTTGTATGATGGAGGCCCTATTTAGAGATTGAGCCTTGGCCTACTACATGAGATTAGTTCAGTTTCTTCTTTCAGAGCTGGGTGCTGATAGGATGATCGTGCTCTATTCTGGAGAGATTTCTTATCACCAGGGTGTGGCAAAAGTATGGACGAGTGTAGGATGCACCGCAAGATTACACCACTTATGCTTAGATAGCTCATGAGCTTGGACTTGGATGGACTCTGAGGCTTTCTTATGCCTTATGTTCATAGGAGTACAATTCTATCATTGGTATAGATTGGGATTATAGACCACAGGTTGTAGATGCAGGAGTTACAGATTGATTTATTGCATGGCCTATTGATCATCTGGTGTATAGATTTTTTGACCCTACAAAGTTGATACCTTCCATGGAGGAGGTGATGGATGTCACAGGTGCTCTAATGAGACAGGGTCCTAGACCCACACAGGTTCCAATTGTACACCCCACACCTTTGAGACCAAGAGCAATGGCTCCTCCATAGAGACCTTCAAGACAGATGAGACCCCCTCGTCCCACTAGTTCCATAGCAGGTAGATCTATAGGTGCACAGAGATGGACTAGGGGAGAGGGTGGTACTTTATAGAGTGTTGGTACTACTGAGGAGGTACTTGCAACTAAGTAGGTTGTAGGTGGTCATACTGATCTCATACAGGAGGATACTAGTTTTGATCTATGTGCAGACGTTAGTCACCGTAAGGTGTAGAGAGCAGAGACCACAGAGCAACCTGCTGAGGACAATGACATGTTGATGGCAGATGTTGATCCTAGTGTTCCATTTTCTACATAGGAGATCATGAGGAGGCTCAAATTATAGGTCTAGGACCTAAAGGTGCATAGTGCTCACTGGGAGGAGAGATATCTAGAGGTAGATAGACAATGCACTAAGCTTCATGGTGAGGTTCAGAGATTACAGGAAGAGGTTATTCATCAAACCTCCAGATCTGTGTATTATGTGTCTGCATAATACACTATGGTTCTACTTTCTTAGAGAGTTCCTTCATACTCTCAGTACATGATAGCATTAGAGGGAGTGACAACACCTAGGGCCAAGGCAGTACCAGATGCACCACCATGACCTCCACTAGACAGAGAGGATCAGGCTGATAGCTGATCTATCATGATACTCTGATATTTTTCTTTCTCTTTTGATATTGATGCTGTTTTGATAGCTCACATGAGCTCATTCTTTTGTATATTGTGCCAGTAGTGCACCCCTGACTATTTTGAGTTTTATGATATATATATATGAGATCGAGACTTTTGGTTGTGACTTCATTTGTACTTGTCATGTTTTTGATGTATGATGATATCATGTGATGGAAATACTATGAGTAGAGTAGAATGTATGTATGGATTTATGCAATGCAATGATTTTCTTTCACATGTATGAATGTTATGAAAATGTACTTGATTATGGAAAGTGTATGTATGGAAATGAATGTAATGCAATAGATGGAATGAATGATTATGAATATGTAATGAAAATGCAAAGATACACATGATATGTTTTGCAGGTATTGATGAAGACAAGTACTTAGTCTTATGTCAAAAAGGATGTTTAACCCTAGATTGTGACTACTTGTGTTTCTGTGAGAAAACCTTTGTATGAGATTTAGCTCTTTGTGTGCAGTTTATGTATAGTTTTTAGAAGGGTTGTTTAAAGATTGTCAAGCAATTTGTGAGATCATGCAATCATGCAAAATGAAAAATGACATGCAAAATAAAATGAAACCTAAGACCTAGGACCTAGTCACTGATCATGTGTCAGTCAATTGTCATCATTGAGTTTTTAGGTAACCGGATAAATCAATACAATGCCCACTAGTTTATAAAACCATAGACATATGAATATTGATTTGTATGCTCAAGAATCAATACAATGCCCACTACTTAGACAACCATGGACATATGAATATTGATTTTATTTCAGAATATTGGAGTAGATATAAACACCAAGGCACAAACACTAGGATGACCTGAATATCATGTCCATTTTAATATTGCAATTTGTATAAGCATCATAACATAAATGTCATGATGACCAGAATATGCCTTGCTAAAATAAACACATCAAGCAATCAAGAGATCAATCTAAATTGAATGTGAATTACCCATAGTGACCCTTTATCATTCACATCATTAGGTAAGATCACGTTTCACAGTAGGAGAAAGAACTCACTCAAAAATACAATAGTTAGATCAAACTTCCTTGAATTTTCCAAGTATCACTAGTCAAGGTACGCATGGCCATCCAATTTGAGATAGAGGCTCTTACAGTCGGACACCATTTCAATCCAGAATTTCCAAAGTTGTTAGATTTTCACATACAAGCAAAAAACAAATAAAAGATTATGCCCCCAGTCATCACTTTCTAAATCCTGTAAACGACATCATTGAAGAGCTCGAAGGGACACAATATTCAAAAATCTCAATGTGAATCAGTAAGCATACAAGGAGATAAAAGGATGTAAAAGCATAGATTGTTTTCAATTTGTGTTTGATTGCATTGTCGTAGATGCAAAATCCTTTCTGGAGACAAGACTGACTGCCTAACTCAAATGAAGCTTCAAAGGACTTTGACTGGATATGACTCATCTGAGGTATACTAGAGACCATAGGATATGACATTGGTTGCCCCAGAGTGTTAAGCATTGATAGGATACAGACGCTCAAGCCGATTGGTTCACAAACTAACTTATTGAAACTAGGAAAGCAGGAACAAACCAGGAGATATGTACAAACTATTTAGCAAGACTGAAAGCTGGGAAAGACCAAGATTGTGCTGATAGATGGAGCATTTGAACAAGTGGCACCCATTTGCTAGGGTTTCACCATCTTGGTAGAGATTCTATTTTTACTACCAAGGCACCTGTTTCTAGGTTTTCACCAAGGTACTTTTTCTTTTTCTCATTTTTTTGTATTTTTCATTTTTTCAATTTTTTGTACTTTTGATATTTTTTATTTTTTTATGAATCATCAAGGCACCCATTGCTAGGTTTTCACCAAGATGTTCATTTTTTCAAGAATTTTTTTGAATTTTTATAATTTTTTTAGGACATTTTACCATAGACTGAATTCCTTAGGCATAGAATTTCTTCAGATGGAGAACATTGATTGGTTCTCAGAGCTATTCTCCTTCAGTCGTTGAGATTTGATAGGTAGCAGAGCCAAAAGTAGAAGTGATTACAAAGGGACCCATCTATTTGGGTTCAAACTTCCCCTTGTGCTCTCTATGTGATTGATTTTTAGGATTCTCTCTCAAGACTAGATCACCAACTTGAAATTCTCTATGTCTAACTTTCTTGTTGTAGCCTCTAGACATTCTCTTCTGATATACTCTGAGATGATCATACACTGCTTGTCTATGCTCATCTAGTAGTTCAAGTTATTGCAACCTAGACACTTTGTAGTCATCATCAGTCACTATACCATGCATTCTGATTCTTAGTGATGAGATTTCAACCTCAATAGGCAGTACTATTTCAGACCCATAAACTAAAGAAAAAGGTGTAGCCCCAGTAGGCATTCTGATACTTGTTCTGTAGGCCCAGAGAGCTGGATTGATCATGAGATGCCAGTCTCTTCCTATTTTATTAACTATATGGTGCAATATTTTCAATAGATTCTTGTTTGAAGCCTCTTCTTGTCCATTCCCTTGAGGATACTAGATAGATGACCAATGTTGTGTAATCTTGAATTTGGCACATAGATCATCCAAGTCCTTATTTTTAAATTATCCACCATTATCTGTGACTATAGAATATGGAATACCATACTGACATATGATGTAGTTCAAGATGAACATAGAGATTTTCTTTCCATTTGCTTGTGTTAAAGGGACCACTTCTACCCATTTTGTAAAATAATATATAACTGTGATTATATGGGTATGTCCATTAGAAGAATGAGGATGTATGGCTCCGATAAGATCAAATGCCCATTGATGAAAAGGCCATTGAGTAGTGAAGGGAATTAGATCTCTCCCTGGAGCATGAATTAAGTTGCCATGCACTTGGCACTTTTGACAGTTCTTAGCAAACTTGATAGACTCTTTCTCCATTTCAGGCCAATAATACCCAGCCCTAATAAGTTTTTAAGCTAGTGTTAAACCGTTTGAGTGTAACCCACAAATACCATCATGGACTTCCTCTAATGCATGTTGAGACTCTTCCCATTGTAAACATCTAAGTAGTGTACCATCTAGACCTCGTTTGTACAGATCATGACCAATGATGACATATCAGGAGGCATTTCAGATAAGGTATCTCTTTTCATGATGGTTAAAGGTATCAGAAATGATTTGGTCTTTGAGATAGGAGAATAGGTTTTTATATCAGGATGAATCATGACCCACAATAGTGCAGATCATACGAGTATTAGGGGAGTCATATGCATGATAAGATAGTGCTTCCACTAGGAACTCGTAGCATAGCTCATGTTCAAGCTACTGTAATAAAGTAGATAATGTTGTCATTGCATCGGCAGCCTTATTCTTTGTTCTAGGTATTTGCTCAAATGTGATAGATATGAAATATTTCTTTAGATCATCTACCATTCTCTTGTATGGAACAAGCTTTTCATCCTTTATTTGGTACACATCATTGACTTGATGTATTACAAGCACACAAAATAGCAAGCAAGTGATTCCAAGCATGTCTAAAAATAATGAACAGGGGACAAAGAAACCCTATGCATGAACAATCAAGTGACTAAATGTGTTAATCCCTAGGAGTGCTAATTGTGTATGTTCCAAAAAGTTTTTCAATAATGCACATATTCCTAGAAAAATGAAAATTTGGCCTCACTAGGTTTTGTAGTAATGGTCTGACTCTGCAACTTTTATGATCTCAAGAGGGCGAACTCTAATCCAAGCACACCAGGGTTTTGACATAGTCCAAGAAATTAATCAATCAGGAGCTACTAGGGAGATCTAACAACCCAACAAGAGACCACACCTATGAAGATTTCCTCCACAAGGACATTTATATAGCAGCTGCTACTACCATGACAAAAATGGCTATTACCGCTTGAGGTTCCATCCACGTGGTTGACCCAATTAAGGGAATGTCCACTATGGTTAACCCTCTCTAAAGGTGACTCACAAAAGATACCACATGGAGACTGGTTCCAAATTCAAGGATCTTAGTTTCTAATACTACCCAAAAAGGGAGTAGAGCATAGTCCTCTAGCCTTTTCACTTTTAACCAAAACAAAGCAGATAGATTAATCTGACATGCTAAGACTAAGATTATCTCACAAAGATCTATGACATCAACCACTTATGATCTATCAACCCCTTCAGAGAGAGAATGTATCAATCAAAAGTTGAAGACACATGAATATAGTAGAACGTGAGACTCTCTCAATACTTTCCCTACCTACAAGGGGATCCTTCGTCAAGAGGAGCTTCGCATGAATAAACAAGAGAAAGAAGCCCAATCTCTCAAGATCATCCATAAATAGTGTTCATAGGGCCTATTTACTATGTGTAACAGATATGCAGAAAGAAAATCTATGTTCATTTTATAGCCCAAAATGAAGTCTGTGATATGAAAGTAGGAAAATCACACAAGCTTGATACATGAGAGTTCATTTTAATCCAAATCAAAATGTTATCAGCTTGAGAAGAATACATAAATTCCTCACAACGCACTTAGTAGATTTTTACCTATCTTAGCAATTTAGTTGTACTTTTTCCCATCAGATTCAACAAGTATCAGTAAAAAAAATAGAAGATTTCAATTGCTAAGGTTAGCTGTTAGTCCAAATCTGAAAAACTGCCAAAAAATCTGAAATGACAATTGAATTCTGGAATCAAAACTCGTACGATAGTGGGTTACCTCCCAGATGATATTCTAGAAACTCATATGACTTTGGGTGTTTGCTCATACAAAAATTGGGTTTCCAAATGACAGTGTGTACTCTCTGATACGAGCTTTGAAATCTAAACTTGTCGTACGATAGTGGGTACCTCCCAAAATGACTTTCTCACAAAATTCATACGAAAAATGTACGGACAGAAAATAAAAATCACATTTTTAACCAGAAAAATGACAAGAAAGTGATAGAAATTGATAGAAAGATGATGGAAACCCATTTCAGGGCCCCACAGTGGGTGCCAAAAATGTGTGTGTGAATTTTGTACCTAGCTATAGACACAACACTTCAGTAAAACATTAGAGGTTAGCTAAAAACTAAAATCATGCAATGAAATGGAAACTAAACTAACTAGGTGATTTACTGCCTTCTAGTAGGTGCGAGTATGGTACTCTCAAATCAGACCGAGACCAATGACAATGCAACACCTAAATGAAGGATTTGAATGTGAAATATGAAAGATTATGAATGCAGATTAAGCTATATTTTTGGTATTTTCTATGTAATAATATGAGAAATTGTATGAATCTAAGCTAAATGAATGAGATTGGAATGCAGATTTGATCTAAAAATACTATGAATGAGTATGAAACTATGAATAAGAAACTATGCAAAAGCTAAATGATCAACTATGAAAGATCTCACAAATCACTTGTCGCAAATGCTCAATCCTTCAATCACCAATTTTCCAAAGTAATTGTGCAAATTCAAGTGTTCTTATTATGAAGAGCTGAGCCTTGTTTTTATAGAAATCCAGGGCTTTGAGGATGCAAGAGAAAATCCATAAATCACTCTTGATAAACTCAGGTTGATTTTTGAGTTATCAAGAAATCAGAAATAATTAACTCACAAAATCATGCAAAAGCACACAAGAACAGCTTTTTAACTCAAATCAGAAGTTTAGATCAGCTTTGAACTCAAAATAGAGTGTTGAGTTTCCAAAAGCTAACAACTTGCATTGATTTCCTGATTTTGAGTTTAACTGCCCTTTGAATGTTCACAATTAATTATGAATTAATTAAATAAATAAAGTGATTTATTCTCAACTTAACTGATTTTTGAATTAAAATAATTGATTTATGGGTTAGTCAATTATTAAATCAAACTTTTATTCAAAAACTATATTATTAAAATTGACAACTGACTTTAATTAATTAAATAGGAATTTAATCAATTAGTCATAAGATTTTTTATTTATTGTCAAAATTAAATAATACAATTTAGGAATAGATTTAATTAACTTTAATTAAATAATTAATTGGTAGTATTAAATCTAATTAATTAAATATTTAGAATAGTCAATTAATCAAACTTTAGGATAAATAGGATTTATCGCCAAATAATTATTAAATTAAAGATAAATAGGATAAATAGGAATATTGCTAGGAATATTCCCCGATGCAGAATTTAGGATAATCAATTAGATTCGATAATGTGCAGATGTGCCTTAGGTTAGGACTTTTATATCGATTTCATTCAATTTGAAGATGTAGGAGGTTAATGAAACTATAGCCCATTTTTGGGGTATTACAAACACAAGCTCAGTTTGTACTGTGATCGGTATACACTACACTATGTCAGTGTATACTGAAATGGTTCATTAACCAACAACACTACCTTGTGCATTTTTCTCTTATCCTTCATCATAGATGAATGCAACATAATCAATTCAATAACATAAGGTTATAGACTCATCCATAAGTTACCCAATGTATTCCTTATCCTTATTTGTCATTTTCATCTTCCTCATGTAGATATATCTACTCTTCATCTCTTTTCTTCTTCTTCTATAGATGTTTGGGTATAGTAACTTACAAGATAAGTATTATCAAAACTAGTTGACATCAATGACAACATATTATTGATTTAATCATCTTACATATCTAATCAACAAATCAGTGATCTTAAATCATAGATCTTCAAGTTATATAATGTATTCAAATTAGTTGTAGTTCATCATTTATAGGACCAAAAATCCAAAGTCAAAAAAAGAGTAACAAAACCAATTTTAAATAGAAACCAACTGGGAGCTAGAAAGAAAATAGATGCAAAACAACCCACAAACATCTAGGGAAAAACAACCCTATAATTTAACAACCATTATACCAAAAAAGAACTCCTAACAAAAAAGTTACAACATCTTGACTAGCTTATCATTCTTCTAAATGATATCTTCGTTAATATTTTTAAATTTCATAATGACATTGTCTAAAGAGGACATACCCTTATCCTCGCTGCAAAGCCTCATCACCAAAAGAGGTAAGAACTTCTCAATAGAATCCATATCAGTATTTGTGTCATCTAAAGAATCCCTATATCTCTTCCAAGTATCTAAATCCAAAGCCTTTTCCTTCTTGACTACCTTAGGACTTGCAGTAGGATACTTACCCTTGGAAATTTCATGAAGAACATCAACATACTTATTAGTCCTCCAGAGGACATCACTAGTATGGTCCATAGGTGATTTACTCTCATTCACCACCCTGGTCAAGCTCTCCTAAACCTTATGCAATTGATCCTCTAGAGCCTTGATGTGGTCTTCATGGTCCTTTTTCCAATCTTTGATTCCATTACCCATGGTTTTCATATTATAAAAGATATTGTCCAAATTCCCATTAGACAGACTGGCCTTCTCTTTCAAATTATTGATCTCTTGTATAATCCAAGTGAATAGGGCATTTTGATTATCCAGTAGATTTCTCAAATTAGCATTATTCTCATGAATTGAGGATCACATATCCTTAAGGGAAACCCCACCACCATCAGTAGAAGTAAGCCCATTAACACCTACATCACCCATATGACCACCAATAACACTCTGAGAAGCATTCTTCCACCTAGTGGTCTTCTTGTTGAAGCTGATAGACAAGGGCCCAAAAATCTTTCTTTTTTCCTTAGCACTTCATATAGAAACCCTATCCATCCCTGAACCTTTCACATCTATGATAGGGCCCACTAACTTTGGAACATAATCAGGGTCATCATCCTCATTATATGAAACAATGCTCTTTCTTCCAATAGGGTTGGGGTTTTTTGGCTTGGAGGATGAGGGTCATATTTTTTATACATATGAAAGACCTCATACCTATTAGATTCCACCTCCTCATTAGAAGAGGTATCCCCATAATGGACATGGACATTTTTCTTAAATTATATGTCAGATTTGGTCACAAGATTGCTCTCAACATGAAGAGGCCTAACATACTCCATAATAAAAAGGATTAATCCCTCATGGATAATAGGGGAGGATTTACTTTTCTCATGGGATCTGGTACTAATGTTCAATGAACAACACTAAATAAAAGGGAAAGGAGATACATTTTCTATGCCAAAAGTGGTTTAAAATGACAAAGTGATAGTTGAATATGCTACAAAATTAACCGTCTAAGGTGACGTAGTGCATAATGACCTTTGTAACATCCTTACATGGTTTTGGAAGTTAAGTCATCTCCCATCCACCATCTATGTTCCTTCTCACTTTCTCCCTTTCTTTTGGTAGGAAAACATTTTCCATCACCTCGATAGTACATTTTTTATCCCTATAAAATTTGGTTCTCTCAAGCAAGGTATTGGAAAACTTAGCCACCAACTCTTTGTTCACTTCTAGTTACATACCATAGACATAGAGCACTCCATTTTTCCATCCATGAAAAGGATCCTTAGTCACAAGAGCATATGCACCATGAAGCTTCTCAATATACCCAGTCAATCCACCCACCGAAAACTCATTCCACACCACTTCCATAGTCTATCATTTTTCATAGATAATGGGCTCAAGATAGTTTTTTTCACCCCCCATCCTACAAAAATCCCAATTCACAGCAAACTGAAACATAGGAGCTAAAATAACATAGAAAGAGACAACATGAATAAAGCTACCAAAAAGTTCATATTTCCCCACATAAATGATATCCTACCAAGGGCACGAAGAGGAACTTCATCCTCCATCATTTCTAAAAACCTCTTGTATATTGCACAAATCATAATAATTTTGAAGTAACATATAGAGATCCATTGGGATCTAGTCATAAATATTCCATTCCTTCTTACTTGGTAGCCCAACACCAATATTGACCAATTTATTGGTATCATGGTTTCCTTCACAATAAACATGTGAGATCTTATAATTATAAAATTCCCTAAGAATTACTAGGAAATATTTAATGATGGAATTAATCATCCAGCTAGGGGGAGCTCCCCTTCAAACAATTAATGATGTTCAGAGAGTGACTTTCCAACCAAACCCTTCTCAATCCTTTCTCTTTGGCCAATTTGATCCTAGCATGGGTTGTGAAGGAAATAATTGATAATCTTTAACACAAATCATATTAAGAAAAAATTGAGAATGATAAATATGTTGAAATTAAATGCTCATAAATAATAATAAAATGTATGTACTTGCTTCTAATCTCAATCTAGAATTTGACCCTACCATGTGTCCTGAAGAGCTTCATCACTACTATAGAGAACCAAGAGAAATTAGAAAAATGAATCAAAATATATACAAATATCTTTTTCATAATAAAATCATTTCCACTATTGAGGACCTAAAACAATCTTGTGAATCTAATCTCCATTTATAGATTCATTGTTTGCAATTTTTTCCTATTTTGGTTATTTGATTATCTCAAAGTATTCTACTTGTTTATGCATAAAACTTTATTCTTATATTTATAGGTTTGTGTTGGCATAAATGATGTCGAGATTGTTGAGTGTTGTGTGGTACAGGTTTTATGACAAGAAGATCAGTTATTGTGTTGACATTGATGTCAACTTAGTGTTGTGTCGATTGATAGTGTTCATGATATGTTGTTATGCATCTAGTATTAAGAATGGAATTGGAGTGTGTGGTTCTTATGGGAGACTTAGAGATGTCTCTAGATGTTGTATGTTGGATTGCAGCAGTTGGAAACATGAATGGAGAGAACTTTATGATCGATTGAAGGTTGACAGAGCAGTCGGAAGAATAGAAAATGACAGGCAATGAATGATTTGAGTGTTCTATCAAATTGGTATGGATTTAGGTGTTGTGGTTTAGTCAAAATTAATCTTAACTAAGCTATGAGATTTATATCACAACCACAAGATGATTGGAGTATCATAAGGAATAGTTTTAAAAACCAAAAGATCACTATGTGTAGAATGGTAAATTTCTTGGAATAGTTGGTGTTAGATCCTCAACCGGTGATGATGCAGTTGGTTGTGATAAATATTTTAAGTTCCAGGTGACATGGTAGATTTGATTTTTAATGATTATTTGGTCTCACATTGTTCAAGGTGATTGAATTTATGAAGCTTTTGAAAGCATGTTAGAAAATTCAATGATTTTGATTATTCTTGATCAAATCAATGTGCAGATACATTTGGAGACTGACACAGATTTGTAAATACATTTCATTATTTGGAAATATGTTTTGGTGGACTAGGGTGAAGCACAAAAGATTCAATGGTGAAATTTAAATGTAATACACTTTATTTAAGGTGGTGGCCACCGTTGTGAGTGAAGGTGGTGGCCACGCTTTATATTCAGATTGATGAACTGTGAAGTTGTAGATCATGGATGTCGTGGTATAGTTGAGAGAAGGGTGAAGATATCCTGCAAGAATTATATGTTTGAGATTAATTTGGATTTGTACTTGCAAAGGAGATGTTCCATTCTCAGATCATTTTAATTGTTGAATGCTAACAGGTTCTCCAAGAAAATCCCTTAACCAGGTAGATCCTAACAGGTCTAGAATTGAAATCCTCTAACTAGGTGGATCTTTAATTAGAGTTCTAAATCTCTTAACTAAGTTTAATCCTAATAGGGTAAAGCTCTTAATAGGTCTATAGGTAAATCCCTTCACCGAGTGACTCCTAACAGGGTCTTGCTCCTAATAGGGCATTTGTAAAGATCCTAATAGTGATAAGCCTTTAATAGGGTGTACTTCAGAAGAATGCAAATATTTGTGGGTACTAATTCCCACCATGGTTTTTCCCTCTAAGGGTTTTCATGACAAAAATAATGGTGTTCTTATGTTGCATGTTTGGATGGTTTCACTGGTTTCATCCTTTCTTATTGTACAAGTTATTAGTAGATGAATGTTGATGAATGGTTAATGAAAATTTGGTAATTGGTAGATTACTGATTCAGCTCCCCTCTTAGTAACCTTGGACCTTATAATACTAACAATTGGTATGGTGGAACCCAAATCTGGAGACATGAATTTGATAATTAGTCTCCAAATTGCTCATGAAAGTACATTTTTATTTTTTAAATATTTGACATTTGATATTGAATATCTCTTGAAATTAAATACCATAGTATTAATATATTCAAAAAGTATTTTTTTCAATGCAAATTCATATTTAAACTCTCTGAAACAATGCTCTTTGAAATAGTTGAGATGCATCTATTAAAAATAATAATTATTTCATACTTTCCCTAAAATACCTACGAGAAAAATGATGTAATATTTGTGAGCACTACATTTAGGTCAAATGACCTAAATCCATTAATGTCAAAGAAAGGGATTATAATGAATATTTTAATTCAAATTATATGGCTATTTGCAATGTCATCATGAAAAATTTCTTGCATAGATGATTTTCACTCTAAATTTGCAAAATAAAGCTTTACTATGATAGTCTTAATAATAACTTTGGATAAAATCTAATTATGTTATGGTGAGTGTAGGAGCAGGAGCGAGAGTGGGAGGATTTTTGAATTTGAAGGTGGGTGGGATTCTTGGACCACGGGCTGAGGGATCCTTTGGAAATGGTTTCCTTGCAGAACAGGAATCTATAGACCCAAAGAAAAAGGATGGGGTCCCACGTGATAAGCAGAAAAACCCTAGAAAGGAAGCAGGGGTAGGGGCTAGGAATCAGGTTATTCCTTCTTCACCCACAGTCATGAAGACCCAGGCATGTGATTAGGATAGAAAAGCTCTCAGCTATCGGTGGTCAACTCTCTCCGGGGTAAAACCCACAGGAAAGTCCTCTTTTCCTTCTATTAAGGATGTATCAGAAAAGGAAAAAGGAAAATAGACCATAGAGATTCCAAATGAACTAATTGACCACAACATAGCTTCAATGGATCATACTCTAGTTGGTAAGTTTGTGGGGTCAAGACCTAATATAGATATTGTTAGGATTTTTGCCAAGAAGAAATGGGACTTAAAGGGCCAAGTCCAAGTCATAGCCATGGCAAAGGGGTTTATGTCATTTGAGTTTTCATGCAAGGAGGATTTAGATAAAATCCTTTGTGCTAGAACCTGGGCCATTGAAAAGATGACCGTGGCATTGCAAAAATGGATACCAAAGCTAGATCTCAATGACTCCTTCTTTGTCCAAGCTTCGGTATGTGTTAGACTTCCAGAACTACCTCTGGAGTTCTGGTATGAAGATTTTTTCAATGGAATAGCCAAATCCTTTGGCACCCTTCTCTTAATAGACCCTGTGACAATGGCAAGAAGCCACCTAACCTACGCCAAGATTTGCATAGGGGTGGAAGAGGGTCAAGACATGCCAGAAATCATAGAGCTTTGATCCAAACTAGGAAAATGAGTGTAGAAGATGGACTATTAAAGTGTCCCCTTCGCCTACTTCCATTGCACGAAAGTTGGACACAAAGCTAAAGTGTGTCATGTGTTCTCGAACTCAGAGAAAGAAAGGAAAGCAAGAATCACCCAAAGAAAGAAAAAGTCAAATAATATCAGTCGAGAATAGGAAGACCCAACTAGGGAGAAAACTAAACTCCAAGAAGGTACTGAGGCCAACACCCATAGAGTTTGGAAGAAAAAGGAGCAGGCAGAGATCACACTTGAGACCTAGGAAACCAGGGCTGAAAAGGAAAAATCTGCAAAGGGGGAGGAGTTGACCAGTCAACAAAAAGAAAACCTAGAACTCAGAGAGGAGAATCCCTCCTTGGATGGTATAGGCATGGAAGTTAACATCCAGGAAGAAAAATGGGAAGAAATCAAGGAAGATGGGCTAGCGGAAGGAGCTGACTCGTGCACTGGGTCTCTTTTTATATCCATTGTTCTAGATTCACTAGAATCTCCACTGGAAGAATTTTTTTCCAGTCCAAAATGGGATAACCAAAAATGCACCCCATCACAAGATACCCATCCTAGTCCTAAGAAGAAGGACTCAAGGAAAGTCATACAAATGGAAGAACTACTGGTCTCAGCCTCCCCAATGTAGCTCACCAAGATGGAAGAACTCTTTGTGAAATACAAAGAAGAAAAGGAGGGATGGTCGAAGGTCCACAAAAAGAAGAACAAAAGTAGAGACCCCTCTCCGGTTTCCCCTATAGCAACTAGGAGAAAAAACAAAGTTGGTGTAGGGGCTAAACTAAAAACTCCATGGAGAAAGAGAGTAATTCAGATCAGGCAAAGAAGAAGCCAGCAAGAACATAGTAGATAAAACTCAAAAAACCATCAAGGTAGCCTGTACCCATAGTAAGAAATGAAATTCATATCATGGAATATGCATGGTCTCAATAACTCATACAAGTAGGATGTAATTAGAAACATGATAAGGGACCATAGACCTAACATTTTTTTAATCCAGGAAACGAAGATGCAGAAGGAAAAGTTAGAGTGCATCAAGTTTAGCAAAGTCATGGAAAACAAGGCTACCACTTCAGATGGTGCATCAGGAGACCTAATGACCATGTGGAATTCCTTTCATCTCAAAGCAGAATTCATCTTTAAAGAAGGTAATATCCTCCTCTTGAAATTTACTAAAATAAAATATAATGAAAGTTGGTTCATTCTGAATATTTATGCTCCAAAAAAGCTAGAATAACCTACTAGGATAAGATTAAATCCATTTTGGATTCCTTCAACTTGCCTAAGGGAATCATTATAGGGGACTTCAATACGCCACTTAAAGAAGGGGAAAAATATGGTGGGGCTCCCCCAGACCTCAAGAGTAGGCAAGACCTTATGAATTTCATCAACGACCAGGCCCTCCTTGATCTAGATCTCCATGGAGAAGATTTCACATGGTCCAATAGAAGACTTGGGAAGGATTGCATCCAAGTTCGGTTGGATCGCACCCTGATCTCTATGGACTAGATTAATCACTATTCTCTCAATCTATCTGCCTTGGTCAGAGCTAGCTCGTATCACTCTCTCATCTCCCTTTCTCTTGATCAGGTAGTCATGAAAAGGAACTTGCCCTTCAAATTCGAGAAGATGTGGATTTCTCATCCTAATCTACTCAATAAAATTAAAGACTGGTGGAATATTGATGTTCAGGGCACTGCTATGTTTAAGGTGATCGAAAAACCTCCTCAAAGAGCTCAATGCCACCTTTCTTGTGCTTATCCCTAAGACTTATGGGGCAAATTCTATGGATCTTTTTAGACCAATCAGCCTCTGTAATTCCTTTCTTAAGATCATATCCAAGGTTATCACTTCCAGGATTCTTAAAGTCCTCCCTTCTCTGATCTCTCAGCAACAATCTGGCTTTGTGCCCGCAAGACAGATATTGGACTCCATTATGTTGGTGCATGAAGTTATTCACTCATTAGTAGCTACCAATAGGGAAGATTTTCTACTCAAGATCAACCTCTCTAAGGCCTATGATAGGGTTGATTGGTAGCTCCTCCTCAGAGTTCTTGAAGCCTTTGGTTTTAATTCTAATTCTTGCAAGATCATTCAACAAATGATATCTTCTTTGTCTTTGGCTATCTTGATCAATAGATCTCCATCAACCTTCTTCAAACCCACTAGAGGATAGAGGCAAGGGGATCCCCTATCTCCTATCATCATTATCATTCTTGTTGAATGCCTTGGTAGACCTATCTCCACTTCTATGAGGGAGGGGTCTCTGAAAGGAATTAATCCTTCATCTAGGAACAATGTCTTCTCTCATCAGCAGTTCGTGGATGACACAATCCTTGGCTACAAGGCCTCTGTTGGAGAAGCCAAAATGGTGAAGGACCTTCTCAACACTTACGCCAGAGCCACTGGTCAGACTATAAATTGGAATAAAAGTTCCATCTACTTTATCAAAACCTAGGAAGGGAGACAAAGGAAAATTGATAATATCTTGGGTTGTGGCATCAATTCTTTTCTCTCCTATTATATGGGCTTTCCCTTAGGTGTTAAACCTTTGAAAGCCTTCTGGAAAAAACTCATAGACAGATTCAATACAAAGCTCACAGGCTAGAAATGGATAACTCTCAATTAGGTTGGAAAGATTCAATTGGTCAAATAAACTCTACAAAACCTCCCTACCTACACTTTGAGTCTGTTCTCTATTCTTGCTAAAGTTGCTGAGCCTATGGAAAGTATTTAGAGAATATTCCTTTGGTCAAGAACAAAATAACATAAATGAATACCCCTCATTGCATGGGAGAAATTATGCTTCCCTAAGAAGGCTGGAGGCCTTGGAATAAGGAGAATAAGACCATTTAACAAAGCTCTTCAAGCAAAACAGATATGGAGAATCTTTAATAGTATAGTGGAATGGTGGGACACAATTGAAGAAAAATACCTCACAAACAACTCAATAAAGCTCTTCTTTGAAGAGACAGATCACCCAAAAGGATCATTTTATGGAATGGTCTCCTCGACGCTAAGGATCTAGCTAAATCCAAGGAAAAATAGAAAATTGGGAATGGTCAGTCCATAAATTTTTGGAATGACAACTGGCTTCAAAAGGGATGTCTGAAAAATATTGAGAATTTCAACATATGGAGGGAAGATTGCATCCAAACTTATGGTACCCAAGCCAGAAACTATAGAATGAAAGACAAATGGTTGGACCTCTCACAGATATCTCGAGACCTGGCTCCTTTAATGATTGATCTAAATGTGGTCTCTCTCTCTGATGCTCAGGATGTGCTCATTTGGGAAGACTCTTTAGATGGAAAATTCATGGTGGCTTCTGCTTATTCCTCTTAGCTGTCTCAAAATCATGAAGCCAAACCACTCTAGGTGAGAACCTAGATCCCTAGCCTTACTCCCAAAATCAATGTTTTCTTCTGACTCTTACTTTAGAACCATATCCTCACGGTTGATAATCTCATCAAGAGAGGATTTCAAATACCCAATAGGTGTGTGCTCTATAGAAATCAATCAGAATCAGTGGATCACTTGTTCCTTCACTGCTCCTTTGTAAGTAACATCTAGAACCTACTCCTTTCTATCTTGGACTTATCCTAGTGTTTTCCCCTATCTTTCCAATACCTCTTCTCTCAATGGGTTTTCACCAACTTTAATTCGGACTTCAAAAAAATTTGCTCTGAGATCCTCCCACACTTCTGTTGGGGAGTCTAGAAAGAATGCCATAACTGAATCTTCTGTAATTGCTCCTCCCCTCCCAAAATAATCTTTGAAAAGATCCACTTTATTGTTAAGGAAAATTTCTTCCACTATGGTGGTTCTAATCTTATTGTAGGAAAGGTCAAAGATGCGGCTTAGGAGAAAAGAAATAACTATACCTGGAGATGCCCTCCGACGGGTTGGGCCAAAGCCAACTTTGATGGTGCCACCAAAGGGAACCTTGGCTAGGCAGGAAGTGGAGGAATCATCAAGAATAACTTTGGTTATGGTTTAGTAGAAATCATCACTCCTCTTGGCTCTCAAACAAATCACTTTGTGGAAGCTAGTGCGGCCCTTCACATTACCAAGCTAGCCCATGACATAGGGGTCAAAAAGCTCTGGCTAGAAGGTGACTCAATGAATATAATCAAATGCTTAAATCTCACCCAAACCCCATCCTGGTCCATTTCCAACATGATTGATGAAACATGGGCTATTCTTGACAAATTTGAAGTGTTCCACATTTCTCAGGTGTACAGGGAAGCCAACAGAGTCACTAACTGGTTCGCCAACCTGGCAGTAAAAAATGAAGCTGAGATGAGGTGGCTCCATGATGGAGATCTCCCAGGTGAAGTGAAGGATTTACTTGAAGGGGATAGACTCCAAAGTACCAAGGGAATCAAAAATAATAATTATGAAAGATAATGGGGATTTTCAACGGAGTCATAACATTAGTGACATGTACTGGAGGGATAGAAATACTAATTACTACGCATCCCCTCCACATGCTTTCTAGGAAATCTTTCCTGAGAATTGTATTCAAGCTCAAAGGCAAAAAACAACTGCTACAAGAAAGACTGAAAGCATTCAGCCTAACCAGAGAGAAGCCCTATGTCAGATCAGAGCCATGGTGAGAGAAAGACACAGAAGGGAACCTAAGAATGACAACATGAAGTGGAAGAATTGCACTAAGGTTTGGAGTGCCCTACAGAAAGGGGAAATCACCTCCTTCATAGAAAGGCTTCATGGTAGTAAGAAGGTTGTCACCAATATTTTCATCAAAAGATGGAATGAAGGTATCATGGAGATTGACGGAAAGTCCTTCACTGTCACTGAGAAGGTGATTTCTATGGTCACTGGCATCCCCATTGTTGGTAAAAAAATTTATAGGGACCGTAAAATTTTGGACAATGTTGTTAACGAATTTGTTAGAGATGAGGAGGAGAAGAAGGCAATTGTAATTACAGGAACCCACTACCAGCCAATGGGCATGAAAATGTTGTGGAAGTATGTTCTAAAGGCCCTCATTTCATATGTCACTCTGGATACCATGTTCAAAAGAGTTATAACCTACCACTTCATATTGCTAAACCACTTTAGGCATATAAAAAATGTATCCATCCCATTTTATCTCTATTCCTCCATAAATGAGAATATCAATGGCTTTAGAGAGAAGAACATTGCTAACCCTACATTGCACAAGGGCATGTTACTTCTTATTTATGATTTCTTTAAAGCTCAAATTCTAGGTAAGGAAATTGTGGATAAAAAAGATACCAATGGTGATTCTGGGTCAGACTATATCCCTTCGAAAGGTAATAGCGAGGGCATGCACTATGAGGACTATGAGGAAGAAGATATCAAAAAATAGAAACAGGGGTCCTCATATAAAAAGAGACCTTCTAGTTTGGTAAAAATTGAAAAATCTCTGAAAAAGTAGACAGAAAGGATATACCCTTAGATGAGGAGTATAATGACAGTGATGATGAAATGAACATGGATGAAGAGGAGAGAAACTCAAAAGGGGAGGCTAGTAAGAAGAAGGATCAGGCAAAAGGGGAAAATCCCAACATAAAGGGGGATTGCTCAAGTTGTCTCTCTGTTGATCTCACTATCAGTGATGACAACTCCCTCCCCCCTCAACCCCCACTTGGAGCCAAAAAAGATGCCCAAGTCCCCAACTCTAAGGATCCCAAAGATGACCAGGGTACTCCCTCTACCCTATCACCCAATCTATGAGAGACTTCAGAGCAAACTCTAGAGAGGAGTACCAAAGTCAAGACAATGGAAAAGGGAAAATGGTTTGGAGGAACTTCAATGTGAACACATTGTAGATGGGGATCATAAGGGAAGCCATTAATCCCAAAATCATGGAGGACACCGATGGTAGAATCCATAAGGAGGAGCTGATTGACCCTGCGTTGGTGGTCCTCAGCGACAAGGCCAGGGAAATGGAGATGAATCTCCTAAACAATGCAAAGAATAGTATGTTGGACTAGTATAGAACCTTCAAATGGCTCTTCCATGAAATTGAAGACCTCAAAGATAAAATACAGAGCAATGCTGATAAGGAATCCACAGTGTAAGAAAAGCTTGGAGTCAAGGGTTGATCACCTGGAAGCAAAAATGAAAAGTCTTGAAGACACCCTTAAGGGCATTGCTGAGAAAAACTTTAATATTCTCAAATCATAAAATGAGCATATCAAGTTCCTCATCAACAAAATGGAAGATAAAATGGACAGCAGGAATGAACGGAGGACCGTGGAGGAAGATAAGAATAAGCCCAGTAAAGGTCCAGGCAAGAGAACCAGAGCTAGAACAAAGAAAAATAGAGAGGATGAAGGCTCCCAGGGACCCCACAACATTTAGAAGGTTAAAAAGGTAGCAGAAAAGATGGAAGTCCTCGAATGCAATGTTGTCACTATGCTTAGGAGCCTCGCTTGACCCAGACACCTAGTGCTTTTCATTTTTTCTCTGTTTTGTCTACTCCTTATTGTGGTAGCTTGTTCGTCGGCCTTTCAAAGGCTTGCTACTCTATTTTTTATGCTTTAACTTTTCTCTAAACTCGTATCTACTACTTTTTATTTTGTTGTGGGTTTCAGGAACCATGCAAAACCTTTTTTACTTAATCAAAAAATGATAGTCTTAATAAAATATTAATAATATATTGATGATATCATATTTAACTATGTCACTCTTATGCAGGAATTCATGTGGAAATTTAAAGAGTTTTACTTCAAGGGGATATTTCTCACCTCTATATTTTGATATCAATCATTATATTATTTAAATAATAATATAAAGGGAAGTGAATAGTTTCATTAATATGTTTATTATCCTTTGATGAAATTATGTTTTTCATAAAAGTATTAGGGTGAAATATATTTAGGGTTACTTTTAGAAATATATGCTCTATAATTATAATGTTTTAACCCTATAGTGAATGTTTTGAAAGATTGATTACCAGGGTACATTTTTAGAGCATATGATAAATGGATATTTTAATTAAGTCTCAAGTATCCCTTAAAAGAATCTATTTTAATTTTAAATATGCCCTAAAGAGGATGATTGCTTTTTCCATATAATAAAATCTTAGGGCTATAATCTTTTTTATTTTACATTTTTTTATAATGTTTTTTGGCTTGTATTAGAAAATTTACTTCTAAGGAGCATTATGGTTAATGTTGGAGTTTTACAAATATATATATCCAAATGATTAAATTATTTTTAATGGAATTAAAATTGGATATGTATTTATATTTAAGAGAGAATACTTAATATCTTATGCGCTTTCAGTAATGTTTTTCCTATGTAATTTTTTTAAATATGTTATTAGGGAAAATTTTATTAAAAGTTTATTAATTCTTTATATTCCTAAATGATATATTATGTGGAGATTATTTTTGGGGAGTATGTAAAGATATTTTTTATTATGTTAAAACTCTAATGTGAATGGAAGCTTAATTTATTAACTTTATGTGCAGATTTTTAATAGCTTATTTGCAAATGAGAGATTATTCAAGAGCGGTAAGATGCTTTATGGGAATGAAGTAAATAAAATCATTTTTACAAGAGCCATGAGGAGAAATTTAATTTATTAAGCATACTAACCTTTGGACGGTTAATATGTTATGTTGTAAGTATATACTTATGTTGTAGTCATTGATTAGGTTTTATTCATTAAATGACACATTTGTCTATACCTTGTTTGCATCCTTTGGGTTTTATATTTAAAGAATAGTAAGACCAATGGAACGGACAAGATACAATTTTCTCAAAAATATCATAGGATAGAATTTGATCAACAACTGCAAATTATGAACTCTGATGTACCTTTTTTCAACATCAATAAAAAGCTAAGTATTTTTCTCTCATATTTATGGTAAAGTTTGAATTATGATTCAATTAGTCCTTTAGATAAATCTAATCATTTTAGATTGCTTCATTTCAACATGCTAAATTCTCATGCCATTATAATTTAAAATAGATATACATCTTGACCATTAGTTGAAAGGTGTGGTTGTCAAACTTTCCTTTGTTCTATTGGTTTCTCAGAGAAGAGTTAAATCTAGTAGAACTAATTGTATAATCATGTTTCAATTATAATTTATGTAGAAGCATCTGAAGTGATGGTCTTCTTCTCATAAACTAGTTATTAAAATTGTCTCTAGAGTCATACATAGGATTGGATGAGAATTTGACTCCATTTCCCAAGTAGAGAGAAGGCACTTATCTTAACAATAATTGGAATATAGCCATTTAGTTTATTGTTCAAAGTTTGTGATATTCTATTCATTCAATCCATTTCATTTTATATACATTTTGTCAAACATTTTCTATTAATCAAAGCATTTCAATTTTTGCAGCATTCCATATACTATTGTTGAGATACTTACAATTTGATTCCTCTCGAGTTCATTTTCCACATTGAGAGAATCCACAAGTTTATATTCAATTATATTCTATAAAAATCCTTTGAACCAATAGATTTGGTTAAGGTATAGGCCCACTAGCCTTGGTCCTACAGAGCCAGAATTGTAGAAGTTTAAACCCCTATTGTGGTTGAACTTGTACGTTGGCAAAAACAATTAGATTTCCTAGTATTGGATTGGCAAGTCCATAGGAAATTCAATCCTTCATTTTTGGGCACCAATAAATTGGAGACTCTGTTGGGGAGTTGTCTACAGGATAGCTTGAAGAGATCTTATAAATCTCTAGTTATATTTGAAGTTTTTGATTTTCCCTTAAGAATAAGGGTGGCGACTTTGTATAAAAAATTTTCAAATTTATTCTTAGGGAAAGAAGGAAATAATATTTCCCTCAAGACACTTGAGGTGGCGACTCCATGTGTCATAAGTTTTTAGTTTCTCCATTGAGGGAGAGAACCTGGAAGGAATGAATATTTGGCCTTTAGTTAGAAATAGAAAGTTTATTACACCATGTTTAAACATCTGTTCAGAAACTTATTGATCCCTATTGACTTTAGGCCTTTGCATTTTAGAGAATTTCAATACGATACTAATGAATGGTTCTCCAAATATTTTCAAAAGGTTCCTGAAGTCTATGGAAATTATGATGAATCAAATATTGATCATCTATATGCTCTTTATATATTCCTTGACAAATATGGAATTGATATAGAAAATGATGCCATGAAGGTATTTGCCTGGTCACTGAAGAATAATGCAAGGAAAGCATATGAATCATTACCCACACACAACATCTCATCTTGGAAGGAGTTTGAACAATTGCTCTTGTATGAATTTCATAATGAAGATAGCATGTTCTATGAGCAAGAAGAATATTAGGAATACATTACAGGAACAGAGCTTCACATGTCCCCCTTGGATGAATTTATTAGTATAGAAAGACAAGAGGGTGAATCTACGATACAGTTGTTCATGAGGATGTGCGACATTTATCAGGAGATAACTTCAGAGGTCAAACCTTTATTTCATGAAGTATGCAATAAAATATATGAATTAGGGATTGATCATGACTCTCAGTCATATAGTTTTCTCAAGTATATATATGATGAAATAAATGTAGAAGATAATGAATGCAATATGAAACATATAAGAGATGAGACCCCGAATTCTGATGAAGAAGAAAGTCTCAATCAGATGGAAGAAAAATCCATCCATGATCAGACTTGTGTGGAAATGGATATAAATAAATTTCATGATAAAAAAGAAAGTCTTATCAGTGTAGAAGAGATTTCAGATTTATTAGATCTTGAATATCATAAATATGTTGAGAACAATGGTCCAGAGTTTTTCTCAATTCACTATGATAGGAAGGTTGACAAATCAATACGATTTGATGAAATAAATAAATCTTAGGAGGGTGAAACATTTAATCATAAAGAATGAAATGTTCTTGTTAATAGTTTTGAAAAAATTCCAAATTTATTGAAAAATAATGAAGAAATGTTTTCAGAATGTGGATCATTGTTTAATCCATTGAGAGGAGGTCAAGAAAAGTCATGTATGATATATGAGAAGGAGGATATTCCACAAGATCACTTTGATATTTCTCCAATGGGTCATGACTTTTAGGAAAATATATTCAACCAAGGTATGCATAAATTATCTGTGTTTATGAATCCTTTGTTTGAAAAGGAAGAAGATGTAGTTATAAATAATTTTTCAAAAGTACTATAAAGTAGAGATATAGGAAAAAAAATTAAAAAACATGTGACAAAGAAAATGGATTATTATTGCAAAATCCAGAAGGTGATACATGTCCAAAAACACTATACGAAAGAACAAATTAAGACAATGCATTTAAGGATGACTTAAATTTTTTAGATCAAATACATAAGGAGAGCAAAAAAATAATATATGATGATATGGTTGAAAATAAAAAATTATTTCAGCAAAATCTTGTTGGAAATAAGTTTCATCTTAATGTGTTTCGGGAACACAGTGCAAATGACAAAGAATTAGTGGAGCATATGGTTCTTCAAGACGTAATTATTTTGAATGGGAAGCTTTGGGATTTGCAGAAGAATATTGCATATTCAGAAAATAGTGAAAAAGATATCCAGATTTATGACATTCAAAAAAAATTATGAAAATTACATTTGGATGGAATTTGCATAGAACGGCAATATGAATAATGGTAAAGAAAAATATGGTGCTTCCAGAAGATACATGCTATTAATGACCAGAATCAGATTTATAACAAAGGGAAAAGTTTCATTTTTCAAGTATTGGGGCAGGTAAGTATGTTTTTTACCATTTTTTTCAGTCTATTTATATTATGTTCTATCTAGATCATTTATGTTTTTTCTTTTTTTATTTGATGTCATATTGCAGTCCCTTGATTTATATTTTTTGATTGGATTTATTTATCATTCTACCATATGTTGGCACTAAATTTCTTGACTAATCATTTTGATTTCCCATAAAATAATTCTTGTGAATACTTTTATCCTGTGAATAGTTGTTGTGGGTATTTGAATATGTAGGATAGAAGGATTCATTATGTACAGACATATTATAGTATCAAGATTATGAGTATTACAGTTCTATGCTGACAGTCATTACAGATTAAAATGAAAGTTCATGGGCAAAATATCTCATCCTAAGGAACTACAGAGAAAATATATTACATAATATTGAGGACGGACTTTTTGGAGCCAACATGATAACTATGCAAGGATATGAGATATCATTGTAAATCGGGATCCCCAGAAGATATAAAATTTATATATGTTATAATTTTTCAAATCATTAGACAATAGAAGTAGGTTTCTCCATCAGATTTTTAAAATAAAAGAAAATAACCATGTGCAATTTTCATATATCACTCTTAACACATGCGTGAGGTGATTGACTTCCAGCGAAATAGAGAATTAGGTCAAACTTGGATCCATAGAGTGAATCAAGTGGTCTAGGTTGGAGCAAAATTACAAATCTAATTGTAATGAATGTTTGATATATACTCAGAGATCCATCATTTGTGATCGGTCTATATGCAGACATGTGAATATTGGGGCTCAGTGTTTATAAACACCAAAAGGTTGTTTCTTTTCCAATTCGGAAGTATGATGCCACCTCCACATCCTGGCAACATTGAGGCACTGAATTACCCATTCTATCTTTGACAACTTTTGGCAACCTGATGTCAACTCCACATTTCATAGGATGCTTGCGCAGATTGGAGTGGCATGGAGAACAAGGCATTTGAGACGGCATGGGCCATTATGATGAGGATCCCCCCGATCGCTGGCAAAATGTGGTTTCTTTGGTAGGAGGGAAGAGCCCCGATGAAGTCAAGAAACATTATGAGATTTTTGTTAGAGGATTTGAATTGTATAGAGAATGGGAAAGTGCCTTTACCAAACTATGTGTTTGATGACAAAGAAAAAGGTGTAATTCAAGTTAATGAGGAAATAATGCAAAATTTAGAAAAGCATTATTTCAATTATGAAACACTTGAAGACATTATTTTTAACTACCCACATAGAAAAATGATCACTAAGGAAGAAATTTTCGATGAGAATCTAACATGCTTAGCATTTGTTGATTTCTTGAGAGGCCTTATTCAATTTGATCTATTTAAGAGATGGATACCTCGATAGGATGCACAACATTTATTTGTGATGGAAGAAACCTTTACTAGAACCCTAATTCTATCAGGCGTCATTCTAGAATATTTCATGTTCTCCCCATTTTGATAGTTGTGTCGATAAAGGAAGTAGAAGTTTTTAAAATTTTATCGGATATCAGCCTATCTATTTTTTAGCTTCCTTGATGTGTATTGTTATACCGATGAAATAAAACAGTGGGCTCCATTGTCAATACAACAGGCGTTCTATATTTAATAGTGGGTGAAGATGTGTGGTAAGTTATATTTGTTGATTAGAACTTTGAACTTTCAAGCATATGCAATTAACAACATATGCCAAGGTGGGAATTCAATAGTAGTCAGTACAAATCATCACTATCCTAGCCATAAGGGATTATTGGTGATGCTAAAAGAAACAATCTGAAGGATGAGCTCACATTATAATAATGTCCATTGCATCGAAAATAAAGGAATTAGCAAACATGTGTGGTGGGAGCTTTTGAAATGAATACATCAGGGGGAGATCAAGCTTATTTCATAGATGGCATGACTTGCACCATCAAAAGCCCTAAATGTGTATCTCCCGATAGAACAAGCTACCCTAATGAGGGGTTCATCGTGTAATACCCCAAAATTGGCACCTATCAATTTTAATCAATTTTGGTGCATTTCTCAAATTTTTGCATCATCGAAGTCTTACTTTGCTAGGCAATTTTCTCTCTCTTACCTGACTTTATTTGACTTGATGTCAATTGCAAAAACCCTAATTTGCATTAATCTCATATTATAATTAATTCCTAAAGTCTTCGACTTTTATTAGCTAAATTACCCCTATGATAAATTAATTTCATTCTAAAGTCCTAAGTGCTTTAAATTAAATTAAAACCCACCCCCTTAAGCTAATACACATAAAAAAGGAAATTAATCTTATTTAGTTATTTGAATGGACACCTCTTTATTTGAATTCAATAATTCAAATTACTCGAACGGTCACCCATATGTGGCAATAATCCATTCTTTAATTAAATAAATCTTTGAATATTTGTCTCAAAGGGGAGTGAAGAGGCAACCGTTCATTTTCAAGAACCTCTTCATTCTCTCCTCGGGCTTGTCTATTTATTGAACATCATTTTTCATTTCATTTGAAGGAGAGCAATTTTGAGAGTAACTAAACTATAGCAATTTTTTGTCTCAATTTCATATTCTTTCAAAGCTTTCATTGCATATTTTAGATTAATTTCATTTAGTTTAATATTGCATCTTCTTTATAATTAGTTTGCTTGCTTGTTCTTAGTTTAATCTCATCTTTATTTCAAGTTCTTTAGACTAAACTTGCATTTTCATATTTCTTTCAAACTCTTAGATTAATTGCACTTCATTCTAGATTAATTTCAATTTGATTACCTTCTTAGCTTTCAAATCCTCCATTGTAGTTCTGGTCTTATGGTTGTTGGCTCTCATTCTGAGAGTAAATCAAACACCCCATCTACATAGGAGGCAACAGGTCACTTCACCATGAATTTTGAATTGAGTAATCCATACTCACTCTCATAATTTGATCATGTGAGTAATGACTATGTTGCGTGTGTAGTTGGATTAGAGGTCCACATTCGACTATATACATTTTGGCACCCACCATGGGGCAGAAAAGATCAATTTTTGGGCTCATTCTTGATTTTTTTGATAGGAAATTTGAGCTTTGTCATGCATTCGTACTTCCTATGTACGGATTCTTGTGCAAGAATCCAAAGCATATCGTGCAAAAGTTCACTCTTAGTAGCACTCTCTCGCGTGAACTTTTACATCCTTGCATGGCACCCTATGTTTTCTCATGCACTGTGGAGTACTTCCTCGCATGAGATTTGGATACAGTTTTTAAAATTTTCAGTCTTTGTCTTTCCTATTCCAGATTTCTGACAGTTTCTGTTTGTTGTTAATTTCTATTTCCCTATTATTTTCATAGCATAACAGTTTTATGCAGGACATTTGACGAAGAACATAAAACATGCTAATGGTTTGATTGTAGGATGATAGTTGAAGACTTGCTAAAATGTTGTGTTTGTTTCTTGCTTTCATTCACATAGTCTAATTAGGGCTCCATTAAAATTTCTTGAGAATTTTGATAGTGGGTAGGGAATTTGGCTCTTCATTACATGGAGGTGATGACCATGAATGAACCCAAAAACCTAATGATCCTACTAATATTCAATAGATTATTGGGGATGCGGAGAAAGGTAGTGAATCTTTACGCTTCTACTTGCTAGGGGATTATGCTCTTCTCTCTTTGAGAGAACCAGAAACCCAAAAGCTTGTAGATGTGGTGGAGTGAAGCTAACTCGATGATGAACTTTCTTGATGTGGGTGAAGTAATGAGGTAGAGAAGTATGCTCTTCTCTCTTTGAGAGAAATAGAAAATCAAACCCTCAGATCTAAGCCAAGTTGTGTCACCTTTAGAGGGCCTGTCAGAAGTTGAACCTCTGGGAACAACCCAAGGGAGTACGCACCTATCACCGGTGATTCCATCTCACTCTAATAAAGAACATTTTGTTGAGTCTAAAGACTCCAAAACCATGTTAGCTTCCTTCTCAAGATTTCAACTATCATCTTGAGAAGGCTCTATCTGTTATACTGAGTAGCGCCGCTCCTAGCCCTGTTTGCGGGGGTGTATGAATTTTGAGTGTTGGTGTGGTTGTGAGGCCTCAACCTTGTATCAGGGGCACCAAAGGTTAGTGTGAATGGAAGCCTACTAAGAACTTTCCCTATCTAGTTGCCTACCCAATTCACCTTCAGAAGGAGTCATAATCTTTGCATAGGGAGGGGGAAGAATCTCTCTCGTAGATTCCCATCATAGGCATACACCTGGATGCTTGAAGGTGGTATACGATGCTAGCCCCTGCTTCAAGGGTAACCTTCAAATGTATACTATGTTGGAAACTGTAATTGAAATAATTGTTGTATTGTCATTGATGTCAAAGCTTAATTGGTAAGATTGTTGCTACTTAGGAAAGTACTATATCTATTGTATTGTTGTGAAGGATTGGGGCAAGGTTGAGTTATCTTGATATTGAAAAGTGTACTTGACTATGTTATACAATGATGAGACAATGTATTGTTTATCCTAGTAAGACTGAAGACTAAACTGGTAGGCTTGACCAAGCAAAAATAGAGAAATCATGTTTAAGTTGAGTAATGTTAGTGTCGACCGAGTCAGTGTATGCCGAGAAAAATTCTAGTGTCGACCGAACAACAATTAATTGCTGAGGAAGATGGTATAAACTGAGGAAACATTTTTAGTAATGATCGAGCTTTCTACATGAAGACCGAGTAGTTGATCACAGTATTAACCAAGCATCAGCATTTTTATATTTGAAGAGAATTTAGTTTTGGAGCCGACATTGTTGAATTCTTGGATTATGTAAAATGTGTTGACTTTATTTATTGATTGTTTGAAAGAATTAAATGCATTGTAAAATATTTTATTGTAAATCTTTAAGAGATTTGAGATGATTCTAGAAATGAAGCTGAAGAACATGAAGCAGGTAGATTCAATGAATCTGACCTAATCCTAAGATCTACGAATGAGATTGAGCGGCATAAGATGAGTTAACCTAATTGAGGAAAGTATTAAGGGAACCTGAGCATTGGATATGCGTGTGGATGGGGGAAAGAAAATAATGTTGGAAGATCAGTAAAGTTTTATTGACTATATAAGTAGAAAAGGCTGAAGAAGAATTGTGGTGGTTTCTTGAAGAAAAGTTTCGAGCAGATCAAAGATGGAGATGGCAAAGTTTCAAAGTTAGTAAACCAGCATTAGTGTACGGAATCAGATCAAATATTTACAAAGTGAGTTGTATGTTTTTCAGATCAATATTGCTGCTACTTTCTAACCATTGTAACAGTCAAAATCTTTTTAACAGAGGTTGACCTAATAGTCATAAGTTAAATCCTTTGAACAAGGTTTCATTGTAATGGAGTGTATGTAAGTCCTATAACAAGGCTCACTTTTAACAAGGTGATTGAAATCCTTTAACTGGGTCACACCTAACAGTGTGTATTGTAACCTTTGACAGGGTTGGCTTCTAACTAAGCTCACTTCAGAAGAGTGAAAATAATAGTAGCATGTTACAAAGTGGTTTTTTCCACATTGGGTTTCCACTATAAATCCTGGTGTTAATACTTGTGTGAATTTTTTGGTTTGAACATTTTTGTATTTTACAAGTTAAGTTATAGCTGGGTAGTGGACTACATTGTTATATGTTTCTATTATCGAATCAATGATGACTGAGTTTGTTTTGGTTTTTGGATCTGATTTAAGGAAAAGTTTTTAAGTTTGTCTTATACATCAAGACTTGAGAACAACTGATTCACCCCCCTTCTCTATTGTTCTAAATCATATTAATAATTGGTATCAGAGCTTTGTCGCTTATTATTAGTGTTTACAGAAATCAAGTTTAGAGGGACTTGAAGCAAATGATCAGGATGTATAAGAAGGAGGTACCGAAGCTGAATAAGGAAAACTTCCCTGCATGGCAAAGCTTGATGAAGTTGGATCTGGCCGGTATTGGTGACTCTACAAAGTACTACATTGAGAATGGCTATGTCTCACATGTCACATCTTTGACTGTCGAAGAAATGAGAGCTAAGCAAGAACATAATCAAGCAATGCTGGAAATTACATCTACCCTAAGCTATCTAGAATTTGAGGACATTAAGGATTGCACAATTTCTAAGGAGATGTGGGACACTCTTTCAATGATCTATGGTGGTGATTAAATGTACTGAAAGAAAAGGCTGAGAGTCTTAGAGGTAAGTTTGATGAAATGAGAATGCAAGAAGGTGAAAACATTGCACAATATTGTGGTAGAATAAAAGAAGTTGTGAATGCTATTAGAGGAGAAAATGGGATTATTGATGATGAAACTATAATTGGGAAAGTACGAAGAACCCTATGTCTTATATATGTTATTAAGATCTTAGCTATTCATAAATCTAGATGTAACTCTACTAATGTGCTTACTTTGGAAAGTTTGGTTGGTAAGCTGACTGCTTTTGAACTCTCTAACTATGATAATTTCACTGTTGGTAGCATTAGCAATGTTGAATCTGCTTTGAAGTCACAACTAGTTCTGAACAAGCCAAAGAAAGAAAAAGAAAGATACATTAGTGAAAGTGAATGTGAAAGTGAAAGTGAAAGTGACAGTGACACTTATGATGAAGAACTGGAAGATCTAGAAGCTCTTATGGCTAGAAGACTGAGAAGAGGAAAAGGAAAGTATAAAGCTAAACTCCCTATTATATGTTTTGCATGTAATAAAGTTGGTCATATAGCTACTAGATGTCCTAACAGGAAGGATAAAGATGATGAAAGAAAAAGAAAACACAAAGATAGAAGAGATGACAGAAGCTACCGAAGGAACAAAGACTACAAAGGAAAAGGTAAGAAATCTGGTTACACTGCTGAAAAAGAAACTGACACTGATAGTGATGATTTTGAAATTGAGGTAGTCTATGTTGCAATGAAAGATGAATCTGATGAGGATGAGAAAATTGCATTGATATCCTATGTGAACAAGAATGATAAATGGATTATTGATAGTGGTTGTTCACATCACATCACTGGTGATAAAAATAAGTTTGAAACCCTACATCATTACAGAGGTAAAAGTGTAAAATTTGGTAATGATGCACCATGTCTTGTTTGAGGAAAAGGTTTGATTAAACTGACTAATAAGATATCTTGTGAAAATGCATATTGGGTTGAAGGTCTTAATTATAATTTTTTAAGTGTTTCTTAGCTCAACAAAACTAGTTACCGAGTGGAATTTCATCACAAGCAAGTTAAAATATTTGATGCTACTGGAGAACTAATTGGATGTGGAGATCATACTAGAGGTAATTTGTTCTATCTTGACCTATCTGAAGAAACATGTATAATTGCACAACTTGATGATATTTGGTTATGGCATAAAAGGCTATGTCATGTTAACTTTGACAATCTGGTAGAGATAAGTAAGAAGAAAAAGGTAAGAGGTCTACCTAGATTGAAGAAACTTGAGAATGTGATGTGCAAGGAATGCCAGTTAGGAAAAATGACAAAGTCAAGTTTTAAGAGAAAATCCTTTACTTCTGAAAAAATTTTAGATTTGGTTCATACTGACCTTTGTGGACCTATGGGTGTACAAAGTTACTGTGGTGCTAGATATTTTATCTTGTTTGTTGATGATCATACAAGGATGATGCATGTAATGTTTCTAAAAGAAAAATTTGAAGCTTTTCAATTCTTTAAGTGGTATTTGGCTAAGGTTGAGAAGGAGACAAGTAGGAACCTAAAATGTCTTAGATCTGACCGAGGTGGAGAATTTACATCAAATGAATTCAATCTATTTTGCAATGATAGAGGAATTAAAAGATAGATGTCTAGACCTAGAACACCTCCACATAATGGTATAGCAGAAAGAAGAAATAGATCTATCTTGGATTGTGCAAGGACATTATTGATTGAAAAGAATGTGGCACAGAAATACTGGAAAGAAGCTATAAGCACTATTGTCTACACTCTTAACCAGGTATAGATCAAGAAAGGTACAAATTTGACACCCTATGAATTATGGCATGGGCATGCACTGAGTGTTAAATACTTTAGAATCTTTGGAAGTAAGTGTTATATATTAAAAGACACTAGGAATGGAAAGTTTGATGCTAAGAGTGATGAACACATATTCTTAGGATATTCCACAAAAAGTAAAGCTTATAAGTGTTTGAGCTCTAACACTAACAAAATTGTGGAAAGTGTGAATGTCAAAATTGATGAGTATGCAGAAAGAAATGAAGCTAACATCAAAAGAGAACCAAAAGATTATAGATCTTTTGTGTACATTGAGGAAGAAGAAGAGGCAAGTAACAAAATTGCACCTGATGCTGAGCCTCGGGTAAGCAATGTCGAGCGACAGATAGATGTTGCAGAGCATTAGGAAAATAGTGTCAAAAGAGAACAAGAACATGTCGAGCTACAAGAAAATGTTGTCAAGTATCAAGACAAGGTTGTCAAGCATTCAGAAGCTGAATCTGACAATCTTGTTGGGGAACCTGATGAAATAGAGGAGAGAAGAGCTGAACCTATTTTGGAAAAAAATGTAAGAAGACATCACAAGCCTAAACAGATAATTGGAGACAAAAATATTGGAATTCAGACCAGAAGTAAGACTAAGGATCCAACATTCCTACTATGTGAATTTGAACCCAAGTCAACTAGAGAGGTATTAGAGAATGAAGACTGGATACAACCAATGAATGAAGAGATTGACCAGATTGGGAAGAATGATACTTGGACTCTAGTGCCGAGACCTGAAAACAAAAATGTTATAGGAACAAAGTGGGTTTTTCAGAATAAGATGAATGAAAATGGTGAAATAACTAGGAAAAAAGCTAGGCTAGTATGCAAAGGCTACGCACAAGAAGAAGGAATAGATTATGGGGAGACATTTTCCCCTATAGCTAGATTGGAAGGAATAAGAACTCTGCTTGCATATGTTGCTTATAAAGATTTCAAGGTATATCAAATGGATGTCAAGTCTGCATTTTTAAATGGTATACTAGAAGAAGAAGTTTACATAGAATAGCCAGAAGGTTTTATTGATCCAAACAAAAGACACATGGTGTGCAAACTGAAAAAAGCACTATATGGATTGAAGAAAGCTCCTAGAGCATGGTATGAGAGGTTGCACAACTACTTGATATAGATTGGACTTTCAAGAACAAATGACACAAGCAATCTGTACATGAAAGATGAAGAAGGTAAAGGTATCCTATTGGAAAAAAAATTTGTGGATGACATTATTTTTGGTGGTCAAGATGCATTGTGTAAAAGATTTTCAAATGAAATGCAAATTGAATTTGAAATGAGCATGTTTGGTGAGATCAAATTCTTTGTTGGTTTACAAGTATATCAGATGAAGAAAGGAATTTTCATTACACAGTCTAACTATGTTAATGAAATACTAAAAACTTTTGGGATGGAAGATGCTAAACTAGTGAGTACTCCTATGGTTACTAGACAAAAGTTATCTAACAATGATGATGCTACAGAAGTGAATCAGACTTTGTACAGATCCATGATTGGAAAATTGTAGTATGCTATACATAGTAGACCAAATATTGCACTAGCTATTGGGATTGTGGCAAGATTCTCTGCCAATCCTAAGGAAACACACATGATGGCTATGAAAAGAACTATGAGATACTTGAAAGGAACTGCTGACTATGGTCTATATTATAAGAAGGATGACAAATTTGAACTTAGAGTTTATACAGATGCTGATTGGGAAAGAAATGTAGATGATAGAAAGAGTACTATTGGTGGAGCTTTCTTTCTTGGACAGAGATTAGTCTCCTAGATGAGCAAGAAACAAAATTGCATTTCTCAATCTACTGTCAAGGCTGAGTATGTTGTTGCTGCAATAAACTGTTCAAATTTGGTATGGATAAAACAATTATTGATAGGCATGAAAGAAGAAATCACTGAACCTATTGTTATTTTATGTGACAACACCAGTGCTATTAATATTTCTAAGAATCTAGTGATGCACACTAAGACCAAGCACATAGCAATCGAGTATCACTACTTGAGAGAATTAGTACAAGATAAAGAAGTCTGAATGGAATATGTGAATACAAAAGAACAATTAGCAGACATATTCACTAAAGCTTTACCCAGAGAACTTCATGAGTATTTGAGAAGTCAATTAGGGGTCCTTCCCCTAATTGAGGCTGCCTAGTCAAGCTAGCAGCACTGCATCAAATATGCTACATTAGAATATTTGACAAATTGATGCAGAAGATTGTCACACTTTAGGGTTGGCCTAGAGTTGTGAAAAGGAGCAAAGACAAGGAATCAGTCATAAGCAAGATGATAGAGGGAGAAACATTGAGCTGCATAGATATTATTTACATCTGATGGATGTATGTTTTAGTTGTTGCTTTGGCATTTTTGTCAAAGAGGGAGATGAAGTGATATGATAACACATGACACTAAAAAGTAAGGGTGATGAACTGAAATGAAGGATCAGGATAGAGGGAGATCTGAATATTTCTAACGGTCACAGAAGTGAGGCTTATAGGATTCTGAATTAGAATGAAGCTAAGGATATTATAAATAATTCTCTGATGAACAGATAAGTTTTTGAATTGGTTGGTAATCCATGTGCTATTCAGGTGATATCAAATGGTGTTGCCATCAATGCCAAAGAGGGAGATTGTTGAAAACTATAATTGAAAGAATTATTGTATTGTCATTGATGTCAAACCTTAATTGGTAAGACTATTGCTACTTAGGAAAGCACTATATCTATTGTATCATTGTGAAGGATTGGGGCAAGGTTGGTAACAATAGCACCTAGGGAATGGTTGAGTTATCTTGATATTACAAAGTGTACTTGACTATGTTGTACAATGATGAGATAATGTATTGTTTATCCAAGTAAGACTGAAGACTAAACTGGTAAGCTTGACTGAGCAAAAATGGAGAAATCATGTTTAAGCTGAGTAATGTTAGTGTCAACCAAGTCAGTGTATGTTGAGCAAAATTCTAGTGTCGACCAAACAATAATTAATTGTCGAGGAAGACAGTATAAGCCGAGGAAACACTTTTAGTAACAACCAAGCTTTCTACATGAAGATTGAGTAGTTGATCACAGTATTGACCGAGCATCAGCATTTTTATATTTGAAGAGAATTTAGTTTTGGAGCCGACATTGTTGAATTCTTGGATTATGTAAAACATGTTGACTTTATTTATTGATTGTTTGAAAGCATTAAATGCATTGTAAAACATTTTATTGTAAATCTTTAAGAGATTTGAGATGATTCCAGAAATGAAGCCGAAGAACATGAAGCGGGTAGATTCAATGAATCTGACCTAACCCTAAGATCTAGGAATGAGATTGAGCGGCATAAGATGAGTTAACCTAATTGAGGAAAGTATTAAGGGAACCTGAGCATTGGATATGCATGTGGATGGGGGAAAGAAAAGAATGTTGGAAGATCAGTAAAGTTTTATTGACTGTATAAGTAGAAAAGGCTGAAGGAGAATTGTGGTGGTTGCTTGAAGAAAAGTTTCGAGTAGATCAGAGATGGAGATGGAAAAGTTTCAAAGTCAGTAAACCAACATTAGTGTATGAAATCAGATCTAATAGTTGCAAAGTGAGTTGTATGTTTTTCAGATCAATATTGCTGCTACTTTCTAACCATTGTAACAGTCAAAATCCTTTTAACAGAGGTTGACCTAACGGTCATAAGTTAAATCCTTTGAACAAGGTTGCATTCTAATGGAGTGTATGTAAGTCCTATAACAAGGCTCACTTTTAACAGGGTGATTGAAATCCTTTAACCAGGTCACACCTAACAGTGTGTATTGTAACCTTTGACAAGGTTAGCTTTTAACCAAGCTCACTTCAGAAGAGTGAAAATAATAGTAGCATGTTACAAAGTGGTTTTTCCCACATTGGGTTTCCACTATAAATCCTGGTGTTAATACTTGTGTGAATGTTTTGGTTTGAACATTTCTATGTTTTACAAGTTAAGTTATAGCTAGGTAGTGGACTGCATTGTTATATGTTTCTATTATTGAATCAGTGATGACTAAGTTTGTTTTAGTTATTGGATCTGATTTAAGGAAAAGTTTTTAAGTTTGTCTTATACATCAAGACCTAAGAACAACTGATTCACCCCCCCTCTTTGTTGTTCTAAATCATATTAACATACTATTGAGTCCTTGGAAACACCGAAAACATAGGTTCCCTCTAGGGGGTGACACAGATGTGTGAGGTGCACGTATGCGCATAAGCAATGGGGCAAAGGTTTTGTCTTCTCACCATTTTTTTTGTAGGACTAAGCTCTGTGTTTCTTATCGAGTCTTAAACATTGTCCAATCATTATCAAACAAAGACTCCCCTGATGCTATCAAGTTGCTTTGTCCTTGATAGGTCTATTAACGACTACTTCTTGGATCACAACTTCTTGATCTAAACCTTTGTGTCTTTAAACAAATGCTTGAAACCCCAAAATGAGATTGTTGAATAAACTATTCTTCAAACCTGTCAGGAAACTAGATTTTCTGTCAGACATCAATTCAAGCTGTATCTCAGAATTCAACTTTTACCTCAAAAATTGTGTCAAACTGTCAGATTTTGGACTTTTCCTACGCAAAGTTTCCCTTTTCAGAGAACTTTCTCACGCGAGACTTTGTTCTTTCATGCAAGGTTTGGTGTTTTCTCGCATGGCCTGGTACTTTCTCACGCGAGACTGTAGCCCAATTTTCAAAAATAGAGACTAAATTCTCGTTGACTGGTCAAACTTTTTCCTAATCTACTTTTTTTCTGAGGTCTATTTTTCTATTTTCATGTCATTCACTATCAGAAATTGGTTGTCTTGAGTTAGGAATCGATCAATTTTTTCTTTGACTCATGTTGTCTCTCATTGGTTTACCTTATCTCTTTATGCCTTTTGTATCTCATGTTGTGATAGTCTTATCTCGGCTATTCTAGCCCCCTCTTTTGATGATTCGTACTAGGTCTATCTTGCATCTTGGTTGTTCTAGCCTTTTATCTCCTTTCTGTTATCTTAGAGACAAAGTCTAGCATTATCCTGAGTCTTCTCTCATCACATCTTCATCTATGACTATCATGACTAGAAGTGGCAAGACTTATCCCATTCAAAATACTGATCAAGGTACAAGGGAACCTCCTAATCAAGAAATAGATCATCCTAAATCTGTTGTGAAATCTAAACTTTGTGAGAAATCCTCGAGTTCCTCATTGAGTACTTTGAAAGATAGTCCATCTCAACCATCTCCTCCAGTGTTCTAGGAGTGTTTTAATTCACTATTTGAATCGCAACCTAGTTTCTCATTTCAAGAGAAAGACAACTCATTCTTCCAAGATAACTCATTGTTTCATAACTTTGGAAGACCACTCCCTCGGATAGCTCCTATCATTGAATCTATTGACACTGATCATGATATCTTCCCACCTAAATTTATTAAATATTTTGATCCTATTCATTCACCAAAAGTTACCTTATTTTCACCTCATCAACATCATTCATATCACTTTACTGAGGCTTCAATTGTTGCACAGTCCTACATTAATAAGATGGGTGATCCGTTTGATTTCCAACCAGGCAAGTATAGTCAAACTTTTGATCAATCTCAAAACAATCAGTATCATGGTCAATCCTCTAATGACCCACGTCATGCTCAACCTTGGAATGAGTAGCCTCATGGTCAATCTTAACATGACCAAAATCAGTCCCACAATGATGATCGATCTCAAAACAAACCCCAAGGCAATCGACAACCCACATATTTCTATCACCCTCCTCCATTCGATCAAAACCAAGATGATCAGCAACAAGATCAGATTCTGAGCATTTATGAGATTCTTGGGAATGAAAATGAGGTGATAACTCAACATGATATAGATGCTGCCAAAGCTAATAAGAGTCTTATTAAAATGATGGAGATCCTCCTTTTAGAGGAGAAGGAAAAATACTTCCTTGAGTTAGCTAAACAAGGGGCCAAGTTACCCTGAGACTATCAAGTTCAAACACTCATGGCCAAGGAAGAAGAAACTGAGACCGCAAAGTTGCAAAAAATGGTTCGAGACATGCAAAATTAGATTATTCAACTTGCAAAGAATAAGGACAAACATGCTCAACAATTCACAATGGAGAGTATTTGTCCTTTTCCTTTTGATAGAAGTCTTCATATGCCACCTTTTCCAAGAGGTGTAGAGGTCCCTAAATATGAAAAATACTTGGATGCGACCGATCCCCAAGATCACTTAAGGGAATTTGGCACATTATCCATGGAATTCATGCACGATCAAACATATCTTATGCACTTATTTCCTCATAGTTTGGGTGGACCCGCGATGGAATGGTTTTCTAGATTGCCTATTGGCATTAAGACTTTTGACGAAATGGGTAATCTATTTCTCCAACATTACTCGCATAATATTCAGCATCTGGTCAACATCCAGGATCTTTGCAATTTAAAACAGTGACAAGGAGAATCTTTCCTAACATTCCTCCAAAGGTGGAGACAATTATGTACAAGGTGTCCTCACAAGCTACTAGAGTCTGAAAGACTCAACATTTTCTTGGACAATCTTGTCCTAGATTTTAGATACCAAGTGTAGTTACAACGTCCTCTAACTTTTGATAGCATGATCAAACAAGCAATGCAAATAGAGGCCTTTATGATCAAGAAAGGTGAATTGACTTTGAGTAAAGACAACAAGCAGGGATCTTCAAACTCAAATAAGGATAAAGGGAAGTTTGTGAACAAGAATAGAGATGTTGTGAATGATGGAGTGGTCGAAAATGTGACCTTGAAACTTGCTAAGTCTATTTTTAATCTCTCTTCCACCATACAAGTAGTTAAAGCGGCTGAAAAGCCTGTGGTGGAAAATCAGCAAACTTCAAGGTTTTCTAGAAACAAATCTTGGGCATCTTGACCCAAGCGCAAATTCACTTCCTTCGGAGAACCACTTGATGTGGTCTATAAAACTCTTGTGTAGAATTAGATTCTTACTCCTTTAGAAAAGTATCTCTATGACCCACAACCATGACCTCATTGGTGGAATGACAATGCTTATTGTGACTATCACCAGAATAAGGGTCATAAGACTTCTACTTGTCTTCATCTGAAACATAAGGTCCAAGATTTGATTGATAGTGGTGACATTGTTGTGGATGGCCATAACAAGAATTTAGACCATCAAGCATTTAAAGATCCTTTCCCTCCTCATGAGAAGGGTGAGTCTTCAAATGCTAAGAATACCAATGCTAAAGTCAATTACACATACACTAATGATGACAATGTTATTGGTATGATCAAACCTATTGAGATAGAGTATTTCAATATGATTACTATTAAAGGGAGTGGTGATGCTCCCAAACCTAAGACTCCTTTCATCTTGCATAGTTTTTCGTCTCATTCATCTAAATCTAAACAACCTCAAGACTATGCTAATGTGGTTACTTAATCACAAGGAAGAGTTGTTTTGAAAGGTCTCGATACTTCTACATCCACTCCAAAGAAAACTATGGATAAGTGTCTCGATGCTTCTACACCTACTCCAAAGCAAATTACGAATAAGAGTACTGTTGGTCCTACCAACAAGAACACAAAATCTATTCCTACAGCTAGCTCGGCTAGTTATAGCATCTTAGATCAACTCCAGTGAACCAATGCTCAAATTACCATTTTTGAGTTGTTGAAGATCTCACCTACTCACAGGCAGATTTTGGATAAAGCCCTCACTGAGGCAAATGTTCCCAAGGATCTCAATCTCAACCAGTTCCAATCTATGGTGGGTCATTTGACCTCGCCTCACTATCTATCCTTCTCTGAAGAATATGATCACTCTCTAAGTCACTTGCATAATGCTCCCTTTCATATAGAATTCATCATAGGTCCTAAGCGTGTTCACCGAGTGCTCATAGACAATGGTGTTGGTCTTAATATCTATTCCGCTACGCTGCTTACTCAACTAGGTTATGATGAGAATTGTGTAGACTCCCACAAAAATATTACCATCAAAGCCTATGATGAGGAAGAATGCAAGTCCCAAGGCTTAGTTGTGCTACCTATCCATGTAGGACCTGTTGAGAGAGATGTTACTTTTCAAGTTCTTGACATTCCTCTTGCCTACAATATCTTGTTGGGTAGACCATGGATTCATGAGATGTAGGTTGTTCCATCCATGTACCATCAATGCATTAAGTTTCCATTCCATGGGGTGGAAGTCACTATGCCTTCTAATACCAATTACTCTTGAAACACTCTTGCACAATCCATAGATAGCTTTGTTTTGGCTAATAGAGAATCCACTAATTTTTATGATGCTAAGCTAAAGGAAATGGAACAAATTTTGAGACTTAAGGATATAGGCATGGGAGAATACCGAATTGAACCTGTGCTATCACTTACTACTCTACCTCTGTCTCCATGCTCTTATGGAAGACCTTCCAAGAATAAAAAACCATCTAATGCTTCTCCTCAAACAATTTATGATGGCGCCTTTGTAAGAGCCTCTATACCTTTAGAAGATGAGGATGAAGAAAGAGCTATCAGAGCTTGGATCTATAAGGGAAAAGAGATAGTTGAAACAACTAATCCACCTCCAAATTTAGAGCAAGAGCCATATAGTGAGGCCTTCAAGATCATGAAGTGCTTTGGCTATAAGGGAAGTGGTCCTATAGGAAAGAATGATAATGGTCTACTGAAGCCCATTGAAGCTACAGGTCGTAGCACAAAGGATACCACTAGCTTAGGTTTCAAAAAGATCCCCTTTCATTTAGAGATTAACAAGTTTGTGTCAGAACCTGAACCTGAACCTGAACAAGAAATCGAAGATGCCACTCTAGAGGTAAATCCAAAGGCCAGCTTTGATGAAGATACATTTCCATATCCTATTCCTCCAGATCTTGTGACACTCTTTCCAGAACCTGATGAGCCTATCATACCTGTCCATATGGTAGAGACTGATACTAATACTGATACTGATTCTGATAAGACCTCTTCAATGCATCAATTCACATATGAGGAATGGAAAGAAACACTAAATGATGATCCCAATTTTCCAAGTGAACAATACAGACCACCACATTTCCAAAAGTGGTATGAACAAGAAAAACTCCAGGAAACCATTAATGCCACAAGGAATGAAGATGAGTCAAGTGATACAGAAAGCACTAATGGAATTCCCTCATCAAGTACTGACTCACATGAGTATGATTTTGACTCTTTGTGTGATGCTACTTATGATGTAGGCCTAGATAATGTTCACGTGTATGAAAGACTCCTCAAAGTAGGTGATGTAATACCTCAAAAATGGGCTATAGGTTCATTAACCTTTATATCGAAACATCGAATGAAATCGACATCAAAGTCCTAACCAAAGGCAAATCTGAACATCATCGAATCCTAATTGATTATCATAAATTCTGCATTGGGGAATATTCCTAGTAATATTCCTAATCATCATAATTATCTTTAATTTAATGATTATTTGGTGATAAATCTCATTTATCCTAAGTTTGATTAATTGAATATTTTCATATTTAATTAATTAGATTTAATTCTGCCACTTAATTATTTAATTGAATTTAATTATATTTATTCCTAAGTATTATTATTTAAATTTGACAATAAATCAAAATTTCTATTATTAATTGATTAAATTCTTCTTTAATTAATTAAAGCAAGTTGTCATATTTAATGATATTATTTTTGAATAAAAGTTTGATTAAATGATTGATTAACCCATAAATCAATTATTTTATTTTCAAAAATTAGTTAAGTTGAGAATAAATCACTTTATTTATTTATTAATTCATAATTATCCATGTGCACAATCAAAGAGCAGTTAAACTCCAAATCAGAAAATCAATGCAAGTTATTGACTTTTTGGAACTCAACATCATTTTTGAGTTTTAAAATTGATCTTAACTTCTAATTTGAGTTAAAAAGCTATTTTTGCATGATTTGCATGTTTTTGTGAATTAAATTATCTTTATTTAAAAATAACTCAAAAATCAAGCTGAGTTATTTGAGTGATTTATGGCTTTTATCCATGCACCTCTAAAGCCCTAGATTTCTATAAATTAAGGCTTTAGCTCATCTCAAATCATCTCATATTTTTGCACAATCACGTTGGAGAATTGAAATTGGGAGAATCAAAGCTTATTGTGAATCAAGGTTATTGTGAGATCAATTTGGTTTTTACATTCATTTAGTTTTTCATATCATATCATTGTTAGATCAATTCATAGCATATCAATTTTTACATATCATAGATTTCATATCATTTTTCATATTATTGCATCTAAAATCCAAAAAAATAGATTAATTCCATTCATATTTCATATCAGTTTTGTAGTCAAATCCTTCATTTAGGTGTCGTCTAGATCACTGATCTCGATAGCAATCTAAGAACATCAATCTCGCACCTATTAGAAGGCAGTAGATTGCTTGGTTAGATTAGATTTCAATTTTGCACGATTTCAATTTTTGCTAACCTCTAATGTTTTACTAAAGTGTTGTGTCTACAGATCAAGTACAATTTTCACACACACATTTCTGGCACCCACCGTGGGGCCCTGAAACGGGTTTCTCTTCATCTCTATCAATTTTCTATCTTTTGAGGCTAAGGGTTTCAAGGGTCCTGGTATACTCTGTAGGACATTATTTTTTGTTTCTTTTTTGCCTCAAAAAAAAAAAAAAAAATTTGGCACTTTTTCTATCAAAATTGTGATTTTTATCATTCTATCTGTACTTTCATACATCTCTGTATGAATTCTCATGTGAGATTTCACACTGTGTCACATGAGATTTCTTTCTGTGTCGCATGAAATTTCACTGGTATAATTTTTTTTTGCGCAAAAAATCACTTTCTCGCGTGAGACTGTACTTCCTCGCGCAGGACTGCATCTTGACTCACATGAGATTTTATCCTTCATCACACGAAATAGTGTTTCCTCACACGGGACCACATCTTGACTCGCGCGAGTTTTCATACTTCATCACATGAGATCGTACTTCCTCGCGCAGGACTGCATCCTGCCTCATGCGAGATTTTTCTATAGAGACACATAATTTGTAGATTTGTACTTTTAGATTATTGATTTCTAATGCTTACAGTTTGCTGTTGATTTGTCTTGATTTTGTACTTTTAGATGTGTGCTAAATTTTGGATTGCAGAGCATTGGACCTAAGGTATTCTTCTCGAGCTGATAATATTTCAATTTGGATCTTAAAATAAATCTCTTATGTGTCTGGCTTGTGTGCATTTTTTTCATGCTTTTATCTATTTCTACACACTTGCATAATTGATACTAGGTTGTGACACCTTAGGTATTTATTTAGTAGTCTTAGATACTAGTGATTGATCTAGATTTCTATTTTGGGTTATTGGACTCACTAATCCGCTGACCCCTCATTCCACCCCGTGGTTGCAAGGTCGGCACCACATTAAAGGGGAGGGGTCTATAGGAAAGAAGCATTAAGTGTTCCACCTGGCAACCCTTTTGTGCTTTTTGGAACTCACTTGTTTTCTAAGTTGGGGACTCATTTTCAGCTTGTGTGAGGTGTTAAGTGTTCCACCTTGTGGACTCATCTCATATTCGCTTTAAGCATTAAGTGTTCCTCTTTCTACTTTTTGGGTACTTTTGGTAGATTTTCTTTTGGAAACATACATTTGTGCTCACATAGTAATTAGGCCCTATGAACACTATTCATGATTCTTAAGAGATTGGATTCCCAGCAATATCCTTCTTGATGATAGAATCCTTGTAGGTAGGGAGGATACTTAGTGCATTTCACATTCAACTTGGTTAGTGCATCTTCTCTTATTGATCGATACATTCTCTCCTTGGAGAGGTTGATAGATCACGTGGGGTTGACATCATGAGCTTTGGTGAATCAAAATTGGTTAGTGCATTTTCTCTTATTGATCGATACATTCTCTCTCTGGAGAGGTTGATAGATCATGTGGAGTTGACATCACAGACCTTGGTGAAGAAAAACTTTGTCTTAGCATGTCAGATTAATCTGCTTGCTTTGTTTGGGTTAAAAGTGAAGAGGTGTCAAAAACCTTGGATTTGGAGCCAAGTCCCCTTGTGGTATACTATTGTGAGTCACCTTTAGAGAGGGTTAACCATAGCAAACAATCCCTTCACAAGGAAAATTGTGTTGACGGAACCTCAAGTGGTAATAGCCATTTTCACCGTGGTAGTGATAGTCGCTATATAAATGTCCTTGTGGAAGAAATCTCCATGGGTATGGTTCATTGTTGGGTTGTCAGATCTCCCTAGAAGCTCCTGATTGATTAAATTCTCAGACTGTGTCAAAATCCTGGTGCACTGGGATTGGATTTCACCCCTTTGGATCATAAAAATTACAGAGTCAAACCATTACTAAAAACCCTAGCGAGGCCAAATTTTCATTTTCTAGGCTATATGTGCGTTATTGCAAAACATTTTTGGAACATACATAATTAGTGTTTTTGAGGATTAGAATGGATAATTCACTTGATTGTTCATGTGCAAGGTTGCTTTTGCCCTTGTTCATTATTTTCAGACATGCCTGAAATCACTTGCTTGCTATTTTGTGTGCTTGCTTATCTATCTAGTTACTGAAAATGAACAAATTTGTTACAATTCTCAAATCTGGACAGTAAAATTTGCAAACAATCCGAATCTGAAAACTCAAAATTTGCAAAATTTGAAGTAAAATTATTTTTTGGAGTCAAAAGTCATCTCAGGAGGTCAGAAAGTCATACGAGTTTCTATCAAGTGTCATTTCATTACTGCCCATCTGTCGTATGATAGAGAACCTAGTGTCATACGAGTCTTTCTACCAGTCAAATTCAAAAGTCAAATCTTTCTTGCAACCGTCATATGACTCTGTGAGTGTCATTTGGAAAATTTTTAAGAGTTGTCAAAAAATTGTCAGAATTGCCAAATACTTATCCTTTTCAGCCTATTTTCAGAATTTGTCGAATAAATCACTGTGTTAGGAATAGAGTAGTAGTTATTGAGAATCAGTACACATGTCTCAAAGAATCAGTACACATGAGGAAGAATCTCTAATCACCGCTATGATGAAATAGATGCATGCTATGCAAGTTGAACTTAACAATCTTAAGAAAGAAAAGGAACCTAAAGAGTTCTCCATGGAAGCTCTATGCCCTTTTCCATTTGATAAAGACTTGTACATGTCACCATGCCCCCGAATAGAATATGAGCAACATGACAATCCTTATGATACCTCTTCCACAGAGAGTGACACATCCATCTTTGGAGACTATGATGACTATGATGATGGACAATATAATGATACCTATGACACCTCTATTCCTAAGAGTCCTCCTCCTCGTGTGTTCCTGCTTACTGGAAATGGGATGTCACATTGGATAGATCGTGATGGTGATCCATATGATTTTGATTTTGAAAAAGACTTTGATGATTTTTGTGAACAATACCTTGATTATGATCCATCTACTACTGTTGAAGACTATAAAATGCATCGTGCTAGCTTGAAGCATCAATATTATAAGAATCCTTCTCCTAAGGACTCTCCTACTGAAAAATAAAGATTATCTTCTCAAGCAAGATCATGTTAATGTTGAACCTTTGTCTAGTGATGGTTCTCTTCCATCCCCTACTTCCTCCAATACCCATACATTTTCTAAAACTTCTGAGTCTTCCAAATCTTTCACAAGTCCTTCATCCACCAAAGGTCTTAATACTTTCCATGTGGTTTCCTATAGTTATCCTCAAGGGCTACCTCTTAAAGATACTCAAGCTAACCTTCACTTGGCTACAAATACTTTCAATAATGCTAAACCTAAAGAGCCTAAGCTTTTATATGCTACAATTCCTACTTCAGCTAGTCCTTCACCATCTCTTCCAAAGTCTTCCATACCATTCCAACATGCTTCTTTGTCTTTAGAAGTGGCTCCATGTCAAGAGGACTCTAAAAATGATAAAGAAAAGAACATAAAAAAAGATCAAGATCAAGAAACCTCCATGTCATCCACTCCTTTTCATGATGTCTCTTATCCACCTCAGGGTTATTTTGATCCTGCACACCCTTTTTCATGCATTCCACCATGTCTTAAGTCTTCTCCTAAGCAAGATCAAGCTACTACTTACACCATTGAGCTTATTGACAATCAAAATAACCTTACTACACTTGCACTTTCCAAAGATGATACTTCCATTAAGGTTGTTAAAAATGGTGTTGTTACTTCCAATGTTAAGCCCATCGATAATCAAAAGAAAAATTATGTGCTTATGCTATCCAAAGATCCTTGTCAAGATCAAAGTCTTCCATCTTCTTGTTCTACCACTCCATGTTCGCTTCCACTTTCTATTCTTCCTAAGTCTTTGCAAGCTTTGAACAATCCTATCAAAGAAGGTGCTCATATTCAAAATGTACTTGATTCTATTGAAAATTATAATGCTCACTCTAAAGATGCTGATATCCTTGGTTGTCATATAGATGTTGATGAACTTATTGATTATCCTTTTGCATTTTCCACATCCATCCTTGGACTTCCTCCACCAATACCAAACTCTTCATGTCTTCCTTCCATCTTGGGCCCTTATGTCCCTTCACTTTCCCCTCTTAACATTCCTAATTCTCCATCCATCTTGGGTCCTTACATCCCTCCATCTCCCATCTTTCCTCAAGATCAACATAGATGGGTACCCTTGAATCCTTTTCATCCACCCACCCATCTAAACCATTCATATCCCCTTTCTTCTTCCACAAGTCCCAAGTCTTTTGGAAATAACTTGAATGTTCAATACAAGAAAAAGAAGAAATACAATAATCCATCAAAAAAAGAAGATCACCATGTCTCCTCTCATAGACATGGAAGCATAAAGTCAAAAGAGATATCTAATAAAAAAACTACAAGACAAGTATGGGTTCCAAAATCCATCATTGAAGATATTCTCTCTAAATCATCAAAAGGAAATAAAAAGCCCATGACTATATGGATTCAAAAGTCTCTCTTGAAAGAGTCTGGTGTTGAGAAAAAAGTGAAGTTGACATTCAAGCTTCCAAAGGTTTCCACTTCATCTTCTTCCAAAAACATTATTCCATTCCATGTGCCTGAACCGCAACCTCTGCTAAACATTCACCATATTCCTTCTTGTATTCCTTCATTCACATTTCCTCCATCCTCTCACCACCCTTCAAGGTGTGTGTTGATGTTGATCTTTCCTTCCTTTCCATCTACCCTTTCATAGTCCTTCCATTCATTATCCTTCTACCTCCTATCCTTTTTCCTCACTTGCCTATTCCTCCTATCTTCCAATCTCACTCGCTTTACATAAAACCTTATCCTCCATTTTCTCTTCCATCTCCCTTTCCCTATCAGCATCTTTGAGCATATCATTTTGAATCCTTGGCATATCATGGTTTATCCTTTCAAGGAGCATTATCTAAAATGCTTGCATTCTTCCAAAAATTCAAAAAAAAAAGAAATGAAAAAAAATTTAAAAATGTACCTTGGTGAAAACCTAGAAACAGGCGCCTTGGTAGCAAAAGTAAAGAGAAATCTATTCATCCTATGGTGAAAACCACTTCCTTGTGGTGCCTTGGATAAGTACCATGATGAAAACTTGGCAATCAGGCATCATGTGTAGTTCTTCTACATATTTCATCCATTCCATCTTCTGTCTTTGATCTTGACAATGTTGATCTATACACGAACATTTGGCTATCTTGTGAGCTATCTTACAACGATCTTGTTTTCATTCCCTTCATGGTTAGCCTTCATATTTATTTTCCTCCATTCATTTTATCCTATCGCTATCATTTCCCCTTTGTTCTTGATCTAATAAAAGAAAAAAAGAGTAGAACACGATGCTTTGAAACCTCTTGACATGTCTACTCCTTTGGACTACATCCTGTCCTTCTTTGGCATTACGCTTTTGTGACTTATCCTATGCTGGTCTTTCATTGCTTGTCCAAATGTACTTTACATGACAATTTTTCCCTAGCTTGGGTATTCTTGAGGAGTTTTCCCTTGAGGATTTCTTCCCTTCATTCTCCTTCATTCTCTTGTCTTCCATCTCTTCCACCAGCTTGCCAATCCCTCTTGTTCTCCACCTTACTAGACATTGGGACTGCATGATATGATCTTACTTGGGAGTTGGCAATGGAAAAAGATGCTATCAAGTATACCAAGTATCTAAACAAGTATCAGAACAAGTATTAGAACCAGTATCAGAACAAGTATCAAAACCAATATCAGAACTAGTATTAGAACAAGTATCAGCACAAGTATCAGAACAAGCATCTCATGATCAATCCAGCTCTCTGGGCCTATAGAACAAGTATCAGAACACCTATTAGGGCTACACCTTTCACTTTAGTTTATGGGTCTGAAGCGGTACTGCCTATTAAGGTCAAAATCCCATCACTAAGAATCAGAATGCATGGTCTAGTAACTCATGATGACTATAGAGTGTCTAGATTGCAAGAACTTGAACTACTAGGTGAGCGCAGATAAGCAGTGTATGATCATCTTAGAGTATATCAAAAGAGAATGTCTAGAGGCTACAATAAGAAAGTCAGACACAGAGAATTTCAGGTTGGCGATCTAGTCTTGAGAGAGAATCCTAAAAATCAATCACATCGAGAACGCAAGGGGAAGTTTTAACCCAATTGGCTGGGTCCCTTTGTAATCACTGCTATTTTTGGCTCTAGTGCCTATCAACTCTCAATGACTGCTATTTTTGGCTCTAGTGCCTATTAACTCTCAATGACTGAAGGAGAATATCTCTGAGAACCAATCAACGTTCTCCATCTGAAGAAATTCTATGCCTAAGGCATTCCATCTATGCTAAAATGTCCTGAAAAAATCTTTAAAATTGGAAAAAGTCCTAAAAAAATAAACATCTTCATGAAAACCTAGCAATAGGCACCTTGATGATTCACAAAAAAATCAAAAAATATCAAAAGTACAAAAAAAATATAAAAAAATGAAAAAAAAAAGAAAAAGTGCCTTGGTGAAAACCTAGAAACAGGTGCCTTGGTAGCAAAAATAGAATCTCTACCAAGATAGTGAAAACCCGGCAAACGGGTGCCACTTGTTTCAATAAGCTTCATCTATCAGCACAATCTTGGTCTTTCCTAGCTTTCAGTCTTGCTTTAGTTTGTACATATCTCCTGGTTTGTTTTAGCATTTCCATTTTTCAATAAAGTCAGTCTGTACACCAATCAGCTCAAGCGTTTGTATCATATCAATGCTTAACACTTGGGGGCAATCAATGTCATATCCTATGGCCTCCAGTATATCTTAGATGTATCATATCCACTCAAAGTCCTTTGAAGCTTCATGTGAGTCAGTCAATCAGTCTTGTCTCCAGAAAGGATTTTGCATCTACAACAACACATTCAAACATCAAATTGAAAACAATCTATGCTTTTTACATGCTTTTATCTCCTTGTATGCTTACTGATTCGCATTGAGATTTTTGCATATTGTGTCCCTTCAAGCCCTTCGATGATGTCCTTTACAAGATTTAGAGAGTGATGACTGGGGGCATAATATTTTCTTTGTCTTCTGCTTGTATGTGAAAATCTAACAACTTTGGAAATTCTAGATTGAAATGGTGTCCGACTGTAAGAGCCTCTATCTCAAATTGGATGGCCATGCGTACCTCAACCATTGATACCTGGAAAATTCAAGGAAGTTTGATCTAACTATTGTCTTTTTGAGTGAGTTCTTTCTCCTATTATGAAACGCGATCTTACCTCAGGATGTGAATGATAAAGGGTCACTACAAGTAATTCACATTGGATTTAGAATGATCTCTTGACTGCTTGATGTGTTTGCAATGCAAGGCATATTCAAGTCATCATGATGTTTATGTTTTGATGCTTATACAAATTGCTATATCAAAATGGACATGATATTCAAGTCATCCTGGCATTTGTGCCTTGGTGCTTATATCTAATCCGACATTTTGAAAACAAAATCAAAATTCATATGTCCATGGTTGCCTAGCCAGTGGGTGTTGTATTGATTCTTGCACATACAAATCGATATTCATATGTATATGGTTTCATAGCTAGTGGGCAATGTATTGATTTATTTGGTTACCTAAAAGTTCAATGATGATAACAAATTGACATATGATCAGTGAGTAGGTCCTAGGTCTTAGGTTGCATTTCATTCTGCATTTCATTTTTCATCTTTGCATGATCTCACAATGATTAAACAGACTTCAATGCTTAAACGATTCTTCAAATCTAACAAGAGCCGAATCTCACATGAAGATTCCTCCAATGAAACAGCAAGTACAATCCTTTTTCGGGATCAAAATTGAAATTTGATATCATTCATATTATTAATTGCTTGCATAATCAACCTTTAATCATCACAGAAATCTAGTATTCAACTTAACTGATTATCTTACATCAAACTATCAAAATTTCAACTTGGTCAACCATGGTCAACTCATTGTCAAACCTAGTCAAACTTGGTCTTTTGGACCTCTAAACAATGCAGAATGTGTTCCCGAACATGTTTAACCACTTCTCAAATCAATTAACATGCTTCTAAACTATCAACACTGACTTTTCTTGTCAGATTTCAATTTTAATCCCAAAGGGGGCATGGTATTGCACATCATTCAAAGTCTGTAATCTAATTTGAAATCATATCTTTATGGAAATCATATCTTCCTCAGTAATCAAGCCAACAACCACGTCTAGTTACTGATTCATCAAAAAAGACCTCATCGCTCGGGGCAAATCTATCATCACTTGGGGCATATCAAATTCATCAAGATCCATATCAATCTGGTATTCTCCTAATCTTTTAAACTGTATTAGTTTTTGCAACCATCAGATCATAGTGTTCTTTCCTTGGTTCTTCGGTAACTGAAGGGTTCGGATGTGATACCTACTAGTTCTGCTAAGATAATCGAGTCTAGAACCGGTCACTCACTTCTTCGCAATCATAAGGTTCAGAATCAGGCATTTTGACACTTTTTTTTTGCAATCCTCGGTTCATCGCTGCTACAATGAACATTATCTTTGGTCATTCAGGACCTATTATCTTCATATCAAATCAATATCAATCAGCTTCTGTCTCATATCAATTATCAATTTCGAATCTGTTTCATATCTCTATCAAACACAGACTGTCTTTGAACCACTACGCTTCACACAGTAATTCAAAGAGGGGCAAAATGTAATACCCCAAAAATGGGCTATAGGTTCATTAACCTCTATATTGACACATCGAATGAAATCGACATCAAAGTCCTAACCAAAGGCACATCTGAACATCATCGAATCCTAATTGATTATCATAAATTCTGCATCGAGGAATATTTCTAGTAATATTCCTAATCATCATAATTATCTTTAATTTAATGATTATTTGGCGATAAATCCCATTTATCCTAAGTTTGATTAATTGAATATTTTCATATTTAATTAATTAGATTTAATTCTGCCACTTAATTATTTAATTGAATTTAATTATATTTATTCCTAAGTATTATTATTTAAATTTGACAATAAATCAAAATTCCTATTATTAATTGATTAAATTCTTATTTAATTAATTAAAGCAAGTTGTCATATTTAATGATATTATTTTTGAATAAAAGTTTGATTAAATGATTGATTAACCCATAAATCAATTGTTTTATTTTCAAAAATTAGTTAAGTTGAGAATAAATCACTTTATTTATTTATTAGTTCATAATTATCCATGTGCACAATCAAAGAGCAGTTAAACTCCAAATTAGAAAATCAATGCAAGTTATTGACTTTTTGGAACTCAACATCATTTTTGAGTTTTAAAATTGATCTAAACTTCTAATTTGAGTTAAAAAGTTATTTTTGCATGATTTGCATGTTTTTGTGAATTAAATTATCTTTATTTAAAAATAACTCAAAAATCAAGCTAAGTTATTTGAGTGATTTATGGCTTTTATCCATGCACCTCTAAAGCCCTAGATTTCTATAAATTAAGGCTTCAGCTCATCTCAAATCATCTCATATTTTTGCACAATCATGTTGGAGAATTGAAATTGGGAGAATCAAAGCTTATTGTGAATCAAGGCTATTATGAGATCAATTTGGTTTTTACATTCATTTAGTTTTTCATATCATATCATTGTTAGATCAATTCATAGCATATCAGTTTTTACATATCATAGATTTCATATCATTTTTCATATTATTGCATCTAAAATCTAAAAAAATAGATTAATTGCATTCATATTTCATATCAGTTCTGTAGTCAAATCTTTCATTTAGGTGTCGTCTAGGTCACTGATCTCGATAGCAATCTGAGAACATCAATCTCGCACCTATTAGAAGGTAGTAGATCACTTGGTTAGATTAGATTTCAATTTTGCATGATTTTGATTTTTGCTAACCTCTAATGTTTTACTAAAGTGTTGTGTCTACAGATCAGGTACAATTTTCACACACACAGGTGAAGGGTCTAGTGGTAGGCCCCATGAATTAGATGTCATCGATGTTAACTTGTCCTCTACTTCTGACATAAGGTCTTATACGGATTCAAACACTCCTTTGGATGAGATAGCTCTAGGTCTTGACTTGCTCATCCACGCTTTTGATGGTTATACCGTGAACACAATTGAACCAGTCACTACTACTCTTTCACTCCATCATCTTGATCTGATAAGCTGGAACTCTCCTTCCTCATCCAATGAAGTCCTAACATTCCAGAATGATTACGATTTAGCCTGTTACCTCCATGCTATTGAACCTATGATGTCCTCCACTAGTGAAAGCAGTGTCAGCATGACAGAGGTAGATATCAAGTATCTTAGTCAAAAAATTAAAAGAAGAAAAAATAGATGCTCTGATGGTGAAAACTACTTTGTGGCAGTATTAGAGCCAAAAATTGTAAAAATAAAAGACATATCCAAGGGTGAAAACCTCTCTGAGGTGCCCAAGGATGAGATACTTGATACGCTCCTAAGCCACTTTCAAGTGAGGTCATTAGTATTGATTGAGCCGACATAGCCAGTAAATTTGGGTACAGAAGCTGCTCCATAGATTATTCATCTAGCACAATCATTGTCTGCACAAGAAAAAGAAGAGTTCACTACATTCTTTCAAAGAAAGAAAATAAACTTTGCATGGACCTACTTTGACATGCTTGGATTGGGCCCCAATCTAATCATGCACCATTTGTCCATTGCACCAGGTATTAAACCTGTTAAACAGAAGTTGTGAAAGATGCATCCACACGTAGCACTTTTGGTCAAAGTAGAGCTAGAAAATCTTCTCAAGGTTGGTTTCATAAGAACTATTGATTATGTAGAATGGATTTCAAACATTGTACCAGTCACCAAACATGATAAATCCATTTGTGTGTGTACAAATTTTTGGGATCTAAATAAGGCATGTCCAAAAGATGACTTCCCACTGCCTAATATTGATATAATAGTAGACATGACAGCAGGATATGAGATGTATTCCTTGATGGATGGCTTTTTTGGCTATAATCAAATAAAAATTGTGCTAGAAGATCAAGAAAAGACCACTTTCACATGTGCCTAGGGCACCTTTTGCTGGAATGTCATCCCTTTTGGGCTTAAGAATGCTAGAGCAACATATCAGAGAGTTGTCACTACTATTTTCCATGATATGATGCATAAAATGATGGAGGATTATGTGGATGATACTTTATCCAAAAGCATGCAATGAAGAACTCATCTTATAGATTTGGGTCCCATACTTGACTACATGGAACAATTTAGTCTCAGACTTAATCCAAAAAAATGTGCTTTCAGTGTCACTTCTAGGGAACTCTTGGGTTATATCATTTCAGCTAAAGGCATAGAAGTGGATCTTGAAAAAGTGCAAGCTATTATGGATGTGCCTCCACCCAAGAACATCAATCAAATGAAAGGATTATAGGGAATGCTACAATCTATCTGGTGCTTCATTTCATAGTTGGCCAACAAGTCACAACCGTTCACAAAAACCTTGCATAAGGGTGTGACCTATGAATGGAATGAAGAATGTGATAAGGGACTCACTCAGATTAAACAGTATCTTGCTAATCCACCTATAGTGATGCCTCCTATTCATGGGAAGCTTCTTATAATGTACATCTCAGCCATGAATACATCTTTAGGTGCTCTCCTAGCTCAAGAAGATCAAAACAACAAAGAGAGAGCTATAGATTATATCAACAGAACATTGGTTTCCTATGAAATGAACTATTCTGTCATTGAGAAGGCTTGTTTAGCACTGGTATTTGCTTCTTGAAAATTGTGACATTATATGCTAGCTCACACCACAAGACTTGTTGCAAAAATTGATCCACTGAAGTACCTACTGAGCAAGGCTACCCTCATGAGTAGATTAGACAAATGGGTGATGATACTTAGAGAATTTGACATTGAGTATGTGGAAAGAAAAGCTATTAAAGGATAAGCAATTGCTGATCAATTGGTGGAAGCTCCTTTGAAAGATCACCAGCCATTAAGCATTGAATTCCCAAATGAATCCATCATGCTTCTTACACATCAATCCTGGAGCATGTTCTTTGATGGATCATTCACTCAGCAAGGATCAGGTCAAGGCATTCTGTTTATAACACCTCCAAGATACTCATTGCCAAAATCATATAAATTGTTGTTTCCCTACACAAACAACATCATTGAATATGAAGCTCTCATTAATGGTATGAAGATAGCCATTGAATGGCATGTGGATGAGCTCAAAGTCTTCAGAGATTCTTAGTTAATCATCAATCAAGTCAACGATGTCTACCAAACAAAATATGACAAGCTAGTACCTTACAAAAGAATGGCGGATGATCTCAAATAGTATTTTGTACACATTTCTTTCCAGCAAATTCCAAGGGTAGACAATAAAGCAGTTGATGCTATGGCCACTCTTGCTTCAATGTTACAAATGCAGGAAAACAACTTTAGACACGAATTCCTAGTGGAGGCATTACACTACCCTACCTATGATATTCCTAAATTCAAGATGATTTGTTCAGTCATTGGACATGATTCATCTTGCTACCACCATATATATTCCTACCTTCATGACTAGATCATTCCAGACACCTATACCTAGAATGAGAAATGTCACCTCATTCATACTACTTCGCGGTATGTCCTCATAGAAAATGACTTGTATAGATGGGGTCTAGGTAGTACCCTCCTTAGGTGTTTAGAACCTGATGAGTCCAAACGTACGCTAGCTAAGGTACATGAAGGTATCTATGGGTCTCATTCAAGTGGTCTGATGTTAGCCTGGAAACTTATTAGAGCTGGTTACTACTGGCCAGACATGGAAAAAGAAGCTGTTCAATATGCCAAGACTTGCAAACAATGCCAATTTCATGGTAATTTGATTCATTCTCCTCCTAAAGAGCTCTCCTCCTAAAGAGCTTAGTCCTCTCATTAATTTCTGGCCATTTCAGCAATGGGCTTTTGACTTGGTCGGTCAAATACATCCTTCTTCTTCAAGAGGACATAATTTAATCATCATAGCTACTAATTATTTTACCAAGTGGGTTGAGGCAGTGCCTCTAGCTATAGCTGATGGCAAGTCTATGGCTATGTTTATACTGAACTATATCATTTGTAGATATGGTGTACCCTCATCCATTATCACTGACAATGGGGGACAATTCAAGAATAAGGACCTAACAGACTTATGCACCAAATTCAGAATCATTCAGCATTGGTCATCTATCTATTATCCTCAAGGTAATGGACAAGCATAAGCTTCTAATAAGATGATTCTCAAAATCTTACATAGATAAATTCATAAATCTGGTAGGGATTGGCATCTCCAGATTAATCTGGCTTTGTGGGCCTACAGAACAAGTATCTGAATGCCAACAGGGGCTATGCCCTTTGCCTTGGTTTATGGAGCAGATGCAGTATTGCCTATTGAGGTCAAGATTCCTACATTGTGGATCTCTCTGAGGGGCCTCATCACTGATGAAGAAAATAGAATATCTTGGCTTCAAGAGCTTGAGTTACTTGATGAACATCGGAAGGTGGCGTTCGATCATCTTCAAGAATATCAAAAGAGGATGTCCAAAGCCTACAATAAGAAATTCAAACAAAGAGAATTCCAAGTGGATGATCTCGTCCTCAGAGAGAACCCCAAGAATCAGTAGCAGCGGGCTCAAAAAGGGAAATTTGAACCAAACTGGCTTGGTCTGTATGTTATTATTGTAGCATTTGGGTCTAGTGCTTATCAACTCTCCACCACTAAAGGAGAATAGCTCAAAGAGCCTATCAACACTCTTCACTTGAAGAAATTCTATAGTTGAGACATTGCTTGTATGCTCATGTACATACTTATTGGTCCTGAAAAAATCCTTAAAATGGCATATTGGCAAAAATCCTAAAAATTGCAAAATGTCCTAAAAAAATGATCATCTTAGTGAAAACCTGGTAAACAGGCACTTTGATGCATCTATTATCTTGGTGAAAACCTGGTAAACATGCACCTTGATAATAATAAAAAAAATACAAAATTTGAAAAAATACAAAAAAAATCAAAAATACAAAAAAAATGAGATATTCAAAAATACAAAAAAGAGAAGTACAAAAAATTTGAAAAAGAGAAAAATGTGTCATTGATGAAAACTAGGTAAACAGGTGTCATGGTAGCAAAAATAGAATCTTTGCTAAGATGGTGAAAGCTTGGTAAACAGGCACCTCTTGTTTCCTGAAGCTATATCTCATCTCAGCATCACTTGGCTCTTAGTTTCCTGCTTTAGTTTGCTTTCTCGCTTTCTTGCTTTCATTTGTTTCCTACTTTAGTATATTTCCCATTTTAGTCTGCTGGCTCATGCACTTGCTTTCAGTTGTCTTCAAGATTTTCCTCAACTCTTCATGGATTGGAACTAGTTCACACTTGGGGGCACCTTCCTGGTCTAGGGGGCATTATCTTATCACTTTTGGAGACTCTCTTGTGCATCAGTCACCAGTGATTCTCGCTGAATCTACCTGTTGATGCCTAGCTACTTATGATATTTCTCTCCTTGAGGATCTCTTGTATATCAGTCACCAGTGGTTCCCACTATGCCTGCCTACTGATACCTAGCTTTCATTTGACCTCTCTCTTTTGGGATCTCTTCCTTACATCAGTCACCAGTGGTTCTCACTGTGTCTATTTGCTGATGTTTCACTCGTACTTTATTCTCTCTTTTGAGAATCTTCCTTGTATCGGTCACCAGTGGTTCTCACTGCGTCTTCCTGTCGATACTTATTCCATGCTCTGATATCTTCTTGAGACTTCATCTCCCACGACGGTCACCAGTGGTTACCACTACGTCTGCCTGCTGTCGCTATCCCATTGAGACTTCAAATGTTATGTTTCTGATTCGACTTCAATCCACTTGAACATGAATGTAAACTAAAACTAAAATTGAATTTGTGTTCCTTTGAAGCATGCTGAGCTTTTCCTTTGCTTTTTTGTTTTCTTTCTTGATTGAGAAATGCAAAGATTGGGGGCATGATCTTTTCTTGGCTTTTTGTTTGTTGGTTTAGTTCCAATGATCCAATGAATCTACATAAGAGGGGTGTCCATCTATAAGAGCCTTCATCTCGTATTGGATGGCCATGCATACCTCGACTCCTTTTATAAGGACGCTTTGGTGAGGTTGGTTCTTCTCCTTGTCTATTTTGAGTGACTTCTTTCTGCTACAAGTAAAATTGCAAACACTCGTCCTGCTAAGTGAACGTAAGGGTCACTGCAAGCAATCTTTGGAAAAATAAGGAACTCTTGCATGTCTGGTGTGTTTGTTCACAAGCAACATTCAAGTCATTCTAGCAATTTTGTTTTGATGCTTATGTTAACTTGCTAAATCAAAAGGAATAGGTGTTCAGGTCATTATGGCTTCTTGTTCCTTAATGCTTATTCTGACAAATCTAAGACTTATGTCATATTCATATTCTCATGCTTGCAATGTTAGTGAGGATTGTATGGCATCTTGTGATCATCTCATGCCTAACAGAACTCTATGATGATAATACAGTGAGTCCAACAACCAAGTCCTAGGGTTTGCATCTGATCATTCTAGGCTTGCATTTAGCTTAGGTTTGCATCTCTCATTCTAGGCTTGCATTGAGATAGTGTTTCGTGCTCTCTTGATTGTCTTCTGGATCTCTTCGTCGAAGGTTCTCATCTTTTTTCCTAGTCTCATCATGATTACACAAGTTTTCAGGATCGAAATCAAAATCTGACATCTCTACATAGCTCAAAATCATGTTTTAAATTCAGGGATCCTTTGGGATCTGACATCATTTTCCTACCAGATCCTCATCTTTTCCACATGTTCTCGAGATCTTTTCTATTTTCATCAAAGGCAACTCTAGTCAAATCTAGTCAACTATGGTCAAACTTGGTCAACGGGACCTCTGCACTGCTCTAACTTGCTTCTGCAGCTTCTTCAATCTAGTCTAATTATTTATACTCTGCAACCTCTTGTTGTCAATCATCCCTCTTATGTCATCTTTCGATTTCACTCCCGAGGATGTAGGATGATTGCATCATTTGAATCTTGTCGAATCAATTCTTGAATCAGTCTGATCTAAATTATCGGTTCTCATTGCTAGGGGCACCTCGGTGCCTTGCATCTGGTCATCTTGTCATCTATCTTTTAGGTATCTGAGCAATCTAACTTAGATCCTCAGGAATCAAGCTTCATTCTGGAGATGGTTCTCAAAATCTTTTGGGTATTGGGGCAATCTAACCCTAATTCCTAGGAGTCAATCTTCATTCTGGAGATAGCTCTCAAAATCTCTTTTAGACCGTTATCTGGGCAGTCTAACTTGGGTCTCGGAGGGCTAAGCTTCGTATTGGGGCAATCTAACCCTAATTCTGGAGATAGTCCTAAATCTAAATCTCTCATCAATCAGTATTGGGGCAATCTAACCTTGATTCTGGTTCTCTTTTAGACCGTTGTCTTTGCAATCTAACTTAGACTTCAGAAAATCATGCTTCTTTCTGATCGGTGTCTTGGCAATCTAACCTAGACTCCTGAAATCTTCACTCATCTATCACATCAAACTATTTTTTGAATCAACGCGTTGTTCGCACATCAATTCAAAGAGGGGCAAATGTAATACCCCAAAATTGGCACCTATCAATTTCAATCAATTTTGGTGCATTTCTCAAATTTTTGCATCATCAAAGTCCTACTTTGCTAGGCAATTTTCTCTCTCCTACCTGACTTTATTTGACTTGATGTCAATTGCAAAAACCCTAATTTGCATTAATCTCATATTATAATTAATTCCTAAAGTCTTTGACTTTTATTAGCTAAATTACCCCTATGATAAATTAATTTAATTCTAAAGTCCTAAGTGCTTTAAATTAAATTAAAACCCACCCGCTTTAGCTAATACACATAAAAAAGGGAATTAATCTTATTTAGTTATTTGAATGGACACCTCTTTATTTGAATTCAATAATTCAAATTATTCGAATGGTCACCCATATGTGGCAATAATCCATTCTTTAATTAAATAAATCTTTGAATATTTGTCTCAAAGGGGAATGAAGAGGCAATTGTTCATTTTCAAGAACCTCTTCATTCTCTCCCCGGGCTTGTCTATTTATTTAACCTCATTTTTCATTCGAAGGAGAGCAATTTTGAGAGTAACTAAACTATAGCATTTTTTTTTCTCAATTTCATATTCTTTCAAAGCTTTCATTGCATATTTTAGATTAATTTCATTTAGTTTAATATTGCATCTTCATTATAATTAGTTTTCTTACTTGTTCTTAGTTTAATCTCATATTTATTTCAAGCTCTTTAGACTAAACTTGCATTTTCATATTTCTTTCAAACTCTTAGATTAATTGCACTTCATTCTAGATTAATTTCAATTTGATTACCTTCTTAGCTTTCAAATCCTCCATCGTAGTTCTAGTCTTATGGTTGTTGGCTCTCATTCTGAGAGTAAATCAAACACCCCGTCTACATAGGAGGCAACAGGTCACTTCACCATGAATTTTGAATTGAGTAATCCATACTCTCTCTCATAATTTGACCATGTGAGTAATGACTATGTTGCATGTGTAGTTGGATTAGAGGTCTACATTCGACTATATACACATCGACATGAGTTTCTCCCATTACGGTTCCACATGTAGGAATCTTTTCCAGCATATTCATATTCTCAGCCTACGGTATCATTGGGGGCCATGAAATAGAAATATGAACAAAATATATTTGTTAAAATAGAAGTGAAAATTAAATAAGGCAACGTTCCACTATTATTCCAAATCTTCTAGTGTTAAGAGAACAAATAAGGAGGCATCGAGAACAGTCATTCTGATGAGGAAGTAAAACATATATATTGGGATACAATGGGTTGTTCGGGATGATATGGAGTCTACGATCCTGATACCTGATGGATCAAAGAGACATATGGTGATCATTGGGATAAAACAGTCTTTGGCAAGAAGTTAGAATACCAATCTCGATGGCTGATGAAGATTTCAGGTATAATTATACCGATGAGCAAAGTGGGACCTAAGAGACTCCCAATTTTAATCAGCCAGTATTGTATAAAAGATTTGTCAAGCCTTCAAAGGAAAATTATTGCAATGTTTTACATTGGGAACATTAAGAAAGATGTATTCTTATTTGGGGAAATATTTTCAACTTAAAAAGAAAGTCAAGATTTGGATCTGTGTCTACGCTTTGTTAGGGTTTAGTATTGTGTCACTTTTTTGCACCCTTTTGTCCTTTCATACTGCAATTATTGTGGGAAATTACTTGATATTTATGGCCTCGACCACCATTCACCCAATAGTTGATGTTGGTGCTGGTGTGGTGATGGATAACAATGGCGCCTCCAAGAAAGAGACCTCATAAGTTTGTTCCCAAAGTGTTTCATGAGGTATGTCCCAGCCTAATATTGTTTTACCCCTTCATGAGTTTGATGATGCATGTACTCTACTTGAAATGCATACTCTTATTGGTTATTTTTTGGGTCGCAACCCTCCTAAAAATGTTATTAAGGATTGGGTTGTGAAAGTCTGGACTCCTCATGGAATCCGCTTGGATGGCATTCAAAGTCTTACCAAGGGTTTTTTTCTCTTTAATTTTTCTAATCCCACCCATGTGGATGCCATTTTTTGCCAAAGGACCCTGGAATCTTATGGCTTCCCTTTTAGTTTTCCAATGCTGGTCTTGAGACTTTTCTATCTCTAACGACAAGAAACTAAAAGTTCCTATGTGGATTGAGTTTCCTAGTCTCCCTCTACCTTATTGGCCTTTCATGCATGCCATTGTGCAAATGCTAGGTAGGGTTATGATCTATAGTGAGCATGACCATTTCTTAATCCTTGGCCTCAGAAGAGGCTCTATATTGAGGTCAACCTTTCCAAGGACCTTAAAGAGTCTATTGAGATTTAGGTTGGTGAGACCACCTTCATTCAAAAGGTGCTTTATCTCAACCTTCCCAACACTTTTTATTGTTTTCAATCTACAAAGCACAAGATTAAGGACTACCCTTTGGCATTGCCTTGTACCAAATCTCCTCTTAAGGATTTTGGTTCTCGGCGAGCCGATTCTAGCAAAAAAGAGGAAATCAAGAAACATCACTGGGTTATAGTCATCCACAAGAACAAGAAAGCCAAGTCTGCTACTTGGACTTCCACATCATAGCCACCACCTCCTTTGGTTGAAGCTCATGCTAAGAATGTTGCTCCAATTTTAAACCTTGACCTGTAGGGGAAGGAGGTTTTTGATTCTAGTGTTAACCCTCCTTGGCTCCGCACACCTCAAGCGGCTTCCACGATTTCCTCCCCTCTTATTTTTCCTCATTCTTGCAACCCTATTGGGCGTGTTGAGACAAGGCTTTAGGGCATTCCAAAAAAGTGTAAAAATATTTCCATGGAGTCTCCTAGGAATGATTTTACTCTAGCATGTTTGTCAAATAGTTTTTCTTCCCTTGGGGAAGGTGATGGTATGGATGACATTTTTTTCTCATGAAGTAAATCTCATGGAATGTTCGAGGTCTGACAGACTTTCCCAGAAAGTATTATATTAGGGATGTGCATTGTCGTGTTAGTCATCTTAATGTTTTATGCCTCCAGGAAGTTAAAATATCTGGCTTTTTGCTCAATGCTGCATGCAAGGTTATTTGGCCTAAGAGCCTTGCTCTCTATTGTCAACATGAGGCTGGTCGAGGTGGAGCTGTTACTCTCCTTTCTCCTCATTGGCATTCTTTTTTGGTTAATCATGGCTCAAATCCCATGCAGAAATTTGTTTGGGCCACTTTCATTATTGAGAATCCTTCTTTTGGCATAGTTAATGTTTATGCTCCCAATGATGTTGTTGAGAGATCTCACCTTTGGCGTTGGCTTGCAAATTCTCTACCACCTAAAACTTGGCTTTTTTGTGGTGATTTTAATATGGTCGAAATGGCTTCTGACAAGGATGGCCTTTTTCCTTTTCAATGGACAATTGGTGAGAGAGAAGCCTAGTACTACATGAGCAATAAATTAGGGTTTTTTATCCCAATGTTGGTCATCATCATTTTGATGGATTTTGGCACACTTGGTTTAACTTTAGAGCTTTTTCTAACATAATTCATAAAAGGCTTGATCGTGCTATGATTTTGGCACAATCATTTTTTTCTTTTTCTGAAAATCAAGCCTTACCGGTTACTCCTCTTGTTGATGTGACCTTGTCAGATCATTTTCCCATTCAGTTTAATATTATCTGGCAGACCGCTAAGTCGCAACCTCCCACCACTCGATTTCTTCTAATACTTATGTCCTTCACCACCCCTCCATGATGGCCCACATTCATTGGATTTAGAACCTCCAGCCTCAGCCATCATAATCACCTGGCTGGATTCAATGGTGGAATGATGTCATCTAGTGTAAGGCATGTTTTATATGCATTTATTGTAGGCAACTTGCTAAATATCATTGTACATCATATGATGTCAACACCAAAGCTCTTCATGTTTCAATAGAGGCCTTATCTCTAGATCCTTACAATCAAGACCTGCAACTCCACCTTGCCAAGATTCATCATCAAAAGCAAGTTGCAGATAATTATGCTACCAGAGGTGCTCAGATCAAAGCTCGTATGCACTGGTTAAAAGTGAAAGATCAAGCTTCTAAAGAGTTTTTTTCTGCTCTCCATGCTTGTCATACCAATGTGGGCATAACTAGGATTAAAGAAGGTCAATGCCTCCTCACGTGGCTTCCAGATATCTTGCAGGATTTATTTTGTCATATGAACAAGTTTTTACCACTCAGGGATCCTCTCCTACTAATGATAAAGCTCTTATTGATTGCATTGTTTTTATGCCTCAATGTATCTCATCCTCTCAGCATTATTTTTGTGATCAGCTTCTTTACTTACAAGATCTTCATGAAGCCATTTTTGCCATGGCTGATGATAAAACCCCAGGATGTGATGGCTTTCCCTATGAGTTTTATAAAGCCCTCTAGAATGCTATTGGTCCTGATTCACACCATGTCTACCTTGAAGCATACCATTCCCAATCTCTTGGGGACATCATCAACAAAGGAAATATTAAATTCATTCCCAAATCTGGGGACCCAGAGGATATCTACAATTGGCGGCCTATTACCTTGCTCAATATCTCTTACAAGATCTGATGCAGGAGCATCCTAGGTGTAAGAGCAATCTTGCATCACCCAAAAATATTTCTATTTTTATATTCAATAAGGGCTATTTTGTGCAGAGCTGCTATTTATGGAAAGTTACTATTTTTTGGTAATTTTCGTATGTGCTCAGAATGATCTGATTTCTTTCTTGGAGGTTCATTTTGGTCATATAAGTTTGCCAGTAAAGTTTCATTTCCAGATCAAGTGTATATTGGAAGATATTGAAGATTTTCGGTATTGGCAGCAGGGTACAGAAACTTTGAACTCAGTTTTGAAGGCTTTAGAGGCCCCAGATGAGGTCAAAAATTTGGGTGACGAGCGCTTGCGCCGGTCAAGCCTGTAGAGCGCTTCGTGGCATTTCTGAAATGGGGTTATAATAGCCGATTGGGTCAACTGGTGATGACTTATGGTCTTCGGAAGTTGGGCCACCTGAAATGGCGAAAAATAATTTTCTTCAAAATTTCTGTTCGGGTTTCAAAGGTTATCTTGAGCCGACTATGATGTAATAAAATGTCAAATAAAATAATTCTAAGTTTGGTCGGCCTTATTGGCTAAAATTTTGGAACCTTCCTAGGCGGTGGATAATTGCCTATATAAGGAAGGCTGTATTATTGTCTTAGGCAGTTCAGAATAGTTCTGGGTAGTAGATCTGGGTATTGATTCGAGGCTTTGTCCTAAAGAATATTGTAAGGGAATGCCCATGTGGCTTTGCATATTGTAATTCTGAAAATTTGTAATTCCACATTTGTGGAGATAATAAGAAGCCAATTTTTTGTTCTTGCATATTATTATTGTTGTTTCTCTATTTCTGTTATGTGTTTGTGGCATTAAGGGGAGCACCCTTCATCAGGTGGTATCAGAGCAGGAGTTCTTAAGTGTGTAAACAGATCGCTGACTGTGAGGCAGTTTGCACCAGGACCGTGGCTAGGGTTTCAGCATGCATCATGAAAATACCTCCACGAAGGGAACGTGGCAGAAGAGCTGGTGTTGTAACACCTGAGGTTAGAGAGCTGCAGAGACAAGTGCGAGCATTGCAAGAAGAGATTTGCAGAGGAATAAATCTTAATGTCAAAGATGAAAGCGAGGATGAAGCCGAAGAAGAATATCAAGAAGGAGAAGCTGAAATTGTGAACCAGGAGGAAGAAAGACTTTTTCGGGTGATTTCCAAGATTGGGAAAAGACCTAAGATTGAGGTTCCTACATTTGCTAGAAATCTTAACCCAGAGGAATTGATCGACTGGATCAATGAATGTGAGGAATATTTTGAGTATGAAGATGTTGAGGATCCTGATAGGGTCAAATTTGCGAAGGCCAGACTGAAAGGTCATGCGAAGATCTGGTGGCAAGAAATTTAATTGGAGCGAAATAGAAGAGGGAAAGATAAAATCACAAGATGGGATCGGATGGTGGATAAATTGAAGTGACAGTTCATTCCTGTTGATTATGAGCTTGACCTACTGAAGAAAATACAGAGTTTGAAGCAAGCAGGAAGATCTGTTCAGGAGTATACAGAGAAGTTCTATCGACTTCTCATCAGAACAGGTCATGCAGAAGCTGATAAGGAGAAAGTTGCCTGATACCTTAATGGGTTAAGGCCAAGCATTCAGGAGGAGCTGAATCTGGTTCAAATGAACAGTATTGAAGAGGCATACCAGTTTTCCCTAAAAGTAGAGGAAAAGCTGAACAAGAAGTTTGAGAGCAGATAAAATGGAAGAGGTCGTGGTGGACGATCTGGTGGACGGTCATATGGTGGCTAAAAGGAAGATCTGAAAAAGAAGGATGAGGCCAGTAGCAGTCAGCGAGGAAATAATTCCAATCGCTTCTAGGATCAGAATAATAGAGATCAGAGAAGAAGAGGAAGAGGACAAGGGTCTGGAAGAGGTGGCTTCCGTGGAACATGTTTTCACTGTGGAGGAGAAGGTTATAGGGCATTTGAATGTCCTCAGCGCCAAGGTAGAACAGACAGGAGAAATGAAAGCCAGGCCAGAGTTGCACATGTAGATGAAGATGCTAGATCGTCAAATTTTGAAGATGCTGAAAGAGGAGAAATGCTAATTAACAGAAGAGTCTTGCTGAGTGGTGAGAATGAACCTGAACAAAGGAGGAGCCTATTTCGCACCAGGTGCAAGTGTGAAGGTAAATGTTGTGATGTAATTATTGATAGTGGAAGCACTGATAATTTGGTGTCAGAAGAGATGGTGACAAAGTTGAAGCTCAAGAGACAGAAACACCCACATCCATATCGGATTGCCTGGGTACAGGATGACCACAAGGTCATGGTCAATGAACAATGCCTGGTGAAGTTCAAGATTGGCAGATACCAAGATGAGGTATTGTGTGATATCATATCTATGGATGCATGTCATATGTTGTTGGGTAGACCGTGGCAATTTGACAGATGTGCTGTACACGATGGTCGTGTGAATACTTATTCCCTGACAAAGGATGGAGTGCGACATAAGCTAAAGCCATTGAAGGAGATCGAAGAAAAGGTATGTGGTAATGCAAGAATAACATTTGTTGATGGAAAAAAATTCTTAGATGGTATGAGGCATGAGCATGTGTGTTTTGCTTTAATTCCAAAAGTTGGTAAAGAAGAAGCAGAGGATGTACCTGTAGAGGTTGCAGATTTGTTGAATGAGTTTCAGGATATTGTATCTGATAATGTACCTGATGGATTACCACCGGTAAGGAAGATCAGTCATCAGATGGATTTGATTCCACGAGCCAGTTTACCAAATAAGGCAGCACATAGAATGACACCAACAGAAAGTGAAGAGTTGAACAGACAAGTACATGAGTTATTGTAGAAAGGGTTGATTCAAGAGAGTCTGAGTCCCTGTGCTATACCAGCGGTATTAGCACCAAAGAAGAATGGAGAATGGAGGATGTGTACAGATTCCAGAGCAATAAACAAGATCACAATCAAGTATAGGTTTCCATTGCCACGAATGGATGATATTATGGATTGTTTGAGTGGAGCTGTGTATTTCTCAAAGATAGATCTGAAGAGTGGATATCACCAGATTCAGATCAGAGAAGGAGATGAATGGAAGACTGCCTTCAAGACAAAGGAAGGACTATATGAGTGGTTAGTCATGCCTTTTGGGCTAACCAATGCACCGAGCACTTTTATGCAGCTCATGAACGAGGTTCTGAAAGAATTTCTGGGTAAGTTTGTCATTGTTTATCTAGATGATATTTTGATCTTTAGTAAGACATTGGATGAGCATATGATGCATATTCGTATGGTATTTGAGAAGTTGAGAGAAGAGAAATTATTGATTAATTTGAAGAAGTGCAGTTTTGTGAAGAAAGAGTTAGTATATTTGGGATTTGTAGTTTTAGCAGAAGGTCTAAAAATAGACCCAGAGAAGGTACAGGCTATCCTTGAATGGCCTACTCCGAGGAGTGCTACTGAGGTAAGATCTTTTCATGGTCTAGCTAGCTTTTACAGAAAGTTTATCAAAAATTTTAGTAGTATTTGTGGACCCTTGACTGAAACAATGAGAGGGGATAGAAAAGAGTTTAAGTGGACTAAAGGAGCAGAAAAGAGTTTTCAATAGGAGCTGTTATGAGCCAAGAAGGTAAACCTGTTGCTTATTTCAGTGAGAAGTTAAATGATGCCAAGAGGAAATATTTTGTTTATGATCAGGAATTTTATGCTATAGTTTAGGCATTAAAGAAGTGGAGACATTATCTACTTCCTAAGGAGTTTGTTTTGTATACTAATCATCAAGCTTTGCAATATTTGAATAGTCAAGGAAAGTTGAATCAGAGGCATTTGAAATGGGTTGAGTTTTTGCAGAGTTATACATTTGTTTTGAAACACAGGAGTGGAAAGTCTAATAGGGTTGCAGATGCTCTTAGCAGAAGGCAACTATTGCTGACAGAAATGCAGATTGAAGTGGTTGGGTTCAAGGAACTCAAGAATTTGTATCCAGAGGATCCTGATTTTGGTGAAGCTTGGAAAGCTTGTACAGAACCTGTTACTCTAGACAGGACAAAATGGTTTAATTTCATCATCCAGGATGATATGCTATTCAGAGGGAGTCAGTTCTGCATTCCACGAAGTTCTATGAGGGAGAATCTCATCAAGGAGAAGCATAGCGGAGGATTGGCTGGACATTTTGGTCGTGATAAAACCCTTGCTTTGGTTGGTGATAATTATTATTGGCCACAATTGTAGCAAGATGTGAAGAAGTTTGTACAGAGTTGCAGAGTATGTCAAATGGCGAAAGGAGTGAAGCAGAATACAGGGTTGTACCAGCCATTGCCTATACCAGAGAAGCCTTGGGAGGATATCAGTATGGACTTTGTTCTTGGTTTACCAAGGACACAGCGGGGACATGATTCAATTTTTGTGGTGGTTGACAGATTTTCAAAGATGGCACATTTTATTCCCTGCAAGAAGACTAATGATGTTGTTCATGTAGCAGAATTGTTTTTCAGAGAAGTAGTGAGACTTCATGGTTTGCCAAAGACCATAGTTTCAGATCGGGACACTAAGTTTGTTGGATATTTCTGGCAAACATTGTGGAAGAAGCTGAAGATAGATTTGAAGTTCAGTTCATCACATCACCCACAGACTGATGGACAGACAGAGGTGGTGAATAGAAGTTTGGGAAATTTGCTAAGATGTTTGGTTGGAGATAAGCCAACAGGATGAGATTTGATTTTACCACAGGCAGAATTTGCATACAATAATTCTATCAACAGGAGCACTGGTAAATCACCATTCCAGATTGTATATGGAAGTAGTCCAAGAAATGCATCTGAATTGAGGAAGATAGATAAAGGAGAAATAAGTAGTGCTGAAGCTGAGGATTTTGTAGAACACTTGAAGAACATCCATGGGGAGGTGAGAAAGCATATTACCAAGATGAATGTGCAATATAAGACTAAGGCAGATGAGAAAAGGAGGCATAAGGAATTTCAAGTTGGTGATGAAGTCATGGTTCATTTGCGGAAGGAGCAGTTTCCAATTGGTACATATAACAAGTTGAAAATGAAGAAGTTTGGGCCATGTAAGATACTGAAGAAACATGATTCAGGAAATGCATATGAGGTAGAATTGCTTACTGAGCTGAATATTTCACCAGTGTTTAACATTTCAGATTTGACAGAGTATCATGAAGGAGGTGTTGAAGATGAGGTTATAGCAGCATAGTGGAGTATTCCAGCAACCAGTTCAGATATCAAGGAGATTGAAGACATACTGGACAGTCGTGTTGGTAGAAGCACAAGGAATAGGACATATGAAGAGTATTTGGTCAAATGGAAAGGATGACCTGTAGAAGATTCATCGTGGCTAACAAAGGAGGAGGTTAACCGTCTTGGTTTTCCTCTGCACACCTGAGTCGTGCCAGGGTCACTTCTCAAATTACCCGGGGTGTCTGATGCAGGAGCATCTTGGGTGTAAGAGCAATCTTGCATCACCCAAAAATATTTTTATTTTTGTATTCAATAAGGGCTATTTTGTGCAGAGCTGCTATTTATGGAAAGTTACATTTTTTGGTAATTTTCGTATGTGCTCAGAATGATCTAATTTCTTTCTTGGAGGTTCATTTTGGTCATATAAGTCTGCCAGTAAAGTTTCATTGCCAGATCAAGTGTATATTGGAAGATATTGAAGATTTTTAGTATTGGTAGCAGGGTACAAAAATTTTGAACTCAGTTTTGAAGGCTTTAGAGGCTCCGGATGAGGTCAAAAATTTGGGTGATGGGTGCTTGCGCCGATCAAGCCTGTAGAGCACTTCGTGGCATTTCTGAAATGGGGTTATAATAGCCGATCGGGTCAACTGGTGATGACTTATGGTCTTCGGAAGTTGGGCCACCTGAAATGGCAAAAAATAATTTTCTTCAAAATTTCTGTTCGGGTTTCAAAGGTTATCTTGAGCCGACTATGATGTAATAAAATGTCAAATAAAATAATTCTAAGTTTGGTCGGCCTTATTGGCTAAAATTCTGGAACCTTCCCAGGCGGTGGATAATTGCCTATATAAGGAAGGCTGTATTGTTGTCTTAGACAGTTCAGAATAGTTCTGGGTAGTAGATCTGGGTATTGATTCGAGGCTTTGTCCTAAAGAATATTGTAAGGGAATGCCCATGTGGCTTTGCATATTGTAATTCTGAAAGTTTGTAATTCCACATTTGTGGAGATAATAAGAAGCCAATTTTCTATTCTTGCATATTATTGTTGTTGTTTCTCTATTTCTGTTATGTGTTTGTGGCATTAAGGGGAGCACCCTTCATCAAGATCATTACTAAGGCTCTGGCTCTCAAGCTCCATCACATCCTTCCTCAAATTGTTTGACTGGAGAAAGTTGGTTTTATCATATCAAAATTTATTCTTGATAACATCAATGCGGTTTGGGAAGGTATGGAATGGGCTCGTAAGTCTCACCAGAAAGCCCTTTTTCTTAAAATTGATTTTTCTAAAGCTTATGACTGCATTGAATGGCCTTTCATTTTAGTGATGCTTCATACTCTTTATTTTAACCTCATATTTCTTCAATCTATCCAGATGCTTTTTTGGGATGCATTTTCTTGCATCTCCATCAATGGCAGACAATCTTCTACTTTTGGGCTATTCAGATCTATTCAGCAAGGTTTTCCTCTAGCTCCTACCTTGTATGTTCTAGCGGCCAAAGGCTTTGGCTATTTTTTAGCTCATTCTGTTAGGAATGAATGCTAAATTTTTGGCAGCCATTCTGTAGCATTTCTTATTACATTCATGACTATGATTGTCATTGATGTCAACACAGTGATTTACCGAAGACTTGCAGAGAAGCAGACAGAGTTTGGATTAGCACACGTGGGTTATTATAGTCAGAGCTATGTAATGTTGAGGATATACTCTTTGATATGTTATATGTCTATGGTTAAGAGCACAAACAATAATTCATTTATTCATGAAAGTTATGATCATTTTGGTGGAAGTAGTATTCAGGTAGTGTTCTTGAGTAGCGGCTTGTGGAAATCAGATAATATCTCATAATCGGGATGGAATCTAGTTTTGTGTAGTTAAAGGGAAGTTGAAGACACATTGATAGTGATGTGGATGATAGAATAGACTTTGAGGTCACATGAGTGAAGATTTATTGTATTTGGAAGCTGACAGTTTTGTGTAATTTTAGTGTAGCGTGTGGAAACTTTTATTGTGTAATTGTATGCCAACTCATTTGTAATTATTTGAGTGTGGTATAAAGGAAGGAATGTATTTCTTTGTTGTAGTGTGTAAGTGTGTAGTTATGATATGGTAGCAGTGGTTTTGTGTGATGCTGTATGCATGAAGTGAAGAAAAGAGCTAAGTATGAAAGCGAATTTGTGAAGGAAGACATGCGAAGTATAGAGATCTAAAATTGAGATTTGATGTAATAGTGAGTGTAGTTTGGCATAGTCAGAGAAGAGGTAACATATTATTCTATTGATTAATGCAAAGATTATTTGGATAGTGTGTTCAGTGATCTTACCCTGAAGCTATTTGGGCAGTGGGTCCTTTTGTCTTCCATAACTCTTAACAGGGTTAGAATCTTTTAACAGGGATTCAAAATCTCCTAACAGGGATTCATATGTACTAAATTAATTTCATAAGACTCCTAACAGAGTCCATCCTTTCACAAGGAATATTCATATTAGTGCATCTTTTGTGGGCATCATTCCCACCGGGGTTTACTCTTTGATCAAGAGGTTCCCTAGTCAACATATCTTGTGGCATTGTGTTATTGTGTATGAATATCTTTCTATAGTTGGTAATTATATTGCTTATATGGTTTAATGATGTTGAAGACGATAAAAGTTATAATTATCTAATAACTGATTCACCCCCCCTCCTTCTCAATTATCTTGGTGGACTTTAATTTCTAACAATTGGTATCAGAGCAGGAGGTCATTGAAAAAGAAGTTTAACAACTTAAGGAGATCCATGGTGAATTTCAGGAAAGAAAGCCCTAAGTTTGATGGAGTAAATTTTGACAGCTGGAAAGAAAAGATGAAGACACACCGACTATGTTTAGGACTAGGTTATTGGTTGATTACAAAGAATAATAAGACTATCATTGAAGAGGACAATCTTGAAACATGTACTACAGAAGAGAGAGATCTATTCATGTGTAACATACTTGCAAGAGAAGCACTTTTGACAGCACTTCCAAAGAATGAGTACAGTCAAGTATAATATTTGAAAAAATCTGATGAAATTTGGAATGCTTTAAACTCTACTTTTGAAGGTGATGAACATGCAAAAAGAGTTAGATTACATAATTGGATATGTGCATTTGAAGATATAAGAATGTTGGAAGATGAATCTATTAGAAGTTATATTAGTATAATGTCAGAAATCATTACAGGTATAAAATCTTGTGGAGGAACAAAGACAGAGAATGAAGTGATATGGAAAATTATGAGGACATTGACTCCTATATTTAAGCAGACAACATAGATGATTGAACAAGTCATACCTTGTACAACAAACTTTACAAGAGAGATCTTCTTGGAAGATTGGAAGCAACAGAAATGAACCTGAGATTATCAAGGGACTTACCTAGAATGGACTTATCAGTGTGAGCAGAGATTATGCTGGTAGCAGAAGATCTAGAAATGAAGAAGACAAGAAGATTGAAGAAGGTGTTGCCTTTCTTGTGAAAAGAGAATTAGGTAGTAAGAAAATATTTAAATGTTGGACTTGTCAAGAATATGGTCATTTTGCATCTAAATGTCCTAAGAAAGTTAAAAAGTATAGAAACAATTTCAAACCTAGAAGATCTAAGGAATGTTATTATGCTAATGATGAAGATCTTGAAGCTAGTATAGAAAGAACTTTAAGTGAAAGTGATACTGAGAATAATGATGACATAGGATTTGTAGCAATTAAAGAAGAAAATCCTGAAATAGATGTTAAGGAAGAAAAATCCTTAGTTTCTCAAGTTGAAAAGAAAGATGATTGGATTATGGATAGTGGTTATTCACATCATATGACTGGAGACATGAAAAAGTTCATAAAGTTGAATGAATATGATGGAGGAGTTGTTAGAGTTGGAAACAATGCACCTTGCTTGATTAAAGGTATAGGATCTATTACTCTTGATGGAAAGACTAATATTGATGATGTTTATTTTGTGGATGGATTGAAACATAATCTTTTGAGTGTTGGATAGTTAATTGATAAGGGATATCAAGTTTGGTTTACTGAGAAAACTTGTGTGATAAAGGATAAAGATGGAAATCTGATTGGAACTAGATCTAGAACCAGAGGTAATATATTTCAGTTGAATCCTACTGAGATGACATGTTTGATTACTAAGATTGATGATAGTTGGTTATAGCATAGAAGGTTTTGTCATATAAACTTTGATAACATTGTGAAAGTAAGTACTACACTTGTAGTAAGAGATTTGCCTAAAATTATGAAGCCTACTAACATGATTTGCAAAGAATGTGTAATGGCTAAACAAAAGAGAAGTTCTTTTCCCAATGAGAAGTTTACATCTACAGAGAAGCTGGAGATTGTTCATACAGATTTGAGCGGTCCTACCAAGACTAGAGGATTCTATGGAGAAAGGTATTTTATGATTCTTGTTGACGATTTTACAAGAATGATGTGGATTGCATTTCTTAAAGAAAAATCTGAAGCATTTGATAAGTTTAAGATTGTTAAGAATAAAGTTGAGAATGAATCTGGAATGAAGATTAAATGTTTGAGATCTAATAGAGGTGTAGAATTTACTTCTAGAGAGTTTAACACCTTTTGTGAAGAAAATGGCATTAAAAGATGGTATTCAGCCCCTAGAACAGCTGAACAAAATGGCATTACAGAAAGAAGGAACAAATCAATGACTGAAGCAGCAAGAGCTATGTTGTTTGAAAATGATTTGGCAAAGATATTCTGGAGAGAAGCAGTGAACATAGTAGTGTATACAATGAATAGAGTACAAATCAGAGTAGACACAGACAAGACACCTTATGAATTATGGTTTGGACATGCACCCTCAGTTAAGTATTTTAGAATTTTTGGAAGCAAATGTTATATAAAGAGAGATGATGATATTGGAAATTTTGATCCTAGAAGTGATGAAGGTATATTTCTTGGATATTCTTGGAAAAGTAAAGCTTATAGATGTTTCAATAAAAAGAACTAAGACTATTGTTGAAAGCACAAATGTTAAAGTTGATAAAAAATTTAAAATTCAGGAAAGAATGCTTGATTATGAATCTGATGAAGAAGCTCATCCTAAACCTAACACTGGATCTACTGAATTATTTTATGAAACTAACAGTGATTTGTTGAATGAAAGCCATAGTGAATTCATTGAAGAACCTACATCTGAAGAGAGATCTAAGACAGTGACACCTAGCAAGAGCTTGTTAAGAAATCATCCTATTGGATAGATTATTGGGAGCATCAAAAGAGGAGTTCTAACTCGAAATAAGGTACAAGAATAGTTAAGTTTTATTTCTCAAATTGAACCTAAGACTACTAATGAAGCTTGTGAAGATGAAAGTTGGACTAATGCTATGAAAGAAGAACTAGATCAGATTGAAAAGAACAAGACATGGGAATTGGTCCCTAGACCTAAAGATAAGAATGCTATTGGAACTAAATGGGTATTTAGAAATAAGATGAATGAACAAGGAGAAGTAGTAAGAAACAAAGCAAGATTGGTATGTAAGGGTTACTCACAACAAGAAAGAATTGACTATGAAGAAACCTTTGCACTTGTTGCAAGAATTGAAGTAGTAAGAATGTTTTTGGCATATGCAACTTACAAGAAATTCAAAGTATATCAGATGGATGTGAAGTCAGCATTTCTAAATAGAGAATTGGAAGAAGTCTACATTGAGCAGCCTGAAAGTTTTCCTTTAACTCAAGAAGGAGATATAGTATGTAAATTAAAGAAACCTTTATATGGACTTAAACAAGCACCTAGAACTTGGTATGCAAGACTGGATAAGTATTTGTTAAAATTGAGATTTACAAAAGGAACAGCTGATAGCAATCTATACACAAAAGAAATTGAAAATGGTTTGTTAGTTATAGTTATTTTTGTTGATGACATTATCTTTGGAGGAGAAGATGAAGCTAGTGACAAATTTGCTGATGAAATGAAGACTGAATTTGAAATGAGTATGATTGGTGAGATGAAATACTTTTTGGGTTTATAGATAACACAAAATAATGATGGTATCTTTGTAAGTTAGACAAAGTACTTGAATGACTTGTTGAAAAGATTTGGAATGGAGAATTGTAAACCAGTTGGAACACCCATGATAACCAGACATAAGTTATCTAGCACAGATGAGACTCCTACAGTAGAACAGAAGAAATATAGATCTATGATTAGAGGATTGTAGTATTTGACTCATACAAGACCTGATATAGCACATTCAGTTAGAATTGTAGCAAGATTTCAAGTTGAACCTAGAGAATCACATTATGCAACAGTAAAGAGGATATCGAGATATTTAAGAGGCATAATGGACTATGGACTATGGTATGAAAAATCTGATGATTTTACCCTATGTGCATATACAGATGCTGATTGGGGAGGCAGTGTTGATGATAAGAAAAGGGTCAGTGGTGGAGCATTTTTCCTTGGAGGAAGCTTAGTTTCTTGGCTAAGCAAGAAGTAGAATTGTATCTCACAAAGCATAGCAAAAGTAGAATATGTAGCAGTAGCAAACAACTATAACCAGATAATTTGGATGAAGCAGATGCTGAAGGATATTGGAATAAAATTTATTGAGCCTATTGTCATACATTGTGACAACACCAGTACAGTTAGTATGTCTAAGAATCCTATATTACATTCTAAGAAAAAGCATATAGAGATTAAGTATCATGTTGTAAGAGAGAAATTTGCTGAGAAAGAAGTTAGACTTGAGTACATAAGTACAAAGGAGCAGATAACAGATATATTCACAAAGCCTTTGCCTAAGGATACATTTGAGTATCTGAGAGGTATGCTTGGGGTTATGCCCCAACCTAATTTTGAAAAGTGATGCAATTGGTTGCATCCGTCCAGTGGTATATGAGCCTTATCTTTCTTTTGGACTAGATGTTGGTACTTCCTCTATGGGGGAGTATGTGTATCTGAGTTGAGTCATGAGGACTCTAGTAAATGTATTTTTCAAAAAGTGTCTTTTGACATTGAGTTGTTGTTGACATAGTGATGAAATTTCTATCATTGATGTCAATGGGGGAGAAGTATACATGAAAAACAATCTAAGACATCTGTTGGAGAGAATTGAATAGGATAACGATGCAAGATTTGATTGATGAAGAGGATTTGAAGAAGCAGTGTTACAGTATTGGATTTTTGAAACATTGGATTTTTTCATCTATGTTCCCATCAATGCCAATGGGGGAGATTGTTAGGAATGAATGCTAAATGTTTGGCAGCCATTATGTAGCAGGTCTTGTTGCATTCATGACTATGATTGTCATTGATGTCAACATAGTGATTTACCGAAGACTTGCAGAGAAGTAGACAGAGTTTGGATTAGCGCACGTGGGTTATTGTAGTTGGAGCTATGTGATGTTGAGGATATACTCTTTGATATGTTATATGTCTGTGGTTAACAATGTAAATAGTAATTCATTTATTCATGAAATTTATGATCATTTTGGTGGAAGTAGTATTTAGGCAGTGTTCCTGAGTAGCGGTTTGAGGAAATCAGATGATATCTCCTAATCGGGATGGAATCTAGTTTTTCATAGTTAAAGGAAAGTTGAAGACACATTGATAGTGACGTGGATGATAGCATAGACTTCAAGGTCACACGAGTGAAGATTTATTGTATTTGGAAGCCAATGGTTTTGTGTAATTTTGGTGTAGTGTGTGGAAACTTTTATTTTGTAATTGTATGATGACTCATTTGTAATTATTTGAGTGTGGTATAAAGGAAGGAATGTATTTCCTTGTTGTAGTGTGTAAGTGTGTAGTTATGATATGGTAGCAGTGGTTGTGTGTGATGATGTATGCATGAAGTGAAGAAAAGAGCTAAGTATGAAAGTGAATTTGTGAAGGAAGACATGTGAAGTACAAAGATCTGAAATTGAGATCTGATGTAACAGTGAGTGCAGTTTGGAATAGTCAGAGAAGAGGTAACATATTATTCTATTGAGTAATGCAAAGATTTTTCAGACAGTGTGTTCAGTAATCCCTTATAGCTCAATTCTGTTGCAAGTACTAAAAATCATACATCATAATGAAATCCCTAACCCTAAGCCAATATAACAAGGCTTATGTCGGTTAACAAGTTAACCCTAAAATACTTGATGATTCAACCTAAGAAAAGGCTTGACAAGTCAACCTAGGGAAATGTTTGATGTGTCAACTCAAAAATGTTTGACAAATTAACCCCAAAAATAAAAAGTGTACAGTACTTTCCTGGATAGTACTTTCCTGATCAGTCACCACAAGCTAACAATCTCCCACTTGGGGACTGATTAGACTCCACACTAAACAACAATCTCCCACTTGGAGACTGATCATGTAGCTAAACCGCTACCTTGTGAGGCTCCCACTTGATCCAACCACCCTAGACTCAACTGTCCCTTTATTCTGTTCATTCTAGTAGACCAACCAAAGTTGAACAGGAGTTCAACTTCTCCCTTGTTACTACCTTTGTAAACATATTTGTTGGATTATCATCTATATGTATCTTTTCCAACTTTAACTGCCCATCATCCAAAACTGACTGAATGAAATGGTACCGCAACTATATGTGTTTTGTCTTTGATTGCAAAGCAAAATTCTTCATAAGATGAATGGCACTTTGGCTATCTATATGCATAAAATTACCCATCTTAGGATGTCCCAATTCTTCCATGAAGAATTGAAGCCATATCATCTCCTTGGCTACCTCTATAGCAGCAACATACTCTACCTCTGTAGTGGATAAAGCAACCATCTTTTCTAGTCAAGAAATCCAACTCACTGTTGTCCCACCAACAATAAATACATAACCTATAGTACTCCTCTTGCTATCTATATCTCCTACCAAATCTGAGTCAACATAGCCTTGTATAGTAGTAGTATAACCCCAAAGTGTAAACACTTACTAGATGTACCTCTCAAATATCTAAGAATCCATTTGACTGCATTCCAATACTCAATACCAAGGTTACTCATATATCAGCTAACAACCCCCACTGCGTGTGTAATATTTCACCTAGTACATACCATAGCATACATTAATCTCCCTACAGCTGAAGCATAAGGTACCTTAGAAATTTTAGTCTCTTCTTCTGGTGTCTTGGGACACATATCCTTAGTCAATTTCAAATGACTAGGCAAAGGTGTGCTGACATCTTTGGCATTCTCCATAGAGAAATGTTGCAACACCTTCTCAATATAATCAACCTGAGATAGAGATAATTTCCTATTTTTCCTATCTCTACAAATTTTCATACCAAGGATTTGTTTTGCTGCCCCCAAATCTTTCATAGCAAATGAATGTGCTAACTATTGTTTCAACCCCTTAATGTGATCCATGTTAGACCCAGCTACAAGTATATCATCAACATATAAACATAAAATAATGTAGTTGTCATCATCCAACCCCTTAAAATAAACACAATGGTCAGAATGACACCGACTATATCCATGCTCATTCATAAAAGTGTCAAATTTAATATACCATTGCCGAGGTGCTTGCTTCAAGCCATATAAACTTTTTTACAATCTACACACCAAATTCTCGTTACCCTTGACCTCAAATCTTTGTGGCTAGACCATATATATTTCTTCATCCAAATCACCCTGAAGAAAAGTTGTTTTAACATCAAGCTACTCTAAATAAAAATCTTCAGTAGCCACAATACTTAAAACAGTACGCATAGAAGTCATTTTAACAACTAGAGAAAATATCTCATCAAAATCAATACCCTTTTTCTATGCAAATCCTTTTACAACTAACCTGGCTTTAAATCTTTTCTTACCTCCATCCTCTTCTTTTATCCTATAAACCCATTTATTCTGTGAAGCCCTTTTACCTACAGATAACTTGCATAAATCCCAAGTGTGATTTTTTAGCAAGGAGTCCATTTCATCTATCATTGCAGACTCCCACTGAAGCTTTGTATCCACCTGCATAGCTTCATTATAACATTCAAGTTCACCAGCATCTGTTAATAAAATAGAATACAAAGAGGGAGAGAATCTCTCTAGAGGTCTACTTAGCCTTGTTGACCGTCTAACATTCACTGGGGTGTGTGGTATTTGTTGTTGTTGTTGTTGTGGAGCATAAAGAACTACTGGAACTGTTAGAGTAATTATATGTTCACACTTATTAATTAGATCAATTTGATTTAATTAATTAAGTTGTGTATTACTCTAGTTTACTTAAGTTGTCTCTTAGGTGCATATAATTAATATTTTATATTAATTATTTTGTGCAACCTAGCTTTTTACCTTTTTTAGGGTTTCGTTCACCTTATAGGTTGAACTCTTGTAATTATTTTTTTGACACTTCATATTGGAATACAATTTATCTCACTCCGCTGAGATTTTCCAATCTTTTGTTTTTTGTGTCTTCTGCTTCCTTCCAGCAACAGGTCATTTGCATGTAGGTGTTCTTAGCGAACTGTGAAGTTGGATTTCTCAACTTCTACGTGGTATCAGAGCTCCCCTCCTATTGCCTGTTCTGGTGTTTTTGAAGCAATTTTTGAGGTTAAGGGTTTCAAGTTTTTTCAGATCCGGTATTCTCTACAGGACGTTATTTTTTATTTCTTTTTTGGCTACAAAAAAAGAAAAAAAGAAAAAAATTTAGCACTTTTTACAGGCACTGTAGTTCTTTCAAAGTTTTTGTCATCAATCTGGAGGTGAAGTTTTTTTTGGAGCATTTTGGGCCTAAACGAACCTCACCATCGCGCTTAGAAGGCCTGGGAGATTCAATTTTCATACAAAGTTCACCATTTTTTTCCACAATAGCCTCTGGGAAAAAAAACATTCCCTCTCCTAGGCCATATAGCACAAATTTCGAGGAGAAAATTTAAAAAAAATTCAAAAAAACATTTTTTAAATATTTTTGGGAACTGGCAAACGCGCCGCCACTGCACCACCTATGCATAGCCAGTGCACCACCAGCGGCCTGCTCGGGAGCCACCACGCCGCCACCATCACGCTGCCCAGCTTCCATCTCTGCCGGAGCCACCACCCACCGACCACTGCCTGGCCCCACCACCCCCGTTGACACCAGTTGATGTCATCCAAATGTCTGGTGATGGCCATATGGCCATCAAATTATTTCACGTCACTAGTTTTTTCCAAAGAGTTATTTGTCGAAGGGGCAATTGGTTTTTTGGCCGTATCTTTTGCATACGGTGTCCATTTTTAGAAAATGAAATATCATCGAAAAGCTCTTTCTAAGCCAGAGACAATGGTGCTACTTTGATTTGCCGATTCGATCATTTGAGTTCTTATTTTTGGCATTGAAGTAGAGACTTTTATTTCCTCCATCTCTGCATCTGGTGTCTAGGTTTTCTTCTAGTTTTTTGTGCTTTCGATAGTTACTTCTTTGTAGTACGGGGGATAGAATCATACTTTGTGGGGGGGTATTTTTTCCTTTCTGTAATTTACTTTAGAAAAGACCCTTCTACTTCTGTCTACTTCTTCTATCAATGGAAAACTCTTATGTCACCTACCTTACACCTCACAACTACCACACTTGGAAAGTATAGATGACCAGATTGCTTATGGCAAAAGGGCTATGGTCATGCTTCGATGAGGCTCTGCCAGTTCTTCAGAGGCCTTATGAGGCTCTTATGCAGAGAAATGGGATGGATGAGGCAATGGGCCTCATTGCACTAAATATTTCAGATGGGTTGTTGTTCCACCTGGATGGTTTGACCACACCCAGGGCTATGTGGAACAAGTTTTCCACCTTGTTTGGCACAATGAATCAATTCGGGGTTATCTAGATAGATGCAGAGTTCACCTCCTTGGTACTTGAATCATTCACCAGCATTGAGGACTTCTTGATGAAGTTCAAGTCTCTTTGATCTATTTTATAAGTTTCTAGAAAGACAAAGTCAGATGATGAGTGTATCTTTCTGATACTCTCAAAGCTTCATGGCCCTTATCAGATTTTCACTTCTACCTTCTACTCCACTATGGATGCACTGGGTGCACAACATGTTATGCCCTCTTTTGAGACTTTATGTGATAGGTCGACTCATGAGCATTCCAAGCTCAATCAGATTGATTCACTTACAGGTTCACAGTCACAGGCATTGCTTGTCAAGACACCTCAGGATACACAGAAGCAGAAGCCGAAGTAGATATTTGATTCCTCTTCTTAGCACTCTGCTAGCCCACCATCTTCTTCTAAGAAGGAGAAATAGAAGATTGAGAGCCCTACATGTTCCTACTGTCAGAAGGGACCTCATGATGAGTCACATTGTTTTTAGAAGAGATTTGATGGCTATGAGAAACAAATTGTAGATTTGTAAGCTCTCCTTCAGAAGAGCACTATTTCCTCTCCATCCTCTTCTACCTCACATGGGTTTGCTTTTCAGTCTTCTTCCACATCTTTGACATCTGGACAAGATTTTGGATAGGGTCATGCATTACAGGCTTCTATTGCATCCCCTTTACAGGTCCCTTGGATACTAATTTCAGGTGCTTCTCACCATATGGCATCTTCTCTGGAGATCTTCTCTTCTTTAGAGGCTTCTCCTGTTCCTCACATTCTCATGGGGAATAACACTATTATGATAGTCTACAGGAAAGGTTCTATAGGCATTTACAATGGCACATTCAATGATGTATTGTATGCTCCATCTATATCTGCAAACCTTCTCTCAATTTATTAGATTACACTTAGTGGGTCAGGGAAGACAGTTGAGTTCACAGCAGATTCAGTCTTCATCCAGGATAGTGCAACAGGATGCATTATTGCTATAGGGACAGTTGATCATTTCACCCATCTCTACACCTTCTCACACTTTGGTCCACCATCTCCATTACTGGAGCATAGCTCTCCTCTTTAGTGAGAGCATCATGTGGGGCGGGCAGGTCACTTGAACCTCTGTGTTGTTCCTGAGACCCCTTTTGTGACTACCTCACCACATCTTGTTGAGGTTTCCTCTCTTTAGCAAGAATCTTCTTCAACACTACCAGACCCTCTAGCTCCATTCATTGAGCCACCAGGTGTAGTTGTTGAGGATTCTATAGAGGACATTCATATCCTCTCACCTGACAGTGTCAGCGCACCTATAATACCACCTACATTGGGGATTCCCTTTCAGGATTCATGTGTCTACTCCTTTGAGCATCAGCTTGGCCTTCCAATGACACCTCATTTTTTGAGGTTACCTCTTCAATGTTCACTGCCTTTCACTCCTTTGTATTGGAGTCATGGTGATTTGTTCATCGATCCAGGGGTTCTTTCATTCTACGGGGGCTTTGGAGCCTTGACCCTCTCTCACAAGGGGGTTGGCAGCATGCATTGTACTTATGGCTTTGAGAGAGTCTCTTGAAGTCATTTTTTTGTCTTTTTCTTACTTTTATATCTCTTTTTGGAGAGGAGTTTTTCCCACTGGGTTTTCTCCTTTGTCTCTGGTTTATAGAGATTTCCTTGTATTGGGTACCTAATCAGGCCTTGTTGCCAGGACCCATCCTTTTTCCTAGTTTTATAGCTATGCTAGGTTAGCTTACCTCCCAAGATTAACTTAAGGGGGGGTGTTAGAGTAATTATATGTTCACACTTATTAATTAGATCACTTTGATTTAATTAATTAAGTTGTGTATTACTCTAGTTTACTTAAACTATCTCTTAGGTGCATATAATTAATATTTTATATTAATTATTATGTGCAACCTAGCTTTTTACCTTTTTTAGGGTTTCATTCACCTTATAGGTTGAACTCTTGTAATTATTTTTTTGACACTTCATATTGGAATACAATTTCTCTCACTTTATTGAGATTTTCCAATTTTTTGCATTTTGTGTCTTCTGCTTCCTTCCAGTAACAGGTCATTTGCATGCAGGTATTCTTGGTGAACTATGAAGTTGGATTTCTCAACTTCTATAGGAACATCATCTTTTGGAGTATCATCTAGTACTACATAATCATTTTATTTCTTCTCATGCTGCTGCAACAAATCTTTGTACAATACTTTCTCATTGAATATGACATCCCTGCTTCTTACAATTTTATGATTTTCAAAATCCCAAAGCCTATAACCAAATTCATCAATGCCATATCCAACAAATACACATTTCTTTGACTTAGCTTCCAACTTGGTTCTATTTTCAGAATCTATAAGTGCAAAAGCTTCACAACCAAAGGTTTTGAGAAAAGAATAACTCACCTTCTTACCACTACATGCTTCCTCTGAAATACCATAGTCCAAAGGAGTAGAGGGGCCTCTATTGATTAAATAAACAACAGTGTTCATAGCCTCTACCCAAATATTTTTGGGCAGCCTAGCATGCAACCTCATACTCCTTGCATGCTCCATTATTGTCATTTTCATGCGTTCAGCCACTCCATTTTCTTATGGAGTCCTTGGTACAATTTTCTACCTATGAATACCATTAGAGAAACAATAATCTTCAAATTATGTGCTGCAATACTCACCACCATTATCAGATCTAAGAAATTTTAACCTTTTACCAGTCTCGTTCTCAACCAAGCATTTCCACTTCTTAAAATTTTGAAATACATCAGATTTTTGTCTAAGGAAATAAATCCATAATTTTCTTGTTGCATCATCTATAAATGTAACATAATACAGAGAGCCACCAAGGGAAGATACCTAAGTTGGTCCCCATACATCTATATGCAGAAGCTCTAATCTCTCATTTTTCTTTTCCTTCCCACTCTTTACAAAACTAACTCTCTTTTATTTTCCATGAACACAACTTTCACAGAAATTCATATTGACACATTTCAGACTAGGTAAAACTTTCTTTGAATGAAGTAATTTCATACCTTTGTCACTCATGTGCCCAAGTCTATTGTGAAATAGTGTTGTGTCAGAATCTACAGCAACGGTTTGATGTTCTTCCTGCTCAACTGCAGCCACTGTTCCTGAACATTCATTATCTTCTAAAATAATTAAAGTAGAAGGAACAGTATGACATGTACAAAGATATAAGGTGCCTACTTTCACACCTTTTGCTACTACTAAGGAACCTTTTGAAACCTTCCAATTTCTATCATTAAAAGTAACTGTGCAACCCTCATCACCCAGTTGCCCTGCTGAAATTAAATTCCTACTCAGCCTTGGAACATGTCTTACCTCTTGTAGTAGTCAATGATTCACATTCTGCAACTTAATCTTAATTTTTTCATTTCCAACTATCTGACAAGGTTCATTATCTCCCAAATAAACTAGCCCAAAATCCCCTTGGACATAACCAAGAAAGTAACCTCTATGGGGTGTAGCATGAAATGAAGCCCCAGAATCTAAAACCCATGAATCATCAATACTTTCTAAAGAAAGAATCAAAGCATCCTCTTCAAATTTATTACTTACCACATTTACCTCCTTGTTTCCATCATGTTTGTCTCCTTGATCTTTCTTTTGAGACCAGTAATCTTTCTTCTTATGTCCTGGTTTTCCACAGTACTAGTAGTTGCTAGGTCCTCTTGACTGAGACCTCTTTCCCTTTGACTTCCCTCATGATTTTCCATGATTTCCAGAGTTGTTTCCTCTATCTCTTGTTCTGCCTCTGCTTTCTACATTCAATACACTACCTAATGTGGATGCCCCTAAACTTTTCCTATGAGTTTCCTCACTCAATATAACACCAATAACATCATCAAACTTTAGGGTATTAGAACTAGAAACAGAATTACTAACAGCCATTACCAAGCCATTCCAGCTTTCTGGTAAAGAACACAAAATCAAGAGAGCCCTAACCTCTTCATCAAAAGTAATTTTAACTAAGGCTAACTGACTTGTAACTATATTAAACTCATTCAAATGATTAGTGACTGATCCAGCTTCTACCATTTTCATATTAAATAAATACTTCATAGGAAATACCTTGTTTGAAGCTGAAGGCTTTTCATACAACTTCGCTAGGGTATCCATCAGATCTTTAGCTTTCATTGCTCTAGTAATATTGAATGCCACCAATTGTGCCAGGCATAAATGAATACTCCCCAGTGCCTTCCTATCCAAAATATCCCAATCTTCCTAAGACATTGTTGCCTCTTTCTTGGCTATTCCCTCTAATGGCCGCCATAGATCCTTCTAATAGAGATAGTCCTCCATTTGCATCTTCCATAACTGGAAGTTCTGCCCATTAAACTTATCAACCTTTAGCCTACCCTCATCTGTCATTTCTCCCACTTAAGTGAGAGACTCTCCCACTGACTTGTGAGACCTGCTTCAGAGAATAAATGAAAGAACAAATGAAATAACCTCACTCTGATACCACTTGTTAGGATTAACAAGGTAGAAATAACAATTATGTGCAAATATAACCAATATTAAAAAATAATAAACCACACAAAGAGAACACAAGACACAAAGATTTAATGTGGTTCACCTGATCCTTGGGCTACATCCACCAATAGTGAGTCCAATATTTTATTATCCAGTGATTACAACCTAATTACAGTTCATAATCCCTTATAGCTCAATTCTGTTGCAAGTACTAAAAATCATACATCATAATGAAATCCCTAACCCTAAGCCAATATAACAAGGCTTATGTTGGTTAACAATTTAACCCTAAAATACTTGACGAGTCAACCTAAGAAAAGGCTTGACGAGTCAACCTAGGGAAATGTTTGACGAGTTAACCCCAAACCCCATGATGAATGAAAAGTGTATAGTACTTTCCTAGATAGTACTTTCCTGATCAATCACCACAAGCTAACACTCATAAACAAGGTTTGGCCCTTTGTGCAAAATGGATTGTGCAATGTCTCACAGGCAATGAGGCCTAGAAAAATTTGCTTCGACACTGCATCTCTTTAGGGTATCCCTTACGCAAGTGTTCTTGGAAGGGGATTGGCTTTCAAACCCTTCTGGTTATGAAGACCCATGTTCATATCCAAGGTACTTTTATTGCCAAAAGTATTTGGAGAGCTTGGGAAGCTATCAACCCTTGGATTTGATGGGCTGGGAATGGTTTTTGTGATGGTCTTTCTCTTAACCAGCAAAATATTTGGTGGTCCCCTTTGTTTTCTCAGTAAGGGCTTCCTCTAGCCAAAATCCAAGGGATGAGTGCTCTTCGTTTTCACAAACATGGCATTCAAATGCCCAAATATTTTTTTTCCAGATCCACAATGAGTCTCCACTCTTAGGATGATCTCTCTGTTCAGTTCTGGCTCATCCGCCCATATCGTCAAACTTTTGACTTGCTTGTCTCGGCTATTCCACCCCATTTCTTGCATAAATTAGGAATACAGTCAGTTAAACCCTGGTGGAAAGACTTGAAATGGTACCCTGATATGCCATTTACCAATTACAAACCCAAGCTTGGATATTCTTTTCTTGTGCTTCATTTGCCTATGATTGATTCTCTCAATCATCGCTAGCACCTTTCATCCTCCCAGAAAACCTAGAGATGGTGATTTCATAATATTTGGGATGTTATTACTGAGCCCAAGATTTCTCACTTTTCTTGGTGTTTTCTTTACCAGGGTTTTCCTTTGGGAGCTCATCTCTGGCATTTGGGTGTGCCTGACCCTAAATGCCCTTTTTGTGGGCATTATGAAACTATTATGCACATGTTTTAGTTGTCATCGGGCTCAGAATTATTGGAACTGGATACATGACCTTTTTGTGCCTTTCTAGCCTAAGTCTTTTTCCTAACAATATGGTGCTCCTAGACAACTCACCCAAAATGCCTTCCCATTATACCCAAATATGGCATGCTTTCAGGATGGAGATCTTATTTTCTTTATGGAAAGAACGAAATGTTGTTCTTTTTTCTCACAACTTTCTGGATATCAATATTTCTCTCTATGCTAAGGCATGTTTATGTAATAATGTCATGATGTAGATTCAAGTTCAAGCTGATAAAGTGGCCCTAGAGGTCGCTCATTTATAGGAATTTCTACAACATTGGGGCAATGCCCCATATACAGTTGCTCGGGTGCCACCAAATTCTCTCTCAGATGACCACACACCACCCTAGGGCCGTCGTCATAGCTGGAGTTCCTCTATTAGGCATTCAAGAATGTCATGCTCTTGGCGCTGCTGTTATGCCTCTTCTCCTTCTTGGAGGGCTGCAAATCTTGGCTGGCCTCCCTTGCTTGTTTCTACTGCATCTTCTTTTACTTGGCCTTCGACTAGTTTCTTGCGTGGCCTCATGCCACTTCTAATAAGTTCCCCCGCCTGGCACTTGCTATTTCTCCCAGGCGGGAGGATGGAGAAAGAAGAAGATAAAGATTATGGTTAGTCACTCCCTGACTAGACCCTAGGGTCCAATGTTTGGGGCAATCCTCCTCCCTCTTTTGCTACTGCTCTCGCAACCTGAGGGTTTCTTTCTTATATGTTTTTTTTATGAATAGTTGTATGATTGTGGCCTGGTTACCATTTGACTCTTCACGAGGTGACTTTTTTCTCCCGGTCCCTTTTTTGTGAATACTATACTTTTGTATTTTTATTAATAGAAAAGGCCTCTATTCATAAAAAAAAATATTTTTATCTTGGCAATAATTATGTTGGAGCAGAATCAGGGGATCCATCTCAGGGAGTTGTCTTCCTTTCTATTGTGTTATTTAGTTTAATTTTTTAATTATTTATATTCTTCAAGTTTAATTTTTTCTTTTTACTTTGTGTTTTATGATCTACTTCTCCAGAGAGATCTAGATTTTGGTTGTGTTCAGGTATGAATACACATCCCCAACTGGAGCCACTGGTGGAACCCAAATCTACAGACATGAATTTGATAATTAGTCTCCAAATTGCTCACGAAAGTGCATTTTTATTTTTTAAATATTTGACATTTTATATTGAATATCTCTTAAAATTAAATAATGTAGTATTAATATATTCAGAAAGTATTTTTTTTCAATGCAAATTCATATTTAAACTCTTTGAAATAGTTGAGATGCATCTATTAAAAATAATTATTATTTCATAGTTTCCCTAAAATACCTATGAGAAAAATGATGTAATATTTTTGAGCACTACATTTAGGTCAAATGACCTAAATCCATTAATGTCAAAGCCAGGGATTATAATGAATATTTTAATTCAAATTATATGGCTATTTGCAATGTCATCATGAGAAATTTCTTGCATAGATGATTTTCACTCTAAATTTGCAAAATGAAGCTTTACTATAATTGTCTTAATAAAATATTAAAATAATATATTGATGATATCATATTTAACTATGTCACCCTTATGCAAGATTTCGTGTGGAAATTTAAAGAGTTTTACTTCAAGGGGATATTTCTCACCTCTATATTTTGATATCAATCATTATATTATTTAAATAATAATATAAAGGGAAGTGAATAGTTCCATTAATATGTTTATTATACTTTGATGAAATTATGTTTTGCATAAAAGTATTAGGGTGAAATATATTTAGGGTTACTTTTAGAAATATATGCTCTGTAATTATAATATTTTTACCCTATAGTGAATGTTTTGAAAGATTGATTACCAGGGTACATTTTTAGAGCATATGATAAATGGATATTTTAATTAAGTCTCAAGTATCCCTTAAAAGAATCTATTTTAATTGTAAATATGCCCTAAAGAGGATGATTTCTTTTTCCATATAATAAAATTTTAGGGCTATAATCTTTTTTCTTTTACATTTTTTTGATAATGCTTTTAGGCTTGTATTAGAAAATTTATTTCTAAGGATCATTATGACTAATGTTGGACTTTTACAAATATATATATCCAAATGATTAAATTTTTTTAATGGAATTAAAGTTGGATATGTATTTATATTTAAGAGGGAATACTTAATATCTTATGTGCTTTCAGTAATGTTTTTCCTATGTAATTTTTTGAAGTATGTTATTAGGGAAAGTTTTATTGAAAGTGTATTGATTAAAATGTATTAATTCTTTATATTCCTGAATGATATATTTTGTGGAGATTATTTTGGAGGAGTATGTAAAGATATTTTTTATTATGTTAAAACTCTAATGTAAATGGAAGCTTAATTTATTAACTTTATGTGCAGAAGTTTTATAGCTTATTTGCAAAGGAGAGATTATTCAAGAGCGGTGAGATGCTTTACGGGAATGAAGTAAAGAAAAGAATTTTACAAGAGACATGGGGAGAGATTTAATTTATTAAACATACTAATCTTTGGACGGTTAATATTTTATGTTGTAACTATATACTTAATGTTGCAGTTATTGATTAGGTTTTAGTTGTTAAATGACACATTAGTCTATAGCATGTTCACATCCTTTGGGTTTTATGTTTAAAGGATACTAAGACCAATGGAACAGACAAAATACAATTTTCTCAGAAATCTCATAGGATAGAATTTGATCAATAACTATGAATTATAAACTCTCATGTAGCTTTTTTCAACATCAATAAAAAGCTAAGTGTTTTTCTCTCATATTTATGGTAAAGTTTGAATTTTGATTCAATTAGTCCATTAGATAAATCTAATTATTTTAGATTGCTTCATTGTGCTAAATTCTCATGCCATTATAATTTGAAATAGATATATTGTTTGACCATTAGTTGAAAGGTGCGGTTGTCAAACTTTCCTTTATTCTATTGGTCTCTCAGAGAAGAGTTAAATCTAGTAGAACTAATTGTATAATCTTGTTTCAATTATAATTCATGTAGAATCTTTTGAAGTGATGATCTTGTTCTCATAAATAAGTTATTAAAACTATCTCTAGAGTTGTACATAGGATTGGATGAGAATTTGACTCCATTGCCCAAGTAGAGAGAAGGCACTAATCTTATCAATAATTGGAATATAGTCATTTAGTTCATTGTTCAAATTTTGTGATATTCTATTCCTTCAATCTATTTCATTTTATAAACATTTTTTCAAACATTTACTATTAATCAAAGCATTTATGTTTTTGCAACATTCCATATACTATTGTTGAGATACTTAAAATTTGATTCCTCTCAAGTTCATTTGCCACTTTGAGAGAATCTACAAGTTTATATTTAGTTATCTGCTATAAAAAGCCTTTGAACCAATAGATTTGGTTAAGGTATAGGCCCACCAACCTTGGTCCTACAAAGCCAGAATTGCAAAAGTTAAAACCCCTATTGTGGTTGAACTTATTCATTGGAAAAAATAATTGGATTTCCCAATATTGGATTGGCAAGTCCATATGAAATTCAATCCTTTATTTTTGGGCACCAACATGGTATGAGAGCATTGGTTCTCTTTGTGGTAATCTTAACAGCTTGAGGAAAAGATCCAATGATGAAGAAGGAAGGTCCTAAGTTCCTAAGTTCACAAGTCACAACTATACCATATGGAGTGACTGAATCAAGATTTATCTAAAAGGTATGGTGAAATAGTTTTGGAATCATGTCGAGCATAAATATGTTACCCCTGTTGGAACTCTTACTATAGATGAATTGAAGGAGAAGAAAGAGAATATACAAGCATTGGAAGCTATTATAATTACTCTATCTGATAATAAATACATTGACATACATGGACTAGAGACTACTTATGAGGTTTTGGAAAAGCTAAAAATAATCTATGGTGGAGACAAATATGTGCAAAAATCTAGGGTAGATAGTCTCAAGGACAAATATGATGACATGAAAATGGTGGAAGGTGAGAACATTTCTCAGTATGGACAAAGGATAAAGGAAGTAGTTGGTGCTATCAAAAGTGTTGGAGGTAACATTGAAGAAGAGGATGTGGTAAGTAAAATGTTGATAACCTTATTACCAGCTTATTCCATTAGATTTTTTGCAATTCAAGAGTTGAGAACAATATATAATATCTCTATTGATTGATTGATTGGTAATATTATTTCCTTTGAATTGAGTAACTATGATAATAGTATTCCTAAAGTTGAAGTATCTTTCAATGTCTCTTTGTCTATGACTTCAGTGAAAAAGGGTAAAGAGATAAGTCATGAATCAGCTAGTATGTCAAGTTATTCTAGGGAACTTGAATCCATTTTGGATGATGAAAGAAAGAAAGAAGAACTTGAAGCATTACTTACAAAGAGATTGCCTAGAGGTATTGGTAAATACAAAGGAAAGTTACCTTTGAAGGGTTTTTCATGCCACAAAATTGGACATATTGTTGTTAGGTCTCCTAATGGTGGGAAGAAGAAAAAGATCATAAGACTCAAGGAAAAAGAAAGAAACAATGTTATGTTGCAGTGGATGAAGTTGTAATTGAAGAAGAGTCTAAAGATAATGAAGAAGAAGAAATAGTATTTTTTGCGGTAAAATAAGACACCTTAGAAGGAAAAAAGGAAGTGGTCTCACACGTGGAACATAGTAAAGAGTGGGTTATTTATAGTGGGTGCTCACATCACATGATTGGTGATAGAAGCAAGTTCATAAAGCTAGAAGAATTTGATGGTGGTGTGGTCAAGTTTGGAAATAACACATCCTTCTTGGTAAAAGCTGAAGGTTCAATTTCTTTGAATGAAAAAAGCAATGTTGATGATGTTAGAAATAGGAAATACTGAGAGGGGGGGTGAATTAGTATTTCACAAACTTTTACTTTTGCCCACTTATGGATATATGAGATTAACTTGTAACTTGCATAAGAAACTAAACTTAATAATAAATGCAACCATAAAATAAAGGAACTCATAATACCATGTTTGTTCTCAAGGAAACCCTGGCCAAGTGAAAACCCCAATGGGGATGATATCCACAAATGATCCACTAATAAAAAGTATCTGGCTAGAGATATTGACCCTATTAGGAGTCTATTACATCCATATAGTGTCTATGTCCTGGTTAGAGGACTTTAGGCCTTGTTATAAGCCTTAACCCTATTAGGAGTTGGTATTACAAAATATGAATGTACAAAAGATGATATCACTGCCCAAACATGTAATATACAATGATAATCTTCAATACAAAAGATAGAATACAAAAACCTTTTACTGCTATTGAATATCTTCAATATTTTGATCTAGCTTGTAGGCTCTTCACAAAAAAATTTATCAACTCGCAGGGATCTGATCATATATTATATTTCACATAATACATAAATATAAAATCTCTTTACAACTTTACATTGCATACATTACTTTCTTACAACTTCGCATAACATAATATTGCTCTTTATACTAGCTATCTCAAATATAGATTATCAGTCAGCTTTCATATTATCAAAACATAATATTAACTCTTTTTCCCTTAGGGTTAACATCTAGGATGTCATCCCTACTTAGTCAAGTCATTATTTTGATAAATAAAATAATCCCTTAACTTAATATAATACAGTACTAATCGATGCTATGTTCTGGTCGACTCAACATTGTTTCTATAAAACATTGATATCTTTATCCGTACATGTCATACAGTCTTGCACTCTTAGATGTATCTTTAATATACCTTTTATAATTTTTATTCAAGTGTCCATTCACTAAAAGAACTTCTATGGAATTCATTGATCAAAATGGTCTATGTGTAGACAGATAAACACTATTATACTTAGACAATTTTCATAAGTACACATCCAAAACTTCCTCCTTAGATCATTTTGTCTTAACACTGAATATATGTTTCCATAATGACAACATCATGATATTCTACTCATCCAAATTTCCAACAATCTCCCCCTTTTTCATTAGTGGAAACATATGGGAAAATTGGTGAAGTCCCAAAAACTCCCAACAAAATTTCAAAAACAAATTTGTAACATTCTGCAACATTGTGTTACATGGCCATTACAGAATTTGCAAAGGATCTGTGGATCATACATGTCTACTTATTTCACCATAGGGATACTCCCCCTTTGATTATACTCCATACTATTTCGGATATGTATATCTTATGCATATAAACAATTTTCTCATACTATATTAGTCCCCCTTTGACAACAATGACAAAGGTGTCAAAGGTCAAAATTTTGATATACCTTCTTGTCTTCAATTTTGTAATGCTGGAAGACTTGAAATACAATCTATAAAGTTTGCCTTCAATTTTTCAATTTCTTTGTCCCATGTAGCCTTAACAGAATTTGATAGACAAAGTAATGCACATAGCCCATAGGATGCTATCTCAACTGCTCTAAGATTTGTGTAGGAAAATTTACCATATGATGTCTTTGATTAAAGAAATTCTTCTAGTTGATTCTGAAAATTAATGATTTTCAAGGTTATGTGTTCTTTGAGTAATACAAACCTCTTAAATTTTGTTTCCTTCTCATTTTCTAGTAATCTTATTTCATCTTGTATTTTACTTAATTTCTTCTCAGTATCAGTGATCTTCATGCTAGGATTTTGTAGCTCATTCACTGTGACTTGCAATTCTGCTTCTTTGTTCTTCAAATTTTCTAAAATGTCTAAGATGTATTTGTGTGACAAAGCACACTGACTGTATAGTGATCTTCCTCTCTCCAAAAATTTCATCAATTCCTTAATGCAAACATCAAGGTTGTCTAAATCATTCTTGATATTTTGACAAGTGGTTTGGAATAGTTATGCATCATGAAGTATTTGTGATTTCACTGATGCAATGTTGGATAGAGTAGTAAAATCACTATCAAAATCTTTAATTACAAGTCTCTTTCTTCTACTTGCAGATCAACTTCATTGACTTGAGTAGATATAACACCTTGAAGCTTATTTGTTACCTCAAGTAGTGATCCTTCTAGGCTCTTTACTTTCTTTTTCTTTCCAATTATTTTATTCAAAGATGAGATCAACTCTATTTGATCATCAACATCAAACTCAACTCCCAAATTAGCTAATACTGACTCAATTGGTGATTTTGATGAACTTTTTGTTGTGACCTTTTGTGGTGTGATTATTTGAATTTACTGGGGTATAGTCTCTATAGAGTTTACCTCTTTTCCTATACCTTGTTCCTCTTGCACTACCTGCTTAGTGACCTATGTTTGTGTTTTTTCTATTGCATTTACTTATTCTTTCTTCTCTTCTTCTGCATCTTCTTCCTTATTTTTTGTCTGATCTTCTTGTTCATTTACCATTTATCCCAAATTGCCAACATCCTCTCCTTGATCTTCGAAAGGATTTTCTTCTCTGTCAATGGTAGTGTTGGTTCCTTCTACATGCATTGATTCATCATCAATATGAATGGTGGGTGGTGGAACTGGTGTTTCTTTCATTTGTGAATCTTCTTTTGTTGTTTGAGTGTCCTATTCTGATTCACTCAATGATTCTCCTAGTCCAGAAGTCATTACTTTCACAAGTGCTTCCTCAGTTTCCTTATTTACTTCCTCATAATTGCCTCCCATAATTAGAATTGTTCTTTTTCTTCTTATATGGGTGTTGAGACTCTTCATTATTTCTTTAAAGTGATCTTCATCTTTGATTACACATAATTTTCTCACAAATCTTTCTCTTATTCCTTTATCCTCTTCTATTGTTCTCTTGTATCTATTGACTAATTTCTCATAGAGATCACTTGGTAGCTTATCTCTGATGTTCTCAAATTTATTGTCAGCAAGAATCATATGTCTGACAAATGCATTCTTAGGATTTAATTTTTCAAAGTTATTGTGCATGTGATAATATTTGTTTAGCTTAGTGAAATCTCCTTCATTTATGATCAAAGGATTCACTTTCTCAATTTTAGGCTTCCACTATTTCTTTTTTTTGCTACCTACCTCTTCTTCTCCTTGTGATTGAATTGAAACTTGACCTCTCATTTTCTTTATAGGTTGTGATTCTTCTTCTTGTGTCCTTATCCTTTCTACTAGAGAAAATATAGTCTTCTTCCTTTTACCTAGTTCACTAGCCATCTCTTTTACTCTTTTAGTTGGTGTTGAGGAGGTGGATCTAGTAGATTTTCTTGTGACTATAACTGGTGGCTTGTCCGGTCACATACTCATCTCACTAGGCTCAATGACATCTTCATCAATATTATGAATATCTAGAACAGGGATTGCTTTAGATGCCAAGGGTGGAACTATCAACACTTCCTTTTGTCCAATATCTCTTATTATTCTTGTAGTATGTTTCACAATGTTGAATTCATGTTCATTCATACATGTATCTTTTAATATCTTTTTAATTATATTGTCAGCCCTTTTCTTAGCTAACTTATGCACCTATGATTGTTGTGTTGTACTGAAAATTTCTTCAAATGTTCCAAATCTAGAACTTTTGGAATCTAATCTACACTTTAGTAATCTTCTCACATATCCTTTAGCTTCTTCAGATACTTCATATTCTAGAGGGTCTATGAATTTAGTCCTTGGTTCTACTACTTCAATATATGTGAAATCTATATCAACTAAAAAACATATCTCATTCTTGTACTTCTCAACTATTGAAGGTTGAATTCTTGATTTTTTCTTCATCTCACTTTGAAAGGTTTTAATTACAAGTGTAGCACTCTCATTTACTTTGTCAATTGGGTTTCTAAGATACACCTTGTTGATTCTTTCCATTGAACTTCTTTCATCATTCCAATGAGCTCCTATAGTGCAAGGAAATATTCTCAAAAGATGGAAAAACATGTAGGTGATTACGAATGAGAATCTGAATTGGGAATTCTTTGTTTTCTTAATCTTTTCAAGGTTTTCAATCAATTGGATCCTCATAATTTCACTCATGTCAACATCAACTTTGTCAACATACATAAGATAAGCTTCTTGTACCATACTTGCTGCCATGCCATCTTCCCTAGAGCTGGCACATAACTTGTTAGTCATTAGCTTGCACACATACCTCACATCATTCTACTCAATCTTACTAAATACTATGCCTCTTCCATTCTATGAAGACTTGGTTTTGTCTAGCATTGTTTTCTTCACATTCTTTTCATTCAATGGAATTGCACCTTTGTTGTATAGTCTTGTCACCTGATCATGTATCAAATCATATGTAATGTCTATCACACTATCACCCAACCAAAACTTCCCATTATGAATTCTTCTTTAAATGATTTTAGTCCATTCATCATTCTAAAATTCACAGTGAAACATGTATTTGATAATGTCTAGTTGACCTAAATATTCATATCCTTCCTTATAGGTCATATCCAGTTTGTATATCTTGTCATACTCCTCAGTCATACTACTATCTCCTATAGTCTCAATTTTACATTTCAAATATCCTCTTATATCTTCCAAATGCAAGACACCATTTGGTATAGATGATAATGCTAAACTAGGGTATTCCTTAGAGGGTTATATTGATTCCCTTCTCACCTTAGGTCTAGGTGTGTCCTTAATGTTCTAAACTAGGGATACATTTGTGATTGCATTTAAAAGTAACTATTGTAATAATAAACACTTATTGAAATACCTTGAAATCATGATTTAGGGCTTCCACATAGATCTAACAAAAATCTGTCTCCAAATCTTGCAAACTGCTTTCAATCTCCACTAGCTAGCTCTCTAAGACTCTTGTAAATACTTGAATGGTCAAATAATGACAATAGTCCACTTTTATCTATTAAATCCTTCAATAAATTAGTGTTGCATTAATTGCATAAGTGTATGCATGCCAAAAAGTTGTTCCTGGTTACCTGCAAAACTTCTTTCTCTTCGTGTGATCACATACATGCTCATAAATTGATGCGCTCTTAACCATAGCTTCCTTATATAACTTATTATCTTATCTTAACTTCACAAGGCTTGATTCAATTTTTGCTAAGCTCTATGCTATTATGATGCTTATTCCAATGCATAATTCATGAAATTTGATGCTTAATTAGTTTGAGATGGGTTTAGAATTGATTCAAACTTACTCTCAAACACTTCACCTGACTGACTTCCTGATATTATGGATGAACTTTCTTGATCTGTAGCTTTGACAAATATAACTTCTTCCATGTTACTATTATTTCCCTTTAGACTGTTGTTGGTATCCATATTTCTTCTGGTGTAGTTCACATTTCTTCTAGGATTAGCATTCCTCATGTTATTTATTCTGCAATATCTCATTGTGTGACCCATGCTATTAAAAATCTGACAAACTATAACATTGTTTCCATATCTCAGTCCTAACTGACTAATTTTTTATCTGCAATTTCTGGCAATGTGTCCAAAATTGTTGCATCTATAACACACAACTCCATTTCTTATATTGTTTGTTGCTCCAATAGGTATTTTATCTATGGGGTTAGTATTTCTAAATATTCTACTATTATTTCTATCTTTAGATCTAGGTTTCTTACAATCAATAGCTCTATATCCAAAACCATGACAATTATAGTAATAACCAAATATAGGTTTGAATTTATTACCTATATAACCTCTTTTCATGTGAACAAATGAATTACATGAAAAACATCTACCTTTGAATTCACTTCACATTTCTTTAGGTGATCCATCTAGCTTAGGTTGTTTAGGTACATCTTTAGATTGGTTAGACTCATATTTGTTTTGTTTCTCTTCTTCTTTGTTCTTAGGTTGTTGAATTTCTGGATCTAGTTCTTTACATTCTTCAATCTTCTTTGAGAATTTTTCTTCGAAATATCCAAGACCAGTTTTATCATAAGAAGGTTTCTCATAAGAAATATGTTCATCAATTTTTTCACTACTGGAATATAGTTTCTCAAGATGTTTCTTGGATTGGGCTAGTTCTCCTTTCACAATTGTATTATACTTCTCAAGTTCAGCATACTGCAACTTTGTAGTCTCAAATTTAGATGTTACTTTGGCAAGTTTAGATCTTAGATCTACATTTTCAGACTTTAGATTTGATTCAACTTTGTTGTTATCATCTTTCAGGATTAACTTTAGGTCTACAATCTTTAGTTTGAATGCTTTAGGATCTCATTCTCCTTTTTCAATTTTGAAACTTCATCACTATCCTTGGTCTAATTTATAGGTTCTTTCTTTGATTTTAGATCTTCTATCTTGTCTTTTAGTTTCTCAATCTAGTATTTTGCACTATCATATTTTTTCTTCAGAGTATCTCTTTCTTCAGTAAGAATATCAATCTATTCAAGAGCTTCATCTAGGTTTTTCTGTAACTAATCCATATCCATAGAGATCTTACTCAAATTGTTAGGCCTTCTCTGAGTAACTATGCTCTGATACCAATTATTAGAAATAGGAAATACTGAGAAGGGGGTTGAATCAGTATTTCACAAACTTTTACTTTTTCCCACTTATGGATATATGAGATTAACTTGTAACTTGCATAAGAAACTAAACTGAATATACTGAATAATAAACACAACCATAAAATAAAGGATCTCATAACACCATGTTTTTTCTCAAGGAAACCCTAGCCAAAGGAAAACCTCGATGGGGATGATACCCACAAATGATCCACTAATCAAAATTATTTGGTTAGAGATATTGACCCTCTTAGGAGTCTATTACATATGTATAGTTTCTTTGTCCTTTTTAGAGGACTTTAGGCCTTGTTAGAACCCTTGACCCTGTTAGGATTTGGTATTACAAAATATGAATGTACGCAAGATGAGCTCACTACCCAAACATGCAATATACAATGATAATCTTCAATATAAAAGATAGAATACAAAAACCTTTTACTGTTGCTGCATATCTTCAATATTCTGATCTAGCTTATAGGCTCTTCACAAAACTTGTTATCAACTCACACTAATCTGATCATATATCAGATTTTTCATAATACATAAATATAAAATCTCTTTACAACTTCTCATTACATACATTACTTGCTTACAACTTCGCATAACATAATATTCCTCTTTATACTAGCTATCTCAAATATAGCTTATCAGTCGGCTTCCATATTATCAAAATATAATATTAACTCTTCTTTCCTTAGGGTTAACATCTAGGATTTCACCCCTACTTAGTCAAGTCATTATTTTGATAAATAAAATAATCCCTTAACTTAATATAATCAATTACTAATCACTACTCTTTTCTAGTCTACTCAACACTGTCTCTGTAAAACATTGATATCTTTGTCTATATATGTCATACAGTATTGCACTCTTAGATTTAGCTTTAATATACCTTGTATAATATGTGTTCAAGTGCACATGCACTAATATTACTTATGTGAACTTCGCTAATCAATATGGTCTCTGTGTAGATAGATAAACACTATTATACTTAGACAATTTTCATAAGTACACATCTAGAACCTCCTCCTTAGATCATGATGTCTTAACATTGAATATATGTTGCCATAATGACAACATCATGATATTATACTTAGCCAAATTTCTAACAGATGATATCTATTTGAAAGAAGTCTGAGAAATAACTTGTTGAGTGTTGGTAATTTGAATGACAAAGGTTATCATCTAGAGTTCAAAGGAGGTATATGTAGGATACTTAGAAGCTCAGGAGATCTAATTGCTACTAGGAGGAAAACTATAGGTAATTTATTCCATCTTATTACTATTGTTAATAGCTATTTGGTTGCTAGACTTGAATATAGTTGGCTATGGCATAGAAGGTTTTTTCATGTGAATTTTGATAGCTTGATCAAAGTTAGTAAGTTAAATGTAGTTAGGGGATTGCTACAAATAGTTAAGCCAGACAATGTATTGTGAAAAGAAGGTTAGTAGGGTAAATTAACAAGTTCTACTTTCAGTAGTAAGGCATTTTCATTTGGGAATATATTGGATTTGGTACATACTAATCTTTGTGGTCCTATGAGAAAAAAGAGTTATCATGGTGATAAATATTTTATGTTATTTATTGATGACTATTCAAGGATGATGTGGGTGACTTTTTTAAAGGATAAATCTAAAGCTTTCTACAAGTTCAAAGTGTTCAGGGAACTTGTTGAGAATGAAACAAGAAAAATCTTGAAGTGCTTAAGGTTGGACAGAGGAGGAGAGTTTACTTCATGGGATTTTATTGAATATTGTGAGGAGAATGGAATCAAAAGAGAGATGTCAGCTCCAACAACTCCACAATAGAATGGTATTGTAGAAAGGAGGAACAAAACTATACTAGATGCAGCCAGGACAATGATGATTCAAGGTGATGTACCTAAGATGTATTGGAGAGAATATATTAGCACTGTAGCACACACATTAAACCGGGTACAAGTGAAGAAAGGAACAAATAAGACACCTTATGAATTATGGTATGGTCATAAACCTAGTGTTAAGTATTTCAAAGTCTTTGGTAGAAGATGTTATATCAAGAGAGATGAGTTTGCATGAAAATTTGATCCTAAGAGTGATGAAGGTATTTTCTTTGGATACTCTACTAAAATAAAAGCCTACAAGTGTTTTCAACAATAGCACAAACAAGATGGTTGAAAGTATAAATGTGAAGGTGGATGAATATCCTAAAAATTATGATGAATCTAGCAAGAAAGAATCAAAGAATATCCAAGAGATTTTTTATGTACAACATAAAGTGAAATATACAGTTGAACAAAACAATGAGGAAGACATGGCTTAGCTGGAAGAAGAAGCTCCTACACCTAAACTGGCTATTCCAAGGTATGTAAAGTTGAATCATTCTATTGATCAAATCATAGGTGATAAAGAAGCAGGTGTGAAAACAAGAAGAAAAATCAGGGAAAGTACATGTCTAGTTTTAAATTTTGAGCCTAAGATTATGAATGAATCTTTGAAGATTGACGATTGGATAAAAGCCATGAAAAAGGAACTTGATTAGATTGAAAATAATGATACATGGAGACGTGTTCCTATACTAGAAGACAAGAATGTGATTAGTAAAAAATAGGTCTTCAGAAATAAACTAAATGAAGATGGGGTAGTGATCCGCAACAAGGCAAGACTTGTATGTAAAGGCTATATTCAAGAGGGAGGATTATACTATGGAGATATTTTTCTCAAGTGGAAAGACTTGAAGGGGTAAGAATCTTACTTTATTATGCAGCATATAAAAGGTTTAAGGTTTTCCAAATGGATGTTAAATCTTCTTTTATAAATGGAATTCTTGACAAAGAGGTCGTATCAGCAGAAAATGGAAGCACTTCCCTTTAGGACTATTTTATCCCTCTGAGTAAGTGGTTTGGGATCATGTCAAATGCCTTGAATGGGTCTTTGGTTTGGATCTGGCTTGTTCCCCTATTCTGCCCCATTTTCCACTTCCTTTCTGCATGTTTCTAGCATCATGCTCTATGAATCTAAGGTTCTTGACTTCATGGTCAAGGTCAACCTTCTGGGTCAAGGTCAACCTCGACCCTAACCCAAGGTTTAAATTTTAGATTTTGAAGGTTTCCCAATGTCAAGTTTTGAAAAGATTTATTTCTCGCTTTCGGTTCAGCTATTTCAGGCTTCAAAATGGTAAAATCTTAAATGATATTTAATTTAGGTCCACTTCCAAGGGTATAGGATTAATGGGAATTTATTTCTCCTATGTTGGCCTCTCTAGAATTTTGTGCCCTAAACTAGTATAAAAGGAAGCCTTCTCTCATTTTACATCCATCCTCACTCAAGCAACATCCAAGATCTCAAGCATTATCAAGAAAGAACTCTTAATCAAGGAAGCATTCAAGTAATCATCTACATTCAAGCATTCAAGAATTAAAGTTCTCCATTGAAGATCAATTATTCAAGCATTCAAGCCTTTGAAGGGATTTAGTTCAAGTATTCAAGATTCATCATTCAAACCCTAGATCTATCCATCATGGTGGTGTGATCTGCCTTCAAGATCCTTTGTTCATCTTCAAGATCTAATAATTCTTTCTTCAAGGTGGATTCCAAGCATACAATCATGGAGGTTTTGATTTACATTTATGGTTTTTGATGTTGAGCCCAAGATTTCATATTAACATGCTTGTTTACATTTCAAATACAATTGCATATCTATTGAATATCATAGCTTCGTTGTTAGATCTACTTCTACTACTTGCTAGAATTCTCTATTTCAAGGTTAATTCCAAACCAGGGTTTGACCAAGGCAAACCCCTCATACAAACAACAAAACCATTTTTCTTGTAGGAACAAGTGAGGAACAGTGAATTACAGAGTAGATTCGGACACCCTTTTCAAAAAAAAATTGGGATTCGCGAATAGAATTTCTGTCAGAGCAGTGCATGTCAAGGTCAACATAAAGGGGTCAAGGTTGACCTTTGTTTAGGTCAAGGTTGACCTGGTTTAGAAAAGCAAAATATTTCTGGGTTTTCTCTGTCTTTGTGTTTCCAGGCCAGATCCAATTGCAGAATTTCCAAAAACTAAGTACAAACATCAGAAAATAGCATTTTCCAAACCTGCTACCTTTCAAGATAAGTGTTTTATTAGTTTTATATGTCCACAACATTTTCCACACACCACATCTATACACCATCCACAAAATCCATCATAAACCCAACATAAATATAAAAATATATCTTTATATATATTTTTATATATTACATTTTGGTGAACCCGCGATAGACAACTCTTTCTTTTTGGTGTTGGATGCTTTTCCCCTTTTCCTTAAGATTAGCTTAGATTTATTTTATGCTCTTGCATTTTAAAATTTAAAAAAAAAAACAAAAAAAAATCTATATACTCTATAAAATACAAAAATATTTCTTGCATTTCATTTACTATGAAGACCTTTAAGATGCTTTGGTGTATGGCTATTTTTCTTATTATTCTCCTCTTAGCATCTCTTTATCATACTTATGATTTTTATGAGAGTATTATCCATTTCATTATGTTTGTCACTCTTCATGTTTCACTTTCTTATGCTATGGTGAGATTGACTAATACTAGTCTTCCTACTTTTAAAACTTTCATTAAGGATTTATGTGGCGGACTTATTACTCTTTTGGATTATGTGAAGAATTTTGTAGATGATACACCATCTCCTAATCTTCCTACTCCTAATCCTATCCTTCCTAATCGAATTCCTAACATTCCCAATTCTTCATCTACTATTCCTAGTTCTTCCCACACTTATGATGAGGCTCAAACTATGGTTCATGATGCAAATGTACAAGAATTCTTGGATTTACCTTCCCCTTCTTATCCGATCCATGATGATATTAAAGGGAAGACAAAAGAAACTTCTTCTAAACCTACTATTCCACCTTATACAACCTTTTCTCATGATCACAATAAACAGTCACCTCTTGTGGAAGCTTTACAAGATATGTAGACTACAAAATATAATATGATGGTTAAACAAGGTTATAAGGGTTTAGGGCTTGGTGTTAAACATAGTATTAAATATCTAGTTCATCTATCCCCTAAACAAGATATGTGTGGTCTTGGATTTCCTCTATCTCAATTTAGGGTGGTTGATTTGGATCGTCGCCCACCTCTTCATGTTTTTCTTCCAACACCTTCCTTAGATTACCCTGATACTCCTCAAGATGTGGCTAAGAAGGTGAATGTTCAGTTAATGAATTCTAAGAAAGAAATGTTTAAACCTATGTTGTAAGATTATGTCTCCAAGTATAAATGTACTTTTCACTATATTAATACACATTTACTTGTTGATTGTGTGCATTTCAAGTTGTAGGTTAGAGAAAGAGCTATTTTAGGAATTATATCTCACTCTCGTGCAGTTTTACAATTCCTTCATAATTTTAATACAAGGAATACCCCTCACTTTTCTATAATGTAGATCTTTTCTCCTCTTGTCTCTTCACTAGGGGGCAAGAGGTATCTCTTCCATTTCTCTAGAATCAATTATGCTCTTAGCATGTATTCTATTTTAAGCATAATTGGTTATTCTTTCTATATTCTATCCCTATGGTTTTGTATTATGATCATAATCATCCATAGTTCTCTTTTCAAGATATATTTTTGAAAGACATTTGTTTTTCAAAGGTATCCCTTTCTTTCATCTCTAGGGGGAAAGGTTCTTCCTTCTTTCTCTTTATCTAGGGATCTGCTTTCTCTAGCTTAGTGCCATTTGTTTATTCTGCAACATTATTTCATTATACTAACTCATGTTTTGGCTATGGATATCCTTTTATGTGAGAGGTTATTGTCATAAGTCATCACCTCTTTTTTATCATGCAAATTATGTTCTTTATAAATTCTTTCCCTTGCTATAGGGTTAGAGTTTGATTCCTTTGTTCCAAGACTCCTCTTTGTCTTGATTGCAAGGGGCTTTTTGATTGAATCTTTGGTCCATCTTTGCTTTTCTTTGAAAGATGATATTTTATCTAAAGCACTCCTCTACAGTGGGGGTCTTGTTGATAAGATCTATTTCTCTTTGAGGATCCTTTTTCCATAAGTGACATATCCTTTTTCATGATTATCTATGTTCTTTGATGTAAGAGTCAATACCCTTCGCTAAGAATATAGTATACATTATTATTAATAGTATATCTCCTTACTTTGTGAAGTAGGTATCCTCCTCTTCCTTATCTTGTATAGTAGTTAGCCATGATAAGGAGGGGGGAATATATAGGGTCTCCCTTATGCTATAGTTTTCATTTTGCAATATGCTAAATCCTCGAAAGGTAACGCACATAATTTGTTAAATCCTAAAGAGACATGCATTTTCAATTTCAAATATGTTAAATCCTCAAAAGGTAATGCACATAAGTTGCTAAATCCTAAAGAGACATGCATTTTCAATTTCAAATATGCTAAATACTTAGAAGGTAATGCACATAAGTTGCTAAATCCTAAAGAGACATGCATTTTATATTCCATAGTAATACACAAATTTGGATCTATGGGTATTCCAAAAGTTGTCAAAAGATGCATTACAACTACAAAGCACAATTATGGGTGAACTATCAGGTTTGGCTACATGTTTGGCTCTCCCTCCTTGGTGATTCACAGTAAGGTGGGCATCTTACTAGGTGAGATAATCACTCTCTCTCTCTCTCTCTTCTCTCTCTTTTTCCTTTCATGCTAGTAGGATTAGATTATAAAGATATGTTATTTATAGTGTTTCTCTTGTCTTTCTTATGTAATCAGTTATGATTTTATGATAGCTTTCCAAATATGATATTAGTATAGGAAGCATTTCTTAGCAAGGTTTTCTTTGCTAGTTGATTTGGGTTTGTTTTTGTACTAACCCTTCTTTGTGTGTCTCTTAGCTTTATCTTTATTTTCTTTTTGTTTTCATATCCTCGTGCGTGTATGTTGAGTTAGAATCCTTGGCTTGGGGGATCATTTCCTCAACTAAGTGATATTCTACCTCATTGTGATCCATTGGAATCTTTCTTCTCCTTTTCCAAGAGTTTGCATCGAGTCCATACTCTTGCTAAAGTGGGGGCTAAATGTATCATCGAAAAATGGAAGCACTTCCATTTAGGACTAGTTTAGAACTTCGAGTAAGTGGTTTGGGGTCATGTCAAACACCTTGAATGGGTCTTTGGCTTGGATCTGGATTTTTCCCTTATTCTGCCCCATTTTCCACTTCCTTTATGCCTATTTATGGCATCCTTCTCTGTGAATCTGAGGTTCTTGACTTTAGGTTCAAGGTCGACCTTCTGGGTCAAGGTCGACCTCCACCTTGACCCAAGGTTTAAATTTTAGATTCTGAAGGTTTTCGGATGTTGGGTTTCAAAAAGATTTATTTCTCGCTTCCGGGTCGGTTGTTTTGGGCTTCGAAATGGTAAACTCATAAATGATATTTAATTTAGGTCCACTTCCAAGGGTATAGGCTTAATGGAAATTTATCTCTCCTATGTTGGCCTCTCTAGAAGTTTGTGCCCTAGACTAGTATAAAAGGAAGCCTTCTCCTCTCATTTTACATCCATCCTCACTCAAGCAACATCCAAGATCTCAAGCATTATCAAGCAAGCATTCTCAATCAAGGAAGCATTAAAGTAATAATCTACATTCAATAATTCAAGAATTAAAGTTCTCCATTGAAGATCAAGGATTCAAGCATTCAATCCTTTGAAGGGATTTGGTTCAAGTATTCAAGATTCATCATTCAAACCCTAGATCTATCCATCATGGTGGTGTGATCTTCCTTCAAGATCTTTTGTTCATCTTCAAAATCTATTCATTCTTCCTTCAAGGTGGATTCCAAGCATACAATCATGGAGGTTTTTATTTACATTTATGGTTTTTGATGTTGAGTCCAAGATTTCATATTAACATACTTATTTACATTTCAAATACAATTGCATATCTATTGAATATCATAGCTTCATTGTTAGATCTACTTCTACTACTTGCTAGCATTCTCTATTTCAATTTTATTTCAAGGTTAATTCCAAACCGAGGTTTGACCAAGGAAAACCCCTCATCCAAACAACAAAACCATTTTTCTTGTAGGAACAGGTGCAGAACAATGAATTACGAAGTAGAGTCAGACACCCTTTTCAACAAACTTTCAGGATTTGCGAACAGAATTTCCATCGGAGCAACGCAGGTCAAGGAATACATAAAGGGGTCAAGGTCGACCTTTGTTTGGGTCAAGGTTGACATGGTTTAGAAAAGAAAAATATTTCTAGGTTTTCTCTATCTCTATGTTTCCAGGCCAGATCCGACTGCAGAATTTCCAGAAACTAAGTACAAACATCAGAAAATAGCATTTACCAGACCTACTACCTTTCAAGATAAGTGTTTATGTTTTATTAGTTTTATATGTCCACAACATTTTCCACATACCACATCTATACATCATCCACACAATCTATCATAAACCCAACATAGATATAAAAATATATCTTTATATATATTCTTATATCTTATAGAGGTATACATAGAACAATCGGATGGGTTTGCATTGATAGAGAAAAAGGATATGGTGTGCAAGCTACAAAAGGAATTGCATGGATTGAAACAAGCACCTAGAGCATGGTATGAAAGACTAAACTCTTATCTTGTTAAGATTGGTTTTAGAAGACCAAATGAAGATAGCAATGTATACTTGAAGGTTGAAGGTGACAAGTTACTATTAGCTGAAGTATTTACGAATGACATAATATTTGGTGGAAATGATGAAATGAGTTTGGCATTTGAAGAAGAGATAAGGAAATTTTTGAAATGTCAATGATTGGAGAAATTAAGTTCTTCATTGGATTGCACATTTCTCAGCTAAAGGATGGTTTTTATGTCAGTTAGTCTATGTATATAAAATAAGTGTTCAAAACCTTTGGATTGGAAGACTCCAAGCCAGTTGGAACCCCCATGGTGACTAGATGCAAGCTATCTAAGGATGATGAGTTAAGTGTAGTGGATGCAACCCTATACAGGTCTATGTTAGGCAACTTATAATATGTTGTTCGTAGCATGCCAGACATTGCTCAAGAAGTTGGGATAGTGGCTAGATTTCAAGACAATCCTAAGGAGTCCCACATGGTGGTAGTGAAGATAATATTTAGGTACTTGAAAGGGCCTGAAGACTATGGTTTATGGTATACACATAAAGGTGATTTCTCCTTGAGTGTGTTTACTAATGTAGATTGGGAAGGAAACATTGATGATAGAAAATGTACAAGTGGAGGAGTGTTCTTCCTAGGAGGAAGACTTGTATCATGGATAAGAAAAAAGAAAAATTGCATTTCCCAATCTATTGTAGAAGCTGAGTATGTGGTAGCTACTATCAAATGTACATAGATTGCATGAATGAAGAAGATTCTAGAAGGAATCAAAAAGAAGGTAATTGAAATGGTAACTATTTATTATGATAATACAAGTGCAATTAACATTTCAAAGAATCTAGTGATCCATTCTAAGACAAAAAAAAAACATTGCAATCAAGTATCATTTTCTCAAAGAGAAAGTGTAGGAGAAAGAAGTTAAGTTGGAATATGTACCAACCATGGAATAAATAGTAGACATATTTACTAAGCCTCTACCCAAGGATACTTTTGAGTATCTAAGAGGTAAGATAGGGGATATACCCCTACCTAAAAAAATTAAGATTTTATTGTAGCATCAATCCCATGGATTCATTGAATATTTTTTATTATGGATTGATGTTAAGGGGACTACTCCTTAGGGGGAGCAATTAGAGGAGAAGAATATTGTTGTAGCAGAAGGTGACCTATGTTTTGTGGTGCCTTTGACATTAATGTTGAAGGGGGAGAAGACTTGGGAGACTAATTTGGAGTGTTGGAATTTTTGCAATATGGTGTTGGCATTCAATGGTTTTTTCATTGATGTAAACATATATTCATTTATGAAGGGTCGGGAATTGCAGGACAGTGCACAGGCATGTTATAGAGAGTGGTACATACATCATACAATGTATTAGCTCATGTGGGCTTAGATATATGTGCTAGGATGAGTATTAGACTTTTTCCTATGAGAAAAAAGGTTGATATGGTCATTTGTAAAAGTTATTGAAGGATTAGTGAAGACTAGCTAGCAGAGCCAGAAATAGGGGAACTCACAGAGTGAGTGGCATTGTTTTGTGCATAACTCTTATGTGATGATGGATTACACTATAAGAGCTTGGGATATGTTATATGACATCATGGAGAAGATTATTTTTTATCACAATGTGTTTTTGTGATCATCAACATCATATGTGACATGTTTTCCAACGAAGAAGTATTTGGAAGTCGACTAGGTAGGGTAACATATGGAAGGATAATTATCCTTAGAAAATTGATGGAGCAGACTATCTTGTGATTTATATTTGTTCTAATATGTTTATGGATGACTTTTGTGTCACCACCTTGGATAATGTAATCATTTGTAATGTAATGAGGTCCTATAATGGTTAACCTCTAGGAGATTTATTATTTGTAACTTGTATATGAGGAAGGCTTTTCCTTATAGTTGATATATGTTCTAGAGAGGGATATATGGGAGATGAAAGGCTATGAGATATGTTGTTTGTAGAGAAGAAGTTTTTTCATCAGTGTACAAGTGTGAATTATCCTGGTATGACAGTCCAGAGATCTTGATGATATTTTTTGTAAAGACTAGAAGGTGGATGTAACCTTATGATTATATTTCGGCCTATAGCTAGTTGTAATACCCCTAATAGGGTTTCTAACTCCTAACAGGGTCTATCCTTTAATAGGGACCTTCCTATTATAATAATCATCTCCTAACATGGCTAGAAATCCTAACAGGGTTTCAATACTTATAGTGCATATATTTGTGGGCATCACTCCCGCTGAGGTTTTTCCTTTAACAAGGTTTTCCTCGAGAACAATTTCTGGTGTTATTGTGTTCACATGTATTGTGGTTATTTTGAATTTGTTTACATATAAGGATTGATTTGAAATTAAGTTTTAAAACTTGGCATCAATTGACTCACCCTGATGAAGGGTGCTCCCCTTAATACCACAAACACATAACAGAAATAGAGAAACAACAACAATATGCAAGAACAGAAAATTGGCTTCTTATTATCTCCACAAATGTGGAATTACAAACTTTCAGAATTACAATATGCAAAGCCACATGGGCATTCCCTTACAATATTCTGTAGGACAAAGCCTCGAATCAATACCCAGATCTACTACCCAGAACTATTCTGAACTGCCTAAGACAATAATACAGCCTTCCTTATATAGGCAATTTTTCCACCGCCTGGAAGGTTCCAGAATTTTAGCCAATAAGGCCGACCAAACTTAGAATTATTTTATTTTACATTTTATTACATCATAGTCGGCTCAAGATGACCTTTGAAACCCGAACAGAAATTTTGAAGAAAATTATTTTTCGCCATTTCAGGTGGTCCAACTTTCGAAGACCATAAGTCATCACCAGTTGACCCGATCGGCTATTATAACCCCATTTCAGAAACACCACGAAGCGCTCTACAGGCTTGACCGATGCAAGTGCCCGTCACCCAAATTTTCAACCTCATTCGGGGCCTCTAAAGCCTTCAAAACTGAGTTCAAAGTTTCTGTACCCTGCTGCCAATACCGAAAATCTTCAATATCTTCCAATATACACTTGACCTGGCAATGAAACTTTACTGACAGACTTATATGACCAAAATGAACCTCCAAGAAAGAAATCAGATCATTCTGAGCACATACGAAAATTACCAAAAATAGTAACTCTCCATAAATAGCAGCTCTGCACAAAATAGCCCTTATTGAATATAAAAACAGAAATATTTTTGGGTGATGCAAGATTGCTCTTACACCCAGGATGCTCCTGCATCACACCCCCCCCCCCCTCTCAGTCGATTGAGACATTATTATTCTAACAATAGGTATTAGAGTTGTTGGTCCTCAGAGAGAAAGCTTGACTGCTTGAGGAAAAAGATCCAAGATGTCTTACTTCAAGAAAGAAAGTCCCAAGTTTGACGCAAACAACTTTGATGCATGGAAGAACAAGACAAAGACTCTTTTTTTTTTTGGGGCATGGATTATTGGCTAGTAACTAAGAAGGATGTTACACTCAAGGACGAAGATGACTTCGAAGATGCTTCCACAACTGATGAAGAAAATAAGTTATTTCAATACAACATGGTAGCTAGAGAATCTTTGATAAGTGCCTTATCTGAAGGTGAATTCTCTAAGATTAGAGTTCTGGATAGTGCACATGATATATGGGAAAGACTAATAACATTGTATGAAGGAGATACATACACCAAAAGAGCCAAACTTTAGAATTGGAGAGTGAGGGTGGAGACACTCCAAATGAAAGAAGATGAAATAGTAAGAATTTTTGTTCAAAGGGTTATAGAATGTGTAACAGGGATCGTGAATAATGGAGGAACTTACACTAAGGATGAAGTAATTTCAAATATTCTGAGATCTTTGACACCAATGTATAGAAGTAAAGTCAATGCAATAGAGGAGATCATTCCTTTGACTGTGAAGTTTATAAGGGAAATGTTAGTGTCCAAGCTAACAACATTTGAGATTGTAGAGATTAAGGAGGCTTTACCAAAGGTTGAGATAGAATTCAAGGTGACATTTCATAAAGACAGAAATGTAGGAACAAATATTTTAGGTTCTAGAAGAGCAAGCAAATACAACAAAGAATTGGGAGAATATGCTAAGCAATGGGAACACATTGAAGAACTGGAAAATAGTGTGGATGAAAAGATCCTATCCATGATCGCAAGAAGAGAAAACAAAGGTCAAGGTAAGTTTGAAGGCAAATTACCTTTAAAGTTCTTTAATTACAATAAGATTGGTCATTTTACTTCTAGATGTCCAATAAGGATTCCCAAGTATAAACTTAAGTATGGAAAATTTAAGAAGAATAAAGAATGCTACTATGTTGGTGATTGTGTATCTGATGATGATAAAGATATAAATGAAACACTTGGTTTTGTGGCAATAAAAGAAGAAGCACCTATCCGCAAAGAAAAGGCATTAGTATCACATGTTGAGAAGAAAGTCGATTGGATCATAGACAGTGGATGTTCACAACATGTTGTTAATATGATTTAGAACAACAAAGAGGGGGGGTGAATCAATTGTTCTCAGGTCCTGATGTATAAAATAACTATTCTTTAAATTAGATCAAGAAACCAAAACAAACTTGGTCATCACTGATTCAATAATAGAAACATATAGCTCAATAGTCCACTACCCTATTGTATCTAACTTGTAAAACATAGAAACATTCAAACCCAAAACATTCACACAAGTATTGACACCAGGATTTATAGTGGAAACCCAATATGGGAAAAACCACTTTGTAACATGCTACTATTATTTTCACTCTTCTAAAGTGAGCTCAGTTAAAAGCCAACCCCATCAAAGGTTACAATACACACTGTCAAGTGTGACCCGGTTAAAGGATTTCAATCACCCTGTTAAAAGTGAGCCTGGTCAAAGGACTTACATACACTCCATTAGAATGCAACCTTGTTCAAAGGATTTAACATATTAATGTTAGGTCAACCTCTGTTAAAATGATTTTGACTATTACAATGGTTAGAAAGTAGCAGTAGTATTGATCTGAAAACATACAACTCACTTTGCAAATATCAGATCCAATTTCGTACACAAATGTTGGTTTACTGACTTTGAAACTTTGCCATCTCCACTTCTGATCTGCTTGAAACTTTCCTTCAAGCAATCACCACACTTTTCCTTCAGCCTTTTCACTTATACAGTCAATAAAACTTTACTATTCTTCCAGCATCTACTTCACCCATGCATACATATACCTAATGCTTCGGTTCCCTTAATACTTTTCTCTATTAGGTTAACTTTTCTTTTGCCACTTAATCTCCTTTGTAGATCTTAGGGTTAGGTCAAATACATTGAATCTACCCACTTCATGTTCTTCATCTCCTCTTCTAGAATCATCTCAAATCTCATAAAGATTTACAATAAAACATTTTACAAAGCATTAAATGCTTCCATACAATCAATAAATAAAGTCAACACCTTTTACATAATCCAAGAATTCAACAATGTCGGCTCCAAATCTGAATTCTCTTCAAATATAAAATTGCTGATGCTCGGTCAATATTGTGATCATCCACTTGCTCTCCATGTAAAATGCTTAGTCACTACTAAAACTATTTCCTCAACAAATATTGTCTTCCTTGACAATTTACTAATACTCGGTCGACACTAGATTTTTGCTCGGCATCCACTAACTCAGTCAACTCTATCATAACTCAGCTTAAACATGATTTCTTCATTTTTTCTTGGTTAAGCCTACCAGTTTAGTCTTCAATCTTACTAATATAAACAATACATTCTCTCATCATTGTGCAACATAATCAAGTACACTTTGTAGTATCAAGATAACTCAACCTTTCCTTAGGTGCTATTGTTACCAACCTTTCTGTCCCTTCTCACCATAGATATAGTACTTTCCTAAGTAGCAATAGTCTTACCAATTAAGGTTTGACATCAATGACAATACAACAATTGTTTCAATTGTAGTTTCCAACAATCTCCCTATTTGGCATTGATGGCAACACCATATGATATCACCTGAATAACACATGGATTACCAACCAATCCAAAAAAATTATCTGTCCATCAGAGAAAATTTATAATATCCTTAGCTTCATTCTGATTCAGAATCAGTAAATCTCACTTCTGTGACCATCAGAAGTATCTAGATCTCCCTCTATCCTAATCTTTCATTTCAATTCATCATCTCCCTTAATTTCAGTGTCATGTGTTATAGTATCATTTCAGTTCAATCTCCCTCTTTGACAAAAATGCCAAAGCAGCAACTCAAACATACATCCAATAGATGTAGATATATTTATTCAGCATAGTGTTTCTCCCTCTATCATCTTTCTTATGACTGATTTGTTATCTTTGTTTCTTCTTCACAGCTCTAGGATAGTCCTAAAGTGAGACAATCTTCTACATCAATGTGTCAAATGTTCTATTGTAGCATATTTGATGCAATGCTCCTAGCTTGGCTAGGTAGCCTTAGTTAGGGGAAGGACCCCTAATTGACTTCTTAGGTACTCATGAGCTTCTTTAGGTAAAGCTTTAGTGAATATGTCTGCCAATTGTTCTTTTGTATTCACATATTCCATTCGGACGTCCTTGTCTTGTACCAATTCCCTCAAATAGTGATACTTGATTGCTATGTGCTTGGTCTTAGTGTGCATTACTGGATTCTTAGAAATATTGATAGCACTTATGTTGTCACAGAAAATAACAACAGGTTCAGTGATTCCTTCTTTCATGCCTATCAACAACTATTTTATCCATATCAAATTTGAACAGTTTACTATAGTAGCAACATACTCAGCTTCAGCAGCAGATTGGGAAATGTTATTTTGTTTCTTGCTTGTCCAGGAGACTAATCTCTGTCCAAGAAAGAAAGCTCCACCACTAGTGCTCTTTCTGTCATCTACATTTCCTACCCAATCAGCATTAGTATATACTCTAAGTTCAAATTTGTCGTTCTTCTTGTAGTATAACCCATAGTCAGCAGTTCCTTTCAAGTATCTCATGATTCTTTTCACTGCCATCATGTGTGTTTCCTTAGGATTGGCAGAGAATCTTGCCACAATCCCAATAGCTAATGCAATATTAGGTCTACTATGTACAGCATACTGCAATTTTCCAATCATGGATCTGTACAAAGTTTGGTTAACTTCTGCAGCATCATCATTCTTAGATAACTTTTGTCCAGTAACCATAGGAGTTCCCATTGGTCTAGCATCTTCCATTCCAAAATTTTTCAGTATTTCATTAACATACTTAGACTGTGTAATGAAAATACCTTTCTTCATCTGATATACTTGTAAACCAACAAAGAATTTGATCTCACCAAACATACTCATCTCAAATTCAATTTTCATTTCATGTGAAAAAATTTTACACAATGCATCTTCTCCACCAAAAATAATGTCATCAACAAAAATTTTGGCCAACAAAATACCTCTACCTTCTTCATCTTTCATATACAGATTGCTTGTGTCATTTATCCTGGAAAATCCAATCTGTATTAGATAATTATGCAACCGCTCATACCATGCTCTGGGAGCTTGTTTCAATCCATATAAAGCTTTGTTCAGTTTGCATACCATGTGTCTTTTGTTTGGATCAATAAAACCTTTTGGTTGTTCTATGTAAACTTCTTCTTCCAATGTACCATTTAAAAATGCAGACTTGACATCCATTTGATATACCTTGAAATCTTTATAAGCAGCATATGCAAGCAGAGTTCTGACTCCTTCCAATCTAGCTACAGGGGAAAATGTCTCCCCATAATCAATTCCTTCTTCTTGTGCATAGCCTTTGCATACTAGTCTAGCTTTGTTCCTAGTGATTTCACCTTTTTCATTCAACTTGTTTTGAAATACCCACTTTGTTCCTATAACATTCTTATCTACAAGTCTCGGCACCAGAGTCTAGGTTTCATTTTTCTCAATCTGGTCAATCTCTTCATTCATTGCTTGTATCCAGACTTCATTTTCTAATGCCTCTTTAGTTGTCTTAGGTTCAAATTCACATAGTAAGCATGTTGGATCTTTTGTCTTGCTTCTGGTTTGAATTCCAGAGTCTCTATCTCCAATTATCTATTCAAGCTTGTGATGTCTTCTTACATATTTTTCCAAAATAGGTTCATCATTTTTCTCTTTTATTTCATTAGGGTCCCCAACAAGATTGTTAGATTCAACTTCTAAATGCTTGGCAACCTCTTCTTGATCCTCAACAGCATTATCTTGTAGCTTGTCATGTTCTTGCTCTCTCTCGGCACTGTTTTCCTTATGCTCAGCATCATCTATCTGTTGCTCAACATTGCTTACCTAAGACTCGGCATCAGGTGCAGGTCTATTACCTGCCTCTTCTATTTCCTCAATGTACACAAAAGATCTATAATATTTTGGTTCTCTTTTTCTATCAGCCTCATTTCTTTCTGCATACTCATCAATTTTTACATTCACACTTTCCACAATTTTGTTAGTGTTAGAGTTCAAACACTTATAAGCTTTACTTTTTGTGGAGTAGCCTAGGAATATGCCTTCATCACTTTTAGCATCAAACTTTCCATTCCCATTGTCTTTCAATATGTAACACTTGCTTCCAAAGATTCTAAAGTATTTAACACTCGGTGCATGCCCATACCATAATTCATAGGGTGTCAGATTTGTACCTTTCTTGATCTGTACCTGGTTAAGAGTGTAAATAGCTGTACTTATAGCTTCTTTCCAGTATTTCTATGCCACATTCTTTTCAATCAATAGTTTCCTAGCACAATCCAAAATAGATATGTTTCTTCTTTCTGCTATGCCATTCTGTGGAGGTGTCCTAGGTGCAGACATCTATCTTTTGATTCCTCTATCATTGCAAAACAGATTAAATTCATTTGATGTAAATTCTCCACCATGGTAAGATCTAAGACATTTTTAGGTTCCTACCTGTCTCCTTCTCAACCTTAGCCAAATACCACTTGAAAAATTGAAAAGCATCAAATTTTTCCTTTAGAAACATTACATGCATCATCCTAGTATGATCATCAACAAACATGATAAAATATCTAGCACCACACTAACTTTGTACACCCATAGGTCCACAAAGGTCAGTATGAACCAAATCTAAAATGTGTTCAGAAGTAAAGGATTTGCTCTTGAAACTTGACTTAGTCATTTTTGCTAATTGACATTCTTTGCAAATCACATTCTTAGGTTTCTTCAATCTAGGTAGGCCTCTTACTTTCTTCTTCTTACTTATCTCTACCAGATTGTCAAATTTAACATGACATAGCCTCTTATGCCATAACCAAATGTCATCAAGTTGTGCAAACATACATATTTCTTCAAATAGGTCAAGATAGAACAAATTACCTCTAGTTTGCTCGCCACTTCCAATCAGTTCACCAGTAGCATCAAATATTTTAGCTTTCTTGTGATGAAATTCCACTCGGTAAGCAGTTCTATTGAGCTGAGCAACACTTAACAAATTATAATTCAATCCTTCAACCCAATAAGAATTTTCACAAGAGATCTTATTGGTTAGTTTTATCAATCATTTTCCTCTAACAAGACATGGTGCATCATTACCAAATGTTACACTTTTACCTTTATAATGATGTAGGGTCTCAAACTTACTCTTGTCACCAGTCATGTGATGTGAACAACCACTATCAATAATTCATTTATCATTCTTGTTCACATAGGAAATCAATGCAGTTTTCTCATCCTCATCAGATTCATCTTTCATTGCAACATAGACTACCTCAATTTCAAAATCATCACTATCAGTGTCAGTCTCTTCTTCAGCAATGTAATAGGATTTCTTACCTTTTCCTTTATAGTCTTTGTACCTTCGGTAGCCTTTGTCATCTCTTCTATCTTTATGTCTATTATTTATTTCTTCATCTTTATCCTTCCTGTCAGGACATCTAGTAGCTATATGACCGACCTTGTTACATGCAAAACATATAATAGGGAGTTTACCTTTGTATTTTCCTTTTCCTCTTCTTAGTCTTCTAGCCATAAGAGCTTCTAGATCTTCAAGATCTTCATCAGAAATGTCACTATCATCTTCAATTTCACTTTCATTTTCACTGATGCATCTTTCTTTTTCCTTCTTAGGCTTGTTTAGGACTAACTGTGACTTGAAAGAAGATTCAACATTTCCAATACTACCAATAGTGAAATTATCATAATTAGATAGTTCAAAAGCAGTTAGCTTGCCAATCAAACCTTCCAAAGTAAGCACATTTGCAAAGTTACATCTAGATTCCTAAATAGCTAAGATCTTAATAGCATATATAGGATGCAGAGTTCTTAACACTTTTCCAATTATGGTCTCATCATCAATAGTCCCATTTTCTCCTCTAATAGAATTCACAACCTCTTTTATTCTACCACAATATTGTGCAATGTTTTCATTTTCATTCATTCTCATTTCATCAAACTTACCTCTAAGATTCTCAACTTTAGCTTTCAGTACATATAGATCACCACCATAGATCTTTGCAAGAGTGTCCCACATATCTTTAGCAGTTGTGCAATCCTTAATGTCCTCAAATTTCAGATAGCTTAGGGTAGATGCAATTTCCAGCATTGCCTGATTGTGTTCTTGCTTGGCTCTCATTTCCTCAACAGTCAAAGGTGCAACAGGTGTGACATAGTCATGCTCAATGTAGTACTTTGCAGAATCACCAATACCAGCCAGTTGTAGCTTCATCAAGCTTTGCCATGCAGGGAAGTTTTCCTTATTTAGCTTCGGTACCTCCTTCTTATACATCTTGATCATTTGCTTCAAGCCCCTTTAAACTTGCTTTCTATAAACACCAATAAGCAACACAGCTCTGATACCAATTGTTAATATGATTTAGAACAACAGAGAGGGGTCATGTCCTGATGTATAAAATAACTTTTCTTTAAATCAGATCAAGCAACCAAAACAAACTCAGTCATCACTGATTCAATAATAGAAACATATAACTCAGCAGTCCACTACCCAGCTGTATCTAACTTGCAAAACATAGAATCATTCAAACCCAAAACATTCACACAAGTATTGACACCAGGATTTATAGTGGAAACCCAATATGGGTAAAACCACTTTGTAACATGCTACTATTATTTTCACTCTTCTGAAGTGAGCTCAATTAAAAGCCAACCCTGTCAAAGGTTACAATACACACTGTCAAGTGTGACTCAGTTAAAGGATTTTAATCACCCTGTTAAAAGTGAGCCTAGTCAAAGGACTTACATACACTCCATTAGAATGCAACCTTGTTCAAAGGATTTAACATATGATTGTTAGGTCAACCTCTATTAAAATGATTTTGATTGTTACAATGGTTAGAAAGTAGTAGTAGTATTGATCTGAAAACATACAACTCACTTTGCAAATATCAGATCCAATTTCATACACAAATGCTAGTTTACTGACTTTGAAACTTTTCCATCTCCACTTCTGATCTACTCAGAACTTTCCTTCAAGCAATCACCACACTTTTCCTTTAGCCTTTTTTCTTATATAGTCAATAAAACTTTATTGTTCTTCCAGCATCTACTTCACCCATGCATACACATACCTAATGCTTCGGTTCCCTTAATACTTTTCTCTATTAGGTTAACTTTTCTTTTTCCGCTTAATCTCCTTCATAGATCTTAGGGTTAGGTCAAATACATTGAATCTACCCACTTCATGTTCTTCATCTTCTCTTCTAGAATCATCTCAAATCTCATAAAGATTTACAATAAAACATTTTACAAAGCATTAAATGATTCCATGTAATCAATAAATAAAGTCAACACGTTTTACATAATCCAAGAATTCAACAATGTCAGCTCCAAATCTGAATTCTCTTCAAATATAAAATTGTTGATGCTCAGTCAATACTATGATCATCCACTCGGTCTCCATGTAAAATGCTCGGTCACTACTAAAACTATTTCCTCGGCAAATACTATCTTCCTCGGCAATTTACTGATACTCAGTCGACACTATATTTTTGCTCGGCATCCACTAACTCGGTCAACTCTGTCATAACTCAGCTTAAACATGATTTCTTTATTTTTGCTCGGTTAAGCCTACCAGTTTAGTCTTCAATCTTACTAAGATAAATAATACATTGTCTCATCATTGTGCAACATAATCAAGTACACTTTGTAGTATCAAGATAACTCAACCTTTCCTTAGGTGCTATTGTTACCAACCTTTCTTTCCCTTCTCACCATAGATATAGTACTTTCCTAAGTAGCAACAGTCTTACCAGTTAAGGTTTGACATCAATGACAATACAACAATTGTTTCAATTGCAATTTCCAACACATGTGACAGCTGATAAAGATAAATTTGTTAAGCTAAACACATATGATGGTGGTTTTGTCAGGTTTGGTGACAATATGCCTAATCCAATCATGGGAAGAGGATCTATTACTTTGGATGGTAAAGCTAATACCAATGATGTTCTACTTGTTGATGGATTAAAACATAATCTACTAAGTGTTGCTCAATTGGTTGACAAGAGTTATCATCTACAATTTAAGGATAGACATTGCACAATTAGAAGTGCTAAAGGAGATCTGATTGCTTCAAGTACTAAGACAAGAGAAAATGTATTTTAGTTGAACTCAATAGAGGTAAATTATTTTATTGTTAAAATTGATGAAGGATGGTGGTGGAATAGAAGGTTTTTTCATATAAACATTGATAATATTGTAAAGGCAAGCAACATTAATGTGATTAGAGATCTACCTAAGATTGTGAAGCCAGCTAAAACAACTTGTAGATAGTGTGTAATGGCAAAGCAAACAAGGAATAGCTTTCACAACAAAGTTTTTTTAGCCGGAAACAAATTGGATTTGATTCACACATATCTATGTGGACCTACACAAACTAGGTCTTACTTTGGTGATAGGTATTTCATTTTACTTACTGATGATTATTCTAAAATGATGTGGGTAGGATTTCTTAGAGAGAAATCAGAAGCTTTTGGAACATTCAAGTATTTCAAGGCAAGAGTAGAAACAAAGTCTGATTTGAAGATCAAATGTCTAAGATCAGAGAGAGGTGGAGAATTCATATAAGGAGAATTTAATGCTTCTAAAAAGAGCATGGAATATTGAGGCAAACTTTTGCACCTAGGACACCACAACATAATGGTGTACCTAAGAGAAGAAATAGATCAGTTCTTGATGTTGTGAGGACTATGTTGATTGAACAAAGACTTGTAGACATGCACTAGAGAGAGGTAGTTAACACCACAGTGTACACAATGAACAAAGTTCAAATTAGAGATGGTACTGGTAAGACACCTTATGAGCTTTGGTTTGGTCATACTCCTACTGTTAAGTATTTCAAAAAATTTGGTAGAAAATGTTTTATTAGAAGAGATGATAGCATAGGGAAATTTGGTGCAAGAAGTGATGAGGGAATATTCCTTAGGTACTCTACAAAGAGTAAGGCTTATAGATGTTATGATCTGAGAACAATAAAGATGATTGAAAGTGAAAATGTCAAGATTGATGAAAATTTTCAAGTATGGGAAAGAACTTGTGAATTTAACCATCATAATCCAGCATGGGAAGAAGGACTAAATTAGATTAATTAGAGTCTAAATCAAGGTCACAATGAAGAACAAGAACACAAAGCAACTCAAGATCAGTTGCAAGATTTTTTGATGATGGATGACAATATAGATATGAATCTAAATGAGAAACCAGAGGTATTTAGGACACCTAAATATGTGTAGAGGGATCACCCTCAAAACTAGATTATTGGAGACAGTAGAAAAGGTACTAGAACAAGGTTGTAGAACAAAGAAGCAATATGTTTGATTTCATAGGTTGAGCCAAATAATACTCATGAATCTTGCAGAGATGAGTCGCGGATCAAAGCAATGAAAGAACTAAATTAGATACAAAAGAACAACACTTGGGAATTGGTACCTAGACCTAAAGATAATAATGTTATTGGCACAAAATGGGTATTCAGAAATAAGATGAATGAAGATGGTGTTGTGACTAGAAACAAAGCCAGATTGGTATGCAAGGGATATTCACAACAAGAAGGAATTGACTTTTAGGAAACTTTTGCACCTATTGTGAGGTTGGAGGTAGTTAGGTTACTCTTAGCCTATGCTGCATATAATGATTTCAAGGTCTATCAGATGAATGTCAAGTCATCATTTCTCAATGGTGACTTACAAGAAGAGGTTTACATTGAGTAGCCTGGTGGTTTTCCTTTATTAGGTGATAAAGACATGGTTTGTAGATTGAAGAAAGTATTATATGGACTGAAACAAGCACCTAGAGCTTGGTATGACAAATTGGATAGGTATTTATTACATCTTGGTTTTAAAAGAGGTTTTAAAATTGATGCTAGAAGTGATGAAGGCATATTTCTTGCCCATTCTACTAGAAGTAAAACTTATAGATGCTACAATCTGAGAACTAGGAAGTTGGTTGAAAGTGCTAATGTGAGAGTGGATGAAAAGTTTCAAGTTAGAGAAAAATATTGTGGCTTTAACCCTTATGAGATTTCTTTTGAAAATGTGGATACAAATCAGGACAATATAAAGACAATAGAGAATGAGAATGAAAGGAATGAAGCATCTCAGGATGTCTTGGAAGTTGGCAATGACATAAGTGTGGAGTTGAGGGAACAAACCACACCTAAATATGTTTTAAGAAATCATCCTAAGGATCAGATCATTGGTGATAGTGGAAAGGGAACTAGAACACAATTATAGAATAGAAAAGAGAGGTCATAAACTACAAATGCAATTTTCTTGATCTCACAAATAGAACCACAGTCCACAGATGAGGCATGCAAAGATGATTCATGGACTAATGCCATGAAGGAAGAACTAGAGAAGATTTAGGAGAGCAACATATGGGAATTGGTACCAAGGCCTAAAGAGAAAAATGTGATTGGTACCAAGTGGGTATATAGAAACAAGATGAATGAAGAAGGCATCGTTGTTAGAAATAAAGCTAGATTAGTATGTAAAGGGTATTCAAAACAAGAAGGAATAGATTTTGAAAAAACTTTTGCACTTGTTGCTAGGATTGAGGCAGTTAGATTATTCTTAGTTTGTGTTGCTTATAAAGATTTCAAAGTATATCAGATGGATGTGAAATTAGATTTTCTTAATGGAGACTTGGAAGAGGAAGTATACATTGAGCAACCTGATGGATTTCCTTTACTAAGAAATGAAGATCTAGTTTGCAGGTTGAAGAAGGCTCTGTATGGAAGAAAACAAACACCAAGAGCTTGGTATGCAAGATTGGATAAGTATTTGATTCATTTGGGATTCAAGAAGGGCAATGCTAACAATAATGTATACTTAAGAATCAATGAGGAAGGTATCTTGATTGTTAAAAAAAAAATTGATGACATTATTTTTGGAGGAAATGAGGAAATGAGTAACAAGTTTGCATAAGAAATGAAAAGTGAATTTGAAATGTCTATGATTGGGGAGATAAAATTATTTCTTCAACTACAGATCTATCAAAGTAAAGAAGGGATATTCATATCTCAGACCAAATATCTCAAAGAACTATTGAAAAAGTTTGGCATGGATGCCAATAAACTTGTTGGAACCCCTATGGTAATTGGAACTAAGTTATCTTTGGAAGATGAAGCAAAGAATGTACCTCAGACAAGGTATAGATCAATGATTAGAGGTATTCAGTACCTAACACATACTAGACCTGATATTGCTAATGTTGTTGGAATTATTGCAAGATTTTAAGAAGATCCTAAAGAATCTCAGCTTATGGCAGTAAAAAGGATATTTAGATATCTAAAGGGTACATTGATGAACTACAACTGATTTAGAACCTAATTAAAGATCTATGATTAGAGATCACCAAGTTGTTGATTAGATATGTAATATGATTGAATTAGTAATATGTTGTCATTGATGTCAACTAGTTTGACAGCACTTATTTTGTAAGTTACAATACCTAAACATCTATAGAAAAGGAGTAAAAGAGATGAAGAACAGAAATATCTACATGAGGAAGATGTATGTGACAGATGAGGATAAGGAATACATTGTGTAACTTATTGATGATTCTATGACCTTATGTTATTGACTTGATTATGTTTCATTCATCTATGATGAGGAAAAGAACTGAAAGACACAAGGTAGTGTGGTCGGTTGATGAAGCATCACAGTATACATTGAGCAGTGTAGTGTATACCGAGTACAATATAAATTGAGCTTGTGTTCACTGATGCATTTCTTTGTTAACCGAGCAGGAGAAAAGAACTAAATGATTAGTTTAGCCGTTAAGGATTGATGGGCTATAAAGTACATCGATATCAATGATGGAGATAATGTTTGTTATGAAGATCAACGACTAGCATAATTCAAGGAAGATCTAAAGGATGAAATCAAAATGTGATTACTGGCACATTAGCCAAGGAAGGTTTAAGCGGCAAAATGGATGAAGGAGAATAAGTGGCAAAATCTTATGGAGGAGAATAAAATGGTTTACTTGTCTATTTAAGAGACTAAGGTTTCATTATGAAACTTATGCTGGAAGAAGGAGACTGCAAAACTATCACATGAACAAGCTTCATGTATGCCTAATCAAACGGGTTAAGGAGAACTGAACTACAGAGTTTACTGAGTGTCAGAAAGCTATTACTGAGCGACAGTAAGTCATTGATTATTGTTGATACAAAATTGATATACTGATCAAAGGATTTGTATGGGCTTAACATAGATCTGATAATCTACAATTGAAGTTGTATTATGATCAGATCAATTGTTGTTACATTTTAACCATTGTAAATAGAGAAATCTCTTAACACAGTGGACTTGAAAGTATTTTATGTATCATTCATAGAATGAACATTGTTATCCTATCAACCCCATAGTGAATGTTGGTTGGATGATAACGGTTGGTCTAAAATCCTCTAACAAGGTCACACCTCACAGTGTGTTTGTAACCTTTAACAGGGTTAGGTCTTCACTGACCTCACTTCAGAAGAGTGAACATTTTTGGGTTGCCGGTCCCAAGTGGTTTTTCCCTTCACAGGGTTTCCATGTTAAATCTTTTATGTTATGTGTTCATTGTGGTGATTGTTTGTTATCATACTTTACATATTGCATGTTGGATTTGATCGGTAATCATTAGTTGTTATTGACTGGAAATGGGTAAAAGCACAGACAGTATAGTATTTTATGTTACCAAGCTACAGAAGTTTAAGTAGATTGTTTTGGATTATACATTTTGATTTGGGACTATGGATAACTGATTCCCCCCCCTCTCAGTTATTCTAACAATTGGTATCAAAGCATTGGTTGCTTGGAACAAAGTTTTAAGGACTTTAGCACAAAGGTCTCAAAATGTTTAAGAGGGAAGTGCCAAAGCTAAACAAAGATAACTTCACAATATGGAAAAGTCGAATGAAGCTACATATATTTGAGATTTGGAATTATACCCTAGATCTGATGGAGAATGGATACCTTGCACCACCCAATGGTCCCTTGACCCTTGATCAACTAAGGGATAGGCATGAACATAATGTTACTATGATGGAGATTGTTGTTGCCTATTCAGATGTCAAATTTGAAGACATCAAGGACTGTACTACTGCTAAGTAGATGTGGGATAAACTAGCTCAAGTTTATAGTGGTGATGCGAATGTCAAGAGAGCAAGAGCAGAAAGCTTAAGAGGAAGATTCGATGACATGAAGATGAAAGAAGGTGAAAACATTATACAATACACAAACAGAATAAAGGAGGTAGTTCACACTATTAGAGCATTAGATGGAGTCATTGATGAAGACACTGTGGTAAGAAAAATTCTAAGGACCTTATTGCCTATCTATGCCATCAGAATATCTGCAATTCATGAAAATAGGTCAACACCTAATAGCACACTCACTCTTGATAATATGATTAGAAAGCTTACAACATTTGAGTTGAGCAATTATGATAATAGTGTTGTACCATCTGTTGAATCCACTTTTATGACTTCTTTGAAGATTGTTAAGTCTAGAAATAAGAATGATGATAGTGATAGCAATATTGATGATGAGCTTGATGAACTTGAAGCTCTTATGGCCAGAAGGTTACCTAAAGGTAAAGGAAGATATAGAGGTGAATTACCTTTAGCATGCTTTAACTGTAAAGAAGTTGGCCACATTGCTGCTAGATGTCCACATAAGAAAGATGATGAAAGAACCAAAGACCAATCTAAAGGAAGCTATGGGAGAAGATACAATAAAGGCTACTAACACTACAACAAAGATAACCAAGACAATAATGACAAAGGCAAGAAGGTATGCTACATTGCTGAGGAAGAAGATATCACTGATACCGACATTGATGATGATGTGGAGGTTGTATTTGTGGAAATGAAGGGTGATTCCGAAGAAGATGAAAGGTATGTAGAGACAACACTTATCTCTAAGGTTAATAAAAATGATACATGGATTATAGACAGTGGCTGTACACATCACATGACTAGTGATGAAGAAAAATTTGATTATCTTGAAGAATACAATGGAGGATCTGTAAGAATGGGAAATGATGCACCTTGTATGGTAAGAGGTAAAGGATCCCTGATGATAAATGATAGATTAAAATGTGAAAATGCTTATTGGGTAAAAGGATTGAACTATAATTTGCTAAGTGTGGCACCGCTGAACAATTCAAGCCACCGAGTTGCTTTTGAGAGCAAAAAGGTGAAAATATTTGATGATGGAGGAAGACTTGTTGGAATTGGTACACAATCCAAAGGTAATCTATTTTATCTTGATAATGATCAGCCTTCTTGTTTAATGATGAAAGATGAATATGCATGGTTGTGGCATAAAAGGTTATGCCATGTGAATTTTGATAACATGATTAAGATCAATAAAAGGAAAAGAGTTAGAGGTCTGCCTAACTTATCTAAGCTGGATCATGTTATGTTTCATGAATGTCAAAAAGGTAAGATGACTAAATCTAGTTTCAAAAGAAAAGATTATTCAACAAAGAAGATACTTGAGTTAGTGCATATCAACCTATGTGGTCCTATGAGAACTCAAAGTTATTATGGAGATAGATATTTTGTTCTTTTCGTTGATGATTATACTAGGTTGATGACTGTCATGTTCTTAAAAGAAAAATCTGAGGCATTCAAGATGTTCAAGTGGTATAAAGCTAAAGTAGAAAAAGAGATTGGTAAAGAATTGAAATGCTTAAGATCTGATAGAGGACGTGAATTTATCTCTGATGAATTTACTAACTTTTGTAATGAGCATGGTATTAAAAGAGAGGTCTCTGCACCGAGGACACCACAATAGAATGGCATTACTGAAAGGAGGAATAGGTCAATTATTGACTGGGCAAGGACATTAATGATAGAAAAGAATGTTGCTTAGATATACTGGAGGGAAGTCGTTAGCACTGTAGTTTAGTGCTAAACCAAGTACAACTGAAGAAGGACACTAATAAGACACCCTATGAGTTATGGTTTGGACACACACCCACTGTAAGTTATTTCAGAATTTTTGGAAGAAAATGTTTTATTCTGAAAGATGAAAGAAATGGAAAGTTTGACTCAAAAGGTGATGAAGGGATATTTCTAGGATATTCCAATAAAAGTAAAGCATACAAGTGTCTGAACAGAGTTACTAATAAAATGATTGAAAGTACTAATGTTCAAGTTGATGAGTTTGATGATAAGAATATAGAGGAAAGCAGAAAGGAACTGGAAGACTATAGTAGATTCACTTACATTGAACAACCTGAGTATCTACTAAAGCCGCAGACAATGACAACCAGTCAGTAGGAAAATAATACCGAGGAATAGGAAAGAGAAACTGACGAGTAGGAAGAACCTACCGAGCAAGCAAATGAACCTGCATAGGATGAACAAGAAAGAAGAAATCGAGCATTGGAAAGTTTTGTTAGAAGACATCATCCTGAGACACAAATCATTGGAGACAGACAAGCTAGCATGCAAACAAGGAGTAAAGCAAGACAAGGTACATGTCTAGTTTGTGATTATGAATCGAAGAATGTAAAAGTTGCATTAGAAAATAATGAATGGGTTAATGCAATGAAAGAGGAAATAGAGAAAATAGAGAAGAACAAAACCTGGACCTTAGTACCCAGACCTAAAGATAAGAATGTTATCGATACTAAGTGGATATTCAAAACAAGCAAAATGAGAATGGAGAGGTAACAAGGAAAAAAGCTAGATTAGTATGCAAAGGATATGCATAGGAGGAAGGAATTGATTATGGTGAAACATTTGCACCTGTTGCTAGATTAGGAGTTAGAATGTTACTTGCATATGCTGCACACAAAAAGTTCAAAGTTTACCAAATGGATGTCAGGTCAGCATTTCTGAATGGAATACTTGAAGAAGTCTACATAGAACAACTTGAAGGGTTCGTTGATCCAGAAAACAAAGATATGGTATGTAGATGATGAACTACAACTGATTTAGAACCTAAATGAAGAATCTATAATTCAAGATTACTGAGGAGTTGATGATTAGATATGCAAGATGATTAAATCAGTATTATGTTATCATTGATGTCAACTAGCTTCACAATGCTTATCTTGTAAGTTACTATACCGACACATCTGAAGGAAGGTGAAAGAGATGAAGTACATAAATATCTACATAAGGAAGATGTATATGACAAATCAGGATAAGGAATACACTGAGTAAGTTGTTGATGAGTCTATGACTTGATGAAATTGACTTTATTATGTTGCATTCATCTATGATGAAGAATAGAGCTCAAAGACACAAAGCAGTTTTGTCGGTAAATAAAGCATTTTAGTATACACCGATGAAGTGTAGTGTATACCAAGCACAGTATTAACTAAGCTTGTGTTCACTGATGCATTTCTTTGTTAACCGAGAAAAACAAAAAGGAATTAAATGAGCAATTTAGCCGATAAAGTGATGAGCTATAAAGTGTATGAAATCGACGTAACAGATAAGGTTTGTTATGAAGATCGACAGCTAACATAAATAAAAAAGGATCTAATGGAGTAGATTGAAATGTGTTACTGACACATCAGTTGAGGAAGCTTAAAGTGGCAAAATTTGATGGAGGAAAAGAAAATGATTTACTCATCTATATAAGAGACATTGGTTTCATTATTGAAGAGAGCTGAAAGAAGAAGATACTGCAGAATTATCATGTGGAGAAGTTTTGATGCATTCTAATCATACTGGTTAATAAGAACTGAGCTGCAGAACAATTACCGAGCTACAAAGAGTTATTACCAATGGATAGTAAGTTGATATAGTATTGAATCTGAAGTGTTATATTGATCAAAAATATTTGAATGAGCTGAACATTGATCTGTAAACTGCAAACTGAAGTTGTTTTAAGGTAGATCATCTACTATTACATATTTAACCATTGTACATAGTCAAATCTCTTAACCAAGTGGACTATGAAAGTCTTTTGATGTTTCATTCATAGAGTGAACATTGTTATCCTGTCAACCCCAGAGTGACTATTGGTTGGATGATAACTTCTAGTCTAAAATCCTCTAACAAGATCACACCTAACAGTGTGTTTGTAACCTTTAACAAGGTTGGGTCTTCACCGACCTCACTTCAGAAGAGTGAACAATTTTGGGTTGTCAGTCCCAGGTGGTTTTTCCCTTCACATGGTTTCCACATTACATCTCTTGTATTATGTGTTGCTTGTGATATTTGTTTGTTATCATACTTTGCATATTACATGTTAGATTTAATCGGTAACTATTGTAAAGTTTAGACTAACAATCGGTAAAAACACAGACAGTGAAAATATTTTATGTTTATCGAGTAGCAGAAGTAGTAGAATTGTTTCAGATTATACATTTTGAATTGTGGGACACTGGATAACTGATTCACCCCCCCTCTTAGTTATTCTAACAATTGGTATTAGAGTTGTGGTTGCTTAGAATAGAGTTTTAAGGACTCCAACAAAAAGGTCTCAAGATGTATAAGAGGGAAGTGCCAAAGCTAAACAAAGATAACTTCACAGTATGGCAAAGCCGGATGAAGTTGCACATATCTGGAATTGGGAATTCTGCACTAGAACTGATGGAGAATGGCTACATTGAACCAACACTAGGTCCCCTAACTCTTGATCAACTGAAGGATAGGCATGAACACAATATTACTATGATGGAACTTGTTGTTACCTATGCCGATGCCAAATTTGATGACATCAAGGATTGTGATACAGCTAAGAAGATGTGGGACAAGCTGACTCTAATATACAGTAGAGATGTGAATGTTAAGAGAGCCAGAGCAAAAATCCTAAGAGGTCAATTTGATGATATGAAGATGAAATAAGGTGAAAACATTGTGCAATATACAAATAGACTAAAAGTGGTAGTACATGTTATTAGAGCATCCAATGGAGTTATTGATGATGAAATAGTAATAAGCAAGATTCTCAAAACTTTGCTACCAGTTTATGCGATCAGGATCTCTGTAATTCATGAAACAAGGGCTACATCCAATCTCACCCTTGACACTCTAATCGGTAAGCTTACAACCTTTGAATTGAATAACTTTGACAACAGTGTTGTACCTTCTATTGAATCCTCTTTCATGTCTTCTTTGAAGATTGGTAAGTCTAGTAGCAAGAATGATAAGAATAATTATAGTGATAGTAATACCGATGATGAACTTGATGAGCTTGAAGCTCTTATGGCCAGAAGATTGCCCAAAGTTAAGGGAAGGTATAGAGGCAAGTTACCTCTAGCATGTTTTAATTGTAAAGAAGTTGGCCACATCGCTGCTAGATGTCTGAATAAGAAAGATGATGATAGATCCAAAGACCGATCTGAAGGAAGTTATGGGAGAAGAGTCAACAGAGGCTACTGACACAACAACAAAGACAACCGAGATAGCTATGACAAAGGGAAAAAGGTATGTTACATAGCTGAAGAATTTGAATCTGAATTTGACACTGATGATGATGTAGAAGTAGTATTTATTGCCATGAAGGATGATTTAGAGGAAGAAGAGAAACATGAAGAGACAACACTGATCTCTAAAGTAAGCAGAAATGATACATGGATCATAGACAGTGGTTGTACACATCATATGATTGGTGATATAGAGAAATTTAATCTAATTGATGAATATGATGGTGGATCTCTTAGAATGGGAAATGATGCACCTTGTATGGTGAGAGGTAAAGGTTCACTGATGATTAATGATAGAATAAAATGTGAGAATGCATACTGGGTAGATGGATTGAACTAAAATTTGTTAAGTGTGGCATAGCTAAACAACACAGGTCACTGACTTGCTTTTGAGAGCAGAAAGGTAAGAATCTATGATGATGGAGGAAGACTTGTTGGAACCGGTGCACAATCCAAAGGTAATCTATTTTATCTTGATATTAATCAGTCTTCTTGTTTATTAATGAAATATGAAGATGCATGGTTGTGGCATAAGAGGTTATGTCATGTGAATTTTGATAACATGATCAAGATTAGTAAGAAGAAAAGAGTTAGAGGGTTGCCTAACTTGTCAAAACTGGATCATGCTATGTGTCATGAATGTCAGAAAGGTAAGATGACTAAGTCTAGTTTTAAAAGCAAAGACTACTCAACAAAGAAGATACTTGAGTTGGTTCATACCAACCTATGTGGTCCTATGAGAACTCGGAGCTATTATGGTGATAGATACTTTATTCTTTTTGTTGATGACTATACTAGACTGATGACTGTTATGTTCTTGAAAGAGAAATCTGAAGCTTTTAAGTTGTTTAAATGGTATAAGGTGAAGGTAGAAAAAGAGACTGGAAAATAAATTAAATGCTTAAGATCAAATAGAGGAGGTGAATTTATTTCTGATGAATTTACTAATTTTTGTAATGAGAATGGTATTAAGAGACAGGTCTATGCACGGAGAACACCTCAACAGAATGGGATTGCTGAAAGAAGGAATAGGTCAATCATTGACTATGCTAGAACACTAATGCTACAAAAGAATGTCACTCAGACATATTGGAGGGAAGCTATTAGCATAGCTGTATATGTGCTTAACTAAGTACAACTGAAGAAGGACACCAACCGGACACCTTATGAGCTATGTTTTGGACACAAACCTGCTATAAGTTATTTCAGGATTTTTGGAAGCAAATGTTTTATTCTAAAAGATGGGAGAAATGGGAAATTTGATTCGAAAGATGATGAGGGAATATTCTTAAGATATTCTACTAAGAGTAAAGCATACAAATGTCTGAATAAGGTTACAAATAAGATGATTGAAAGTACTAATGTTTGTGTTGATGAGTGTGATGACAAGAACATAGAAGAAAGAAAGGAACCAGAAGACTATGGTAGATTCACTTGTACTGAACTTCTTGATTATCTACCAAAGTCACAACCTATGATAACCAGTCAGTAGGATAATAACCCTGAGGAATAGGAAAGGCAAACCGACGAACAAGATGGTGCTACCGAGCAAGCACATGAACCTGAACAGGATAAACAAGAAAGAAGAAACTGAGTACTGGCTAGTTTTGTTAAAAGACATCATCTTGAGACACAAATTATTGGGAACAGATAAGTTGGAATGCAGACAAGAAGCAAAACAAGACAACGTACATGTCTAGTTTGTGAATTTGAACCAAAGAATGTGAAAGTTGCATTAGAAAATGAAGAATGGGTTAATGCAATGAAGGAGGAAATATAACAAATAGAGAAAAACAAAACTTGGTCCTTAGTACCCCAACCTAAAGATAAGAATGTTATCGATACTAAATGGATATTCAGAAACAAACAGAATGAAAATGGTGAAGTGACCAGAAATAAAGCAAGATTGGTATGAAAGGGATATGCACAAGAAGAAGGCATTGATTATGGTGAGACATTTGCACCTGTTGCTAGATTGGAAGGAGTTAGAATGTTACTTGCATATGTTGCACACAAAAAATTTATGGTTTATCAAATGGATGTGAAATTAGCATTTCTGAATGGTATACTTGAAGAAGAGGTCTATATAGAACAACCTGAAGGATTTGTTGATCTAGACAACAAAAACATGGTATGTAGATTACACAAAGCTTTATATGGTTTGAAGCAAGTACTGAGAGCATGGTATGAAATACTGCACACTTACTTGTTAAGTATTGGTATTGTAAGAACTAGTGAGAACATCAATTTGTACATGAAAGGTGATACTGATGACACTATTATTATTACTAAAAATTTTGTTGATGATATTATTTTTGGAGGTCAAGATCATGTATGTAAATCTTTTTCTGATGACATGAGGAATGAGTTTGAAATGTCTATGTTTGGAGAGATTAAATTCTTTCTTAGATTACAAGTGATACAACAGAGTGATGGGATATTCATCACACAGTCCAAGTACATAAAGGAAGTCTTGAAGACATTTGGCATGGAAGATGCTAAACCTATGGGAACACCGATGGCTACTAGAAGTAAATTGACAAAGGAAGATGAAACTACAGAGGTAAACCAGACACTTTATCGATCCATGATTGGTAACCTCATGTATGTAGTTCACAGTAGACTAGATATAGCACATGTTGTCAAATTGTTGCTAGATATTTTGCTAATCCTAGAGAATCACGCATGATTGCTACTAAAAGGATCTTAAGATATCTAAAAAAGATAGAGGATTATGGATTATGGTATCCTAAGGAAGGTAAGTTTGAGTTCAAGGTTTATACCGATGCTGATTGGGTTGGAAATGTGGATGACAGAAAAAATACCACCGGAGGAGCATTTTTCTTCGGTGAAAGACTTGTAACCTAGACAAGTAAAAAGCAAGCTTTTATTTCTCAGTCTATAGCTGAAGCAAAGTATGTTTTTGTTGCTACTAATTGCTCAAACATTGCATATATCAAGCAAGTGTTGGAAGGAATGAATGAGGTAATCACTGACCTGGTGATCATATACTATGACAACACAAGTGCTATTAATATTTCAAAGAATCCTGTGATGCACTCTAAGACAAAGCATATATCAATTAAGTATCACTACTTAAGAGAACAAGTGCAAGAGAAGCAAGTAAAGTTAGAATTTGTTACATCTAAAGAACAACTTGCAGACATTTTTACAAAGCCTCTACCGAAGGACACATTTGAATATTTGAGGACTAGACTTGGGGTCTGTCCCCTGTATATCAGTCACTAATGTGATCTAGATGTTGCATCAGCCTACTCTTATCAGAAGATCATTCATGTTGATGCAACATAGTTCACACTTTGGATTTTGTTCAAGGTTGTGATTAAGTTTAAAGAACTGAAACAGATTGGGATATCAGTATACTAAGATACAGAGGAAGTAATGGACAATAGAGAGTTACTTAGCTACTACAGAGCTGATTATTTATTTGTTTCTTTGGCATTTTTGTCAAAGGGAGATGTAAATAATATGAAAAAGAAAAGGAGATATGCACCGATGAGAACTATCTAAGGGAGAGATGATCTAAAAGGAACTTGAGAACTGAAAAGGTTATATCTACAGAATGACAAAGCTGTATTTTATAATGTTGTTTTAGTAACATAGTGATTAAACATATTAAGCTAGGGAGAGCTTACACTACACAGCATTTGATCACAAATTTGTAGAATACATGTTTGGTATGTGTATGGTACATTTCATATTACTTGAGTTGCCATCAATGCCAAAGGTAGAGATTGATGAACTACAACTGATTTAGAACCTAAATGAAGAATCTATAATTCAAGATTAATGAGGAGTTGATGATTAGACATGCAAGATGATTAAATCAGTATTATGTTGTCATTGATGTCAACTAGCTTGACAATGCTTATCTTGTAAGTTACTATACCGACACATCTGAAGGAAGGTGAAAGAGATGAAGTACATAAATATCTACATAAGGAAGATGTATATGACAGATGAGGATAAGGAATACACGGAGTAACTTGTTGATGAGTCTATGACTTGATGAAATTGACTTTATTATGTTTCATTCATCTATGATGAAAAATAGAGCTCAAAGACACAAAGCAGTGTTGTCGGTAAATAAAGCATTTTAGTATACACCGATGAAGGGTAGTGTATACCGAGCATAGTATCAACTGAGCTTGTGTTCACCGACACATTTCTTTGTTAACCAAGAAAAATAGAAAGGAATTAAATGATTAGTTTAGCCGATAAAGTGATGAGTTGTAAAGTGTATGAAATCGAGGTAACAGATAAGGTTTGTTATGAAGATCAACGGCTAACATAAATCAAAAAGGATCTAATGGAGCAGATTGAAACGTGTTACTAACACATCAGCCGAGGAAGCTTAAAGCGGAAAAATCTATGAATATGATTAAGCGAAAAAATTTGATGGAGGAAAAGAAAATGATTTACTCATCTATATAAGAGACATTGGTTTCATTATTGAAGAGAGTCGAAAGAAGAAGATACTACAAAATTATCATGTGGAGAATTTTTCATGCATTTTGATCATACTAGTTAATAAGAACCGAGCTGTAAAACAATTACCGAGCTACAGAGAGTTATTACCGATGGATAGTAAGTTGATATAGTATTGAATCTGAAGTGTTATATTGATCAAAAATATTTGAATGAGCTGAACATTGATCTGTAAACTGTAAACTGAAGTTTTTTTAAGGTAGATCATCTACTATTACATATTTAACCATTGTACATAGTCAAATTTCTTAACTGAGTGGACTATGAAAGTCTTTTGATGTTTCATTCATAGAGTGAACATTGTTATCCTGTCAACCCCAGAGTGACTATTGGTTGGATGATAACTTCTGGTCTAAAATCCTCTAACAAGGTCACACCTAATAGTGTGTTTGTAACCTTTAACAGGATTGGATCTTCACCAACCTCACTTCAGAAGAGTGAACAATTTTGGGTTGCTGATCCCAGGTGGTTTTTCCCTTCACAGGGTTTCCACGTTAAATCTCTTATGTTATGTGTTGATTTTCATATTTGTTTGTTATCATACTTTGCATATTACATGTTAGATTTAATTGATAACTATTATAAAGCTTAGACTGACAATCGGTAAAAACACAGACAATGAAAATATTTTATGTTTATCGAGTAGCAGAAGTAGTAGAATTGTTTCGGATTATACATTTTGAATTGTGGGACACTGGATAACTGATTCACCCCCCCTCTCAGTTATTCCAACAGTAGATTACATAAAGCTTTATATGGTTTGAAGCAAGCACCGAGAGCCTAGTATGAGAGGCTGCATACTTATTTGTTAAGTATTGGATTTGTTAGAACAAGTGAGAACAACAAGTTGTATATGAAAAGAGATACTGATGACATAATTCTTATAGCTAAAATATTTGTGGATGGCATTATATTTGGAGGACAAGATCAAATCTATAAGTCATTTGCTAATGAAATGAGAAATGAATTTGAAATGTCTATGTTTGGAGAGATTAAGTTCTTTCTAGGACTACAAGTGATTCAGCAGAATAATGGTATATTCATCACACAATCTAAATATATCAAGGAATTATTGAAGACATTTGTCATGGAAGATGCTAAACTTGTGGGAACATTGATGGCTACTAGATGTAAACTGACTAAGGAAGATGAAACTACAAAGGTGAACTAGACATTGTATCGATCTATAATTGGTAAGTTAATGTATGTAGTGCATAGTAGACCAAACATAGCACATGTTGTGGGAATTGTTGCAAGATTTTTTGCAAACCCTAGAGAGTCACACATGGTTGCTACAAAGAGAATCTTAAGATACTTGAAGAAAATAAAAGATTATGGATTATGGTATCCTAAGGAAGGTAAATTTGAACTCAAAGTCTATACCGACACTAATTGGGTTGGAAATGTGGATGACAAAAAAAGTACCACTGGAGGAGCATTTTTCTTTGGTGAAAAACTTGTTACATGGGCAAGTAAGAAGCAGGCTTGCATTTCTCAGTCTACAACCGAAGCAGAGTATGTTGCTTCTGCTACAAACTATTCAAATATTGCATATATTAAGCAAGTATTGGAAGGTATGAATGAGATAATCACTGAGCCAATGATTATATATTGTGATAATATAAGTGCAATAAACATTTCAAAGAATCCAGTGATGCACTCTAAAACAAAGCATATATCTATTATGTATCACTACTTAAGAGAACAAGTACAAGAGAAGCAAGTTAAGCTAGAGTTTGTTACATCAAAAGAACAACTTGCAGACATATTTACAAAGCCTCTACCGAAGGATACATTTGAATACTTGAGGATTAGACTTGGGGTATGTCCCCTGTCTACTGGTCACTAATGTGATCTGGATGTTGCATCAGTCTAATCTTATCAGAAGATCATTCATGTTGATGCAACATAGTTCACACTTTGGATCATGTCTAAGGTTGTGAAAAGTTTGGAGAACTGGAACAGATTGGCATATCAATATATAGAGATACAAAGTATGTACCAGACACCAAAGAGTTACATGGCTACTACATAGATGTATGTTTATTTGTTTCTTTGGCATTGTTGTCAAAGGGGGAGATAAACAATATGAAACAATATGCATCGATGAGAACATTGAAACATCTATCTAAGGGAGAGACAACTAAAAGAAAGGGAGAGCACTGAAGATCAGTTACTGAGAACAGAAGAAGGAATCTGAGAGCTGAAAAGATCATATTTGCAAGATGTCAAAGCTGCATTGGTAATGTTGTTGAGTAACGTAATGATTAAACATATTAAGCTAGGGAGAGCTTGCACAACATTTGTTCATAGAGTTGTAGAATACATGTTTGGTATGTGTATGGTATATTTCATATTACTTGAGTTTCCATCAATGCCAAAGGGAGAGATTGATGAACTACAACTAATTTAAAACCTAATTGAAGATCTGTGATTAGAGATCACCGAGTTGTTGATTAGATATGTAATATGATTGAATCAATAATATGTTGTCATTGATGTCAACTAGTTTGACAACACTTATTTTGTAAGTTACAATACCTAAACATCTATAGAAAAGGAGTAAAAGAGATGAAGAACATAAATATCTACATGAGGAAGATATATGTGACAGATGAGGATAAGGAATACATTGTGTAACTTGCTGATGAGTCTATGAACTTATGTTATTGACTTGATTATGTTTATTTCATCTATGATGAGGAAAAGAACTGAAAGACACAAGGTAGTGTGGTCGGTTGATGAAGCATCATAGTATACACCGAGTGGTGTAGTGTATATCAAGCATAGTATAAACTAAGCTTGTGTTCACCGACACATTTCTTTGTTAACCGAGTAGGAGAAAAGAACTAAATGATTAGTTTAGCCATTACAGATTGATGAGCTGTAAAGTACATCGATATCAGTGATGGAGATAATGTTTGTTATGAAGACCAATGGTTAGCATAATTCAAGGAAGATCTAAAGGATGAAATCAAAATGTGATTACTGGCACATCATCCGAGGAAGGTTTAAGTGACAAAATAGACGAAGGAGAATAAGTGGCAAAATCTTATGGAGGAGAAGAAAATGGTTTACTTGTCTATTTAAGAGACTAAGGTTTCATTATGAAACTTATGCCAAAAGAAGGAGACTACAGAACTATCACATGAACAAGCTTCATGTATGCCTGATCAAACTAGTTAAGGAGAACTGAACTGTGGAGTTTACCGAGCGTCAAAAAGCTATTACCGAGTGATAGTAAGTCATTGATTATTGTTGATACAGAATTGATATACTGATCAGAGGATTTGTATGGGCTTAACATAGATCTGATAATCTACAAATGAAGTTGTATTATGATCAGATCAACTATTGTTACATTTTAACCATTGTAAATAGAGAAATCTCTTAACAGAGTGGACTTGAAAGTCTTTTATATATCATTCATAGAATGAACATTGTTATCCTATCAACTTCATAGTGAATGCTAGTTGAACGATAACAGTTGGTCTAAAATCCTCTAACAAGGTCACACCTCATAGTGTGTTTGTAACCTTTAATAGGGTTGGGTCTTCACTGACCTCACTTCAGAAGAGTGAACATTTTTGGGTTGTCGATCCCAGGTGGTTTTTCCCTTCATAGGGTTTCCACATTAAATCTTTTGTGTTATGTGTTCATTATGGTGATTATTTGTTATCATACTTTACATATTGCATGTTGTATTTGATTGGTAATCATTAGTTGTTATTGACTGGTAATCGGTAAAAGCACAGACAGTATAGTATTTTATGTTACCGAGCTGCAAAAGTTTAAGTAAATTGTTTTGGATTATACATTTTGATTTGGGACTGTGGATAACTGATTCCCCCCCCACTCTCAGTTATTCTAACATATATTTGAGTTTGGTCTATGGTATGGTAGATCACAGGACTTTACATTTCACGCTTTCACTGATGTTGATTGGGCAGGGAATGTAGATGATAGAAAGATTACTAGTGGAGGAGCATTCTTCCTTGGTAAAAGGTTGATTTCTTGGCTTAGCAAGAAGCAAGAATGATTTGCTCAGTCTGCAGCAAAATCATAGTATGTTCCAATAATAATCAATTGTATACAGATCATATGGATGAAGTAGATGTTGAAGGACATTGGAGTATGTCTTGAAAATTCAATTACTATCCATTGTGACAATAGTATCATGGTAAATATGTCAAAGAACCCTATTATGCATTCAAAGACAAAACATATAGAAATAAAGTATAATTTCTTGAGAGATAAGGTAGTAGAGAAGGAAGTGAAGTTAGAATATGTGAATATAAAGGAGCAAATAGCAGACATTTTTACAAAACCTTTGCCAAAGGATACATTTGATTATTTGAGAGGTATGGTAGGGGTCATACCCCAGCCTACTCTTGAATAATTAATGCAAAAATTGCATTAGTCCACAAATATCATAGCACTATTTCATTATTTGGATTGAATGCTTGATGCTTCCCCTATGGGGGAGTATATGTATTTGAGTTGAGTTATTGAGAACTCTTGGAGACATAATGACATCTTTGACATTGATGTCAATGGGGGAGAGAATGACACATGAAAAATAGAAAAATAGTATGAGAGGATCATCCTTTGGAGGATTTGATGATTGATGAAGAGGATTTGAAAAGATTTTGATGCATATGTAGTATAGGCATGTTTGGTATTTATGGAACTTAGATGTTTTTCATCTATGCTGCCATCAATGCCAAAGGGGGAGATTGTTAGTTTGAATGTTGTTGTTATTCCTATGGGGGAGAATCCTAGTAATGATGGAGGTACATTATAGTGACTATGTGTTGCATTCATAATAGAGTTTTTCATTGATGTCAACATATGTTATTGACTAGTTATTTAGAATCTTACAAAGAGGTTTCAGAGAATTGTACAGACACAATATAGATAATTAGAATGTGTGAGCTTAGAGGAAGACTGCTCATGATGTCATGGATCACCATCTATGATCGCACATGCTTATGAGTTACTCTAAGAGAGTTATGACTGATTTATTGATAACTACTTCTCAGGAGACAAAAATTGTGTTTTTCATAGAGTTGATTGCAGAACTTTATGGATAGCACTCATGGTTTTTTAAGTTATGATTTTTTAACATAGCTTCTTGATGGACACTAGCTAGAGAGCTTATTACAATCATACAGAGTTGTGAACATAGGGGTGAAATTAGCTATAGTGTGTGTATTGGTGAAGACCTATTTGGAGGCCGACTTGAAACACATTTCAAGTAATATGATGTGCGAGCTTAATCTATAGATCTAAATGATAGATTGATGTAATTACTATGTTGTAACATTGTAAAAGGTGGTGTTTGCATCTTCACATGGGTCCATTTATATTTTATAAATAGGATTTTATCCTATGAAGACCGACTTGGATATAATTCTTGTAACTTGTATATAAGGATTGAAATCCTTGGAAAGTAAGTGTGAGAAATAAGAAATAATTACATATGCAAGATGTAGAGGTGAATGTGAGCTTGAGGCTACATTGGATAATGTTTGAAGAACAATAGTTGTAAACTTAGGCACAAGGTGGAGCTTGCTTGGTAGTGGTTGAGTATTAGAAGCAGTTTCATAATAGAATTATCTCAGTCTAAAAATTGTAAGGTTTGGAGAACATGAGGGTGGCCTTTACTCTCAAATCTCCTGATCAAGTTGATGTATTGTATACCCCTAATAGGGAAGTTGCCTCTAACAGGGTTGGACTCCTAACATGGTTGATTCCTTAATTGGGATCACATTGTAAAGGCTTCTAATAGGGTATGTCCTTTAACAAGGACCTGCCTATTGTAATACTTGGATCCTAACAAGGTCAGAACTCCTAAAAGGGTTATTATACTCATAGTGCAGATATATGTGGGTACCATCTCCACCGAGGTTTTTCCCTTAACATGGTTTTCCTCGAGAAGAAATCTTGGTGTTCATGTGTATGTTGTTGATCTCCAGGTCATGTTGTTTATTAGTGTCCAACACTTAGTCATTATCAACGCAATGTTGGTTGGTCATCACTGTGATTGAGCCATCCTATTAAGGCCGAGTTGTTATCTCTATTGAGCATTAAAGGTTGTCATTAGTATCAAAGGTTATCAAAGAATATCATTTGGTTACATATATGAAGCTAGTCGGTAACTATAAGCAAAATAGGACAGTCAGTTAAAGTGTATACACCGAGCATCAGTCAGTTTACTAAGCATCAGCAGACACCAATACCAAGCGACAGTAAACACCAAGTGTCAAAATGAACACTAAGCAATTTATACACTATTTATCGAGGATCACAGGAAATGACATAGTAATCAAGAATGGCACATTCTTCTATGCAAATAGTTACAACATATCAGAAAATGTTTTACCAAGATCGAGAATAATTTATTGTTAAGATATGATGAAGATTCTATGTAATAGTTTGATCTAGGTTATTTTTGTACACCGTAGATCTTAGGGTTTTGTCTAAGATTTGTAAACCTAATTTTGTTTAAGCGACATAATGTTGTATGTTATATATTTTGTATGTTACTCCATTTTTGAAGTGAACTGATGTATGAGTGAAGAAGCACTTGAAGTACTTGACAACTTTCAAGATTATCAGTTGACAAAGTAGATCAATATTTAGAGATTATCAGATTAAGCAGAATCAGAGCAAGCTAATTGAGAAGTTAAAAGCAAAGATTCATCACAGTAAAGGTGATATTCTATCAGTACTTTATTAATCTATATTAGACAATCAAGTTGTCATTAGCATATAATTACCTATTTCTTTCTAACAATTATAATAGATTTTTTGGTTAAATCTCTTAATAGAGTAGACTTGACAGTCTTATTGTAAATCTCTTAACTGAGTGCACACTCAAGTAGTGTTGCTAAAATCCTATAACTAGGTAGATCTAGCTGATCTAATATGTTACTTCTAACAAGGTAAGATCACCAGAAGTGATCAAAACTTGTAGCCCTAACAGGCAAACCTTTTCTATCTGCAGTAGTGAAGAATTTGTGGGTGTCATCCCCACCACAGTTTTTACCTTCTAACAAGGGTTTATGTGTTACCAAAATACTTGTGTTATGGGACTATTATGTTGTTGATTTCATGTTATTTACTTTCACAAGTTGAATGGATGAATGATACATGTATTAGATACAAGTTATTTTGCAAGGTTACCACTGTTTGCTATTGTAGATCTGAAAGGTTAATGTGTTAAATTTTTGTGGGCATTGATTCACCCCTCCCCTCTTAGTACCCTATCTCAGCTAATTCCAATAATTGGTATCAAAGCTCAGTTCTCTTATTGGACAGTTTAACCACTGAAGGGTAAAGATCTAAGACATGGAGAGGTATAAGCTAGAAAACACTATTGAGAATCAAAAGATTCAGATTTAGACATTTGTTGAATAGTATAAACAAGCCAAGGAAGGACTGAAGAAATTACTGGTTGAAAGGAAGAACCTAGCTATTCTGCAAAATGAGATTAGTTACCATGAAGAAGCAATTGATGATATATTTGATCATGTTGGATCTAGTTTTGGAAGTATTTCTAATGGATCTAAAAGTATAATCTATGATTTGTTGGAAAAGAATTAGCATTTAACTGATCAAGTGAAAGCATTGCAAATCGGTCAAGAATCTCAGATGGTGAGAATGGTAGAGACAATGAACAATGCTAGACAAGCTGAGAAAGAAAGGAATCTAGCTATTTATGACTGGAGACAAATGACTGAATAACTTCAAGCAAAAGAAAGTGAAATACAGAGACTCATCGATTGCCATTTTCAAGTATCTAATCAGATGATGATTATGAATCAAGAGGTCAACCGAGTAAATGGAGAATTGTCAAGAAATCTTGAAGAAGTTGCAAGACTTGGAGAGGAGAATGAGAAGATGAGAAATGAATTGAAAACTCAACAACAACATAATGAAATGAAGAAATTGGCTAAGGAGAGTTCTAAGAAGATTGATGACTTTTTGATTGATCAAAGAAGATTTGGGAGTAGAGCTGGGATAGGCTATACCGGTGAAGGAGAATCATCACATCAGGTTGAACAAGTCAGCAACAATCAAAATCAAAGACCTAAAGTGTTGACATGTTACCACTGTGGCAAACTAGGACATACATCTAATGTGTGTAGAAGCAAAGCACAAGGTAAACCTCCTGTCACTCCTAAATTCAATGGATATTGTTATTATTGTGGTAAGTATGGGCACCAAGCTTATGAGTGTAGAGCTAAACAGAATGATATTGCTAACAATACTACTGTGGAGAAAATATGTTATACTTGTAATAAACATGGACACACTATATGTGAGTGTAAGGCTAAGATGAAACAAGTATGGAATCCTAAGCAGAAGACACAACACAAGCCATATCAACCGAAGAAACAAGGTAACTCCTATGTTTTGGATTATAACACATGGGCTAACTATATTGCATGTGGTAGATATGGACACATTGCAGTGAACTGTAATAGGAAAAGATGGGTTGGACAATCAAGAAGATGGACAAACATTGGAATGGCATGTATGCATTGTCATAAGGTCAGTCATTTAAGAAAAGACTGCAAAGACTGAGCACTAGAGGAAAATCATGTATTTGAGAATGGAAACACTATTGCAGACATCATGAAGATAAGGAATAGCATGTGGAAGAAGGCATCTAATGAGAATGCAGAATCAAGTAATGTTGTCAGTGAAACCTCGTCCACTGGATTGGGTGACATCGGTACCTCCACTTAAGGTGATATAGGTATGTATGGGACTGAAATTTCAAAATGATCACATTTTACATATAGTTCCTTATATAAGTTGTGGACATACCAAATCTGCATGAATGAAGATGCATTATGGTTTATATGTTTTGAGCTAACAAAGTTATACAGTCGGTAAAAGTAAGACCGAGCATTGGTTACCCGTTGGTAATCACTATTCAAGGTTAACTGAATATTAGTATGAACCGAGCAAGGAAATCTTGTGTTAACCGAGCGGATAAAAGTTTACAGTTGTCACCGAGCTGACAGTTGTCATAAACCCAAAAGTAGGTCAGACATTTATTGCATAAAGTTTTGAGCGGGAATATCAAAAATTCTATAAATACACGGATGCAAGAGTTCATTTTTCACATTGCGATTTCAGAGAGCTAAGATTTCACAGAGTGAGTTCAAGCAAGAATCATTCACGTAAATTTAAGTAGTTGCAGATCAAACCGAGCACACTCTTCAATACATTCTGAGTAAGTTGAAACCCTACCGAGCACATTTCTCATATTTATTAGAAAACCTAGTTTGTAGAAATGGAATCTACTGCTAGTTTGTCTAAGGTTGTGGATGAAGAAGTCAATTTAATTGTGTCAGCAAGTTATAAGGAACCTCCTTATAAATTACACCTTGAAGTTGCCTCGAAAATGGATTTAGTGGGTGCTTTTTCAAGCATCCCACCTAGAGTTTTGTTGACAGAAGATATAAGATCATACATACACTATAAAATTGGGGAAATTAGAGATTTTGATATGTATGTTGCATTTCGGCACTTTGTAATGAGAAAATGGAACTGAAACCAGAGCACAAATTGGTTGAGACACTTGGTCTCACTCATGCCCTAGATATTCTGAAGAATTTCAAGAATGAATGGATTAGGGTTGTGTTAAGAAAATATCATGAAGGTATATTTTGGTTAGAGAAACTTATCAAAGTAACTAAGAGGATGATTAGCAGGGTTACTGGTTACCCGACTGATGACAAGGTCAAAGCATTTCGAAGCGCTGCATGAACCAAAGTTGAGAAGAACACTGGCATAGCATGGGATGGTAGAGCATTAAAGATTTCAACAATTGTGGATCCCAAAGTGAAGTTCGTAGCACATGTTATTGGTTATAAAATCTTTCAGTCGAGCAGGTCAAATAGTGTACCATGTAGTGCAGTAGATATGGCTTACAAATTGATAAAGAAGGGTCATCAGATAGACCTAGCCGAGCTACTACCGAGATAGGTTGAGGATAACATGAAGACAATAAAGGCATAGAAGTCCAATACCTATAAGTTTGGTTCACTACTTGTATGTCTATTTTTCTATCTCCGAAAATTCTTTCCCTCTGTCGGTCACACTAAATGGGTAGATGAGAGACCAATCACTGCACAAATATTTGATATTATGAAAGGTCTGGGAGATAATGTTGAGGATGTAATAAATAGTTACTTTGAAGATTTTAAAGTAAAGATGAATTTTTGAAGTATAATTCTTGATGAATTGGTCGATAAATATGCAATGGACATTTGTTTTCTAGTAGACACCGACCATACCATGATAAAAAGTAGTTGAACCGAGAATCAAATGGCTAGCACCTATGGGCTATGAAATGGATTATGATTTTAGTTTGTAATCAATACAAGCACTGCTAGCATTAACAAAAGACCCCAAGGCCACTAGGTTTGGAACCTTTGAAGAAGTTAAGTCTAGAATCAATACAGGTTTGGTCATTAATAAAATGACAAGGAAGGCTAAGAAGATGAAAAAAAATTTATCTGAGAAATTTGAGAAGGATGCAGACTCATCTAAGGAGTCACCAGTTGAATAGGCAACTGAAGGTCAGTTAATGTTGGCTGGCAAGGCTTATGATAGTGAGGAAACTGAATCTGAAGAAGAACAAGAAGCTACACCGGTTCCTCCTACTAAAGCTCCAAAGAAGAGGCAGTTACCAGTATAGATAGGTGCATGCACAAGGTCATCCACTATAGCTTCACCACCATAGAAGAAGGTAGCAGAAAGGATAGTAAAACCAAAGGTAGCTACACCAACAAAAACATATGCTAAGAGAGGTCAGAAGATTTTAGCTGAGCCACCAAAGAAAAAGAGAAGAAAATTGATAAGAGGCAAGGAAGATTTAGAGGATGAAGAGGAAGAAAACAATCAAGGACAATTCAAGATTGTTAGTAACAAGAAATGTTCAATTGATGATGTCATTGAGGACATATTGGAGAATGGAGACATCTCAGACTTGAAACTTAAAAGATTTGACAAAATGTCCAATGAACATCAAAATAAAATAGAGGAAGTTGTCATCCAGATGATGATACATTTCAAAAGAGTTCCAATAGAGTTTAGTACACAACTTATTGAGGACATCACCAATGGTGATCCTGATGATAGGGATAATGATGAGGATGTGAATATTGAACCTGCACATGCACGAGATGAGGCACCACTTACCGAATGTGCAATCACATCTTTACTAGGTGAGCTTCTAGTTTTAGCTGAAGCTATTGAAATTCTATCAAAGGAAAAAACTGAAGGCTCTATCCCTGAGCAACCACAAGACACAACTAGGGAACCAAGCAATGAACCTCCTGCCGAGACAAACAAGCCTGAAGAGACAGAGGCCAATAAATCAGAAACTGAGAATAAGGTAGATCCAAAAGCTATAGAGGCAACCCCACCAAACATAACTTCAGAGGCTCTGACTCAGTCTACCGACACATAGGTTACTGATGAGTAGAAAAAGGATGATAATTTATCTACCGAATAAAATACACCAAGGGAAACAAATGAAAAGGCTATTGTTGTTATAGAAAAAGAGCCCGAGAAGAAAAATAAAAATAAGGGTAAAGGAAAAGGGCCGGTCACTCTAGATGAAGTGATTATAATACCAGAGTATGACCCGAGGACTCTTAGCCCTGAGGAATTGAGAAAATATGGGGAATTATGTACAAGAAAAGAAGCACAAAAGAAGTTGAAGCAAGAGACTAAATGCAAATAAATATTAATGGATGTTAGGGATATCTTACAACAGGTAGTACCTGAAGTGAACATTGATAAAGATACTCCTATCATAGATCAACTTGCTTTACTTATTGAGAAGATAAATGACCTAGACATTGATGCTGACAAGCAAATTGAAGAAAGGGCAGAATCCAAGATTCAAAACAAACTTGCAGAAAGAATCAACCAAGAAGTGGCAATTAACAAGGTCAAACTAGCTGAGGTAATAACTGAGATCAAATCAATAACTCAGTTAATTTGTCAATTCTTACTGAAGCTATGCACTATCAGACCATTCACTATTGAGATCAGTGAAAAGATAAAATCACTTGAAAATGAAATCATAGTCAGTGCACATGCAGCTACAACTGAGCCACAAGCTATTGCTAAGCATATACTCAGAGTTCAAGAACTTAGGCGGTTGATAGCAGATCTTAAGAAACAAGAAGAGCGGATCACTAATCAGGTTACTGAGTTGCAGATAGAACTTCTTCCATACCTGAAACTATTTGAAAAATATATTTTCAAAGCGGAACAACTTGTTGCAACACCAGAGATTTCAGTGTTGGAGAACATCTTTGACATGCATGCACAAGTCGGTCTTGAGCACATTGCTCTCACCAACTTGAAAGAGGAATGGGAAAACCTCTTGGAGTCACTGAAGAAAACCCATCAACACATTTTTGACAAGCTGCAAGTATACCATTTTTGTATTTGGCATTAATATCAAAAAGGGGGAAAGCAATGTATATGCCAAATATGTAACTTTTTTTGCCTAGTATACTACACATTACCAAAGCATAAACCGTGGGGGAGTATTTAGAAATTTTTGATATGTATTTGTATATGGCGGAGATATAAGTTTTGAGACATAAGGTCTATATACATTCAAAGTTTTGATACTAATGCCAAAGGGGGAGATTGTTATCTCTATTGAGCATGAAAGGTTGTCATTAGTATCAAAGGTTATCAAAGAATATCGGTCGGTTACATATATGAAGCTAGTCGGTAACTATAAGAAAAATAGGATAGTTGGTTAAAGTGTATACACCGAGCATCAGCAGACACCAATACTGAGTGACAATAAACGCCGAGCATCAAAATAAACACCGAGTAGTTTATACAGTGTTTACCGAGGATCACAAGAAATGACATAGTAATCAAGAATGGCACATTCTTCTATGCAAATGGTTACAACATATCAGAAAATCTTTTACCAAGATTGAGAATAATTTATTGTTAAGGTATGATGAAGATTCTATGTAATAGTTTGATCTAGGTTATTTTTGTACACCGTAGATCTTAGGGTTTTGTCTAAGATTTGTAAACCTAATTTTGTTTAAGCGGTGTAATGTTGTATGCTATATATTTTGTATGTTACATCATTTTTGAAGTGAACTGATGTATGAGTGAAGAAGCACTTGAAGTACTTTCCAACCTTCAAGATTATCAGTTGACAAAGCAGATCAGTATTTAGAGGTTATCAGATTAAGCAGAATCAGAGTAAGCTAACCGAGTAGTTCAGACCAGAGATTCATCACAGTAAAGGTGATATTCTATCATTACTTTATTGATCTGTATTAGACAATCAAGTTGTCATTAGTAGATAGTTACCTATTGCTTTCTAACAATTGTAATAGATTTTTTGGTTAAATCTCTTAATAGAGTAGACTTGACAGTCTTATTGTAAATCTCTTAACCGAGTGCACACTCAAGTAGTGTTGCTAAAATCCTATAACTAGGTAGATCTTGCTGATCTAATATGTTACTCCTAACAAGGTAAGATCACTAGAAGTGATCAAAACTTGTAGCCCTAACAGGCAGACCTTTTCTATCTACAGTAGTGAAGAATTTGTGGGTGTCATCCCCACTGCAGTTTTAACCTTCTAACAAGGGTTTTTGTGTTACCAAAATACTTGTGTTATGGGACTGTTATGTTGTTGATTTCATGTTATTTACTTTCACAAGTTGAATGGATGAATGGTACATGTATTAGATACAAGTTATTTTGCAAGGTTACCAATGTTTGTTGTTGTAGATCTGAAAGGTTAATGTGTTAAAGTTTTGTGGGCACTGATTCACCCCTCCCCTCTCAGTACCCCATCTCTCCTAATTCCAACATGAGTAATATATTGATGAGGCTTTAACACATTGTTAGACAATTTTTGAAGTCATTGGATTCAACTTTTTGTATGAAATGCATGCTCTTTATTTATTTGTGTGATGTTTTATGTATTGTGGTTTTGAAATTGATTTTTTAATGTCCTTATCTTTATTCATTTTAGTTGGCACAAGATTTTGAGTTTTAGAGACATGGTTTCAAAGTTCGATGGTATTCTTACTCTAGGTTTGGCCGACCTCGATGTTTACACTTTAATTAATTGTCTTAGTGAATGCAAAATGGAATGTAATGTGTATGATCTTATTTTTGGTCCCAGATAAGGCATTTTGTGGTCTATTTATCATTACTTTCCACCACAAAATTTTTTAGTGTTGACATAATTCAAATTATCTTTAGTTACTTGCCTAGTTGATAACAAGAGAATTCACAAATGTAAGGATGGTATAAATAAAGGATGAATTTTTGAGGAAAAAGTGTGGCATATGCGTATACTTGTGTGAGTGTTTTGCAAATGTGTCCTTATGTGATGGGGATGTATGAAAGAGGATATGTCTCCCTGCATGTATGGAGTAGTGTGAAGTGTGGTATAGAGTAGTGTGGACTTTCATGTGTTAGCTCCCAGAAGCAGTTGTGCATTAGTGGTGGATCTGTTCTCTTTAATCCTTCTTCCTCCATGTAGTGAGTCCTCTAGTAGTGAGCCTTCTCTCTTTAGGTAGTGTGGCCTTTAACAATGAACATTTCTTTGTAAAAATCACCTTAACAAGTATTCATATATTTGAGAATTAGTCTTCTCCGTGGTTTTTCCCTTAATAGGGTTTTCTACGTAAATCTGGAATCCCTTGTGTATGTTGGCTCCTATGCTATTTCATGTTTATATTTTTCTCTGATTAAGGATTAAAGTAAGTTTGACGGAATTGATTAAACGGTTAAAGTTTTATTTTTTTATTTATTTTAATAATTATTCTATTATAATATATAATATATAAATAATTAATTTTCTTATATATAATTAAATTTTTATAAATATTATTTAAATATAAATATATATAGATAAATAATAATAAGTTTTTCTGATTATTTTTTAAAATAATAATTTAATAATTATTATTTAATTTTTTAAAAACAATGTCAAGTAAACTTTTTAACATGGTTGGTGGTGCTGGCATGACATGTCTTCTAGCTCCACATGAAACACTTTTGACCTAGAGCTATGAATTGGTGAGGCCACAAATGTGGGACCTCATCCCCATACTTCACTTGTTCAAACCCACAAGCACAATGACCTAGCAAAGGCACAAGGCTTGCGAGCATAGTGGTCCAATAAGGGTTTGCACCTTGGTGGCCAGTTCACCAATTAAGTGTTTACAATGCAACACTACACGTTTGAAGACAATAATTAATTATTATTATTTATATAGAGAAGTTAAATTAAATACAATAAATTGTAATTGATTAATAGTTTTCATTTTATTTATAACTTTTTAGGTTTGTTTTTATTTATGACTTTCAAAAAAAATAAAAATAAAAAAATCTAATTGACCTTCTACAAATTATTTTAATTTATTTAGGCAATAGTTTTTTTATAGAAACTTCTCTTTGTGTGTGTGTGTGTGTGTGTAAATATATGTATGCATGCATGCATGTGTGTTCCTCTCTCTCTCTCTCTCTCTCTCTCTCTCTCTCTCTCTCTCTCTCTCTCTGTGATGCCTCCACCCCCTCTTATCACCTCTCTCCTTATACCTCTATCTATCTATCACTCAATCTCTCCCTCTCCCTCTATATCCATGTATCTCTTCCTTTTTATAGATCCATCTCTCCCCCTCTTTTTAGACCTATATATCTATCTCTCTTTGCCTCTATACTACTTCTCTAGATATTTATTTTGTTGGCAAGTGATGCTTTAGAGTAGTATGAAGAACTTGAGGGTTGTCATTAATGGAAAAACATCTGATATGGTGATCACATTAAGGTAAGTTTAGTTTTGGAGATGTAGTCTTCAAAATGTGATGCAGGAGCATCCTGGGTGTAAGAGCAATCTTGCATCACCCAAAAATATTTCTGTTTTTATATTCAATGAGGGCTATTTTGTGCAGAGCTGCTATTTATGGAAAGTTACTATTTTTGGTAATTTTTGTATGTGCTCAGAATGATCTGATTTCTTTCTTGGAGGTTCATTTTGGTCATATAAGTCTGCCAGTAAAGTTTCATTGCTAGATCAAGTGTATATTGGAAGATATTGAAGATTTTCAGTATTGGCAGCAGGGTACAGAAACTTTGAACTCAGTTTTGAAGGCTTTAGAGGCCCCGAATGAGGTCAAAAATTCAGGTGATGGGCGCTTGCGCGTGTCTAGCCTGTAGAGCGCTTTGTGACTTTTTCGAAATGGGGTTATAATAGCCGATCGGGTCAACTGGTGATGACTTATGGTCTTCGAAAGTTGGGCCACCTGAAATGGCAGAAAATATTTTTTTTCAAAATTTATGTTCGGGTTTCAAAGGTTATCTTGAGCCGACTATGATGTAATAAAATGTAAAATAAAATAATTCTAAGTTTGGTCGGCCTTATTGGCTAAAATTCTGGAACCTTCCCAGGCGGTGGAAAATTGCCTATATAAGGAAGGCTGTATTATTGTCTTAGGCAGTTCAGAATAGTTCTGGGTAGTAGATCTGGGTAATAATTCGAGGCTTTGTCCTACAGAATATTGTAAGGGAATGCCCATGTGGCTTTTCATATTGTAATTTTGAAAGTTTGTAATTCCACATTTGTGGAGATAATAAGAAGCTAATTTTCTGTTCTTGCATATTGTGGTTGTTTCTCTATTTCTGTTATGTGTTTGTGGTATTAAGGGGAGCATCCTTCATCAAGTGGTATCAGAGCAGGTTTTCTTGAGTGTGTAAATAGATCACCGACTGTGAGGTAGTTTGCACCAGGACCGTGGTTAGGGTTTCAGTGCGCATCACGAAAATGCCTCCACGAAGAGAACGTGGCGGAAGAGCTAGTGCTGTGACACCTGAGGTTAGAGAGCTGCAGAGACAAGTGCGAGCATTGCAAGAAGAGATTCATAGAGGAATGAATCTTAATGTCAGAGATGAAAGCAAGGATGAAGCTGAAGAAGAATATCAAGAAGGAGAAGCTGAAATTGTGAACCAGGAGGAAGAAAGACTTTTTCGGGCGATTTCCAAGATTGGGAAAAGACCTAAGATTAAGGTTCCTACATTTGCTGGAAATCTTAACCCAGAGGAATTGATCGACTGGATCAATGAATGTGAGGAATATTTTGAGTATGAAGATGTTGAGGATCTTGATAGGGTCAAATTTGCGAAGGCCAGACTGAAAGGTCATGCGAAGATCTGGTGGCAAGAAATTCAATTGGAGTGAAATAGAAGAGGGAAAGATAAAATCACAAGATGGGATCGGATGGTGGATAAATTGAAGCGACAGTTCATTCCTGTTGATTATGAGCTTGACCTATTAAAGAAAATGCAAAGTTTGAAGCAAGCAGGAAGATCTGTTCAGGAGTACACAGAGGAGTTCTATCGACTTCTCATCTGAATAGGCCATGCAGAAGCTGATAAGGAGAAAGTTGCCCAATACCTTAATGGGTTAAGGCCAAGCATTCAGGAGGAGCTGAATCTGGTTCAAATGAACAGTATTGAAGAGGCATACCAGTTTGCCCTAAAAGTAGAGGAAAAGCTGAACAAGAAGTTTGAGAGCAGACAAAATGGAAGAGGTTGCGGTGGACGGTCATATGGTGGCCGAAATGAAGATCTGAAAAAGAAGGATGAGGCCAGTAACAGTCAGAATCAGTGAGGCAATAATTCCAATCACTTCCAGGATCAGAATAATAGAGATCAGAGAGGAAGAGGAAGAGGAAGAGGACAAGGATCTAGAAGAGGTGGCTTCCGTGGAACATGTTTTCACTATGGAGAAGAAGGTCATAGGGCATTTGAATGTCCTCAGCGCCAAGGTAGAATAGACAGGAGAAATGAAGGCCAGGCCAGAGTTGCACATGTAGATGAAGATGCCAGATCATTAAATTCTGAAGATGCTGAAAGAGGAGAAACGTTGATTAACAGAAGAGTCCTGTTGAGTGGTGAGAATGAACCTGAGCAAAGGAGGAGCCTGTTTCGCACCAGGTGCAAGTGTGAAGGTAAATGTTATGATGTGATTATTGATAGTGGAAGCACTGATAATTTGGTGTCAGAAGAGATGGTGACAAAGTTGAAGCTCAAGAGACAGAAACACCCACATCCATATCGGATTGCCAGGGTACAGGATGACCACAAGGTCATGGTCAATGAATAATGCCTAGTGAAGTTCAAGATTGGCGGATACCAAAATGAGGTATTGTGTGATATCATATCTATGGATGCATGTCATATGTTGTTGGGTAGACCATGACAGTTTGACAGATGTGTTGTACATGATGGTCGTGCGAATACCTATTCCCTGACAAAGGATGGAGTGTGACATAAGCTAAAACCATTGAATGAGACTGAAGAAAAGGTATGTGGTAATGCAAGGATAACTTTTGTTGATGAAAGAAATTTTCTAGATGGTATGAGGCATGAGCATGTATGTTTTGCTTTAATTCCAAAAGCTAGCAAAGAGGAAGTAGAAGATTTTCCTGTAGAAGTTGCAGATTTGTTGAATGAGTTTCAGGATATTGTATCCGATAATGTGCCTGATGGGTTACCACCAGTCAGGAAGATCAGTCATCAGATGGACTTGATCCCAGGAGCGAGCTTGCCGAATAAGGTAGCACACAGAATGACACTTGCAGAAAGTGAGGAGTTGAACAGACAAGTACATGAACTGTTACAGAAAGGATTGATCCATGAGAGTCTGAGTCCCTGTGCTGTACCAGCAGTATTAGCACCAAAGAAGAATGGAGATTGGAGGATGTGTATAGATTCTAGAGTAATAAACAAGATCACAATCAAGTATAGGTTTTCATTGCCATGAATGGATGATATTATGGATTGTTTGAGTGGAGCTGTGTATTTCTCAAAGATAGATCTGAAGAGTGGATATCATCAGATTCGGATCAGCAAAGGAGATGAATGGAAGACTGCCTTCAAGACAAAGGAAGGACTGTATGAGTGGTTAGTCATGCCTTCTGGGCTAACCAATGCACCGAGCACTTTCATGCGGCTCATGAACGAGGTCTTGAAAGAATTTTTGGGTAAGTTTGTCATTGTTTACCTAGATGATATTTTGATTTTTAGCAAGACATTGGAGGAACATATGATGCATATTCGTATGGTGTTTGAGAAGTTGAGAGATGAGAAATTATTGATTAATTTGAAGAAGTGCAGTTTTGTGAAGAAAGAGTTAGTGTATTTGGGATTTGTAGTTTTAGCAGAAGGTCTAAAAATGGACCCAGAGAAAGTACAGGCTATCCTTGAATGCCCTACTCCAAGGAGTGCTACTGAAGTAAGATCTTTTCATGGTTTAGCTAGCTTTTACAGAAAGTTTATCAGAAATTTTAGCAATATTTGTGGACCCTTGACTGAAACAATGAGAGGGGATAGAAAAGAATTTAAGTGGACTAATGGGGCAGAAAAGAGTTTTCAATTGTTGAAACAAAAAGTTATAGAACAACCTATTTTAGCACTTCCAAATTTTAATAAGGTGTTTCAAGTAGATTGTGATGCTAGTGGTACTACAATAGGAGCTGTTATGAGCCAAGAAGGTAAACCTGTTGCTTATTTCAGTGAGAAGTTAAATGATGCCAAGAGGAAATATTTTGTTTATGATCAGAAATTTTATGCTATAGTTCAGGCATTAAAGAAGTGGAGACATTATCTACTTCTTAAGGAGTTTGTTTTGTATATTGATCATCAAGCTTTGCAATATTTGAATAGTCAAGGAAAGTTGAATCAGAGGCATTTGAAATGGGTTGAGGTTTTGCAGAGTTATACATTTGTTTTGAAACACAGGAGTGGAAAGTCCAATAGGGTTGCTGATGCTCTTAGCAGAAGGCAACTATTGCTGACAGAAATGCAGATTGAAGTGGTTGGGTTCAATGAACTTAAGAATTTGTATCCCGAGGATCTTGATTTTGGTGAAGCTTGGAAAGCTTGTACAGAACCTGTTACTTTAGATAGGACGAAATGGTTGGATTTCATCATCCAGGATGATATGTTGTTCAAAGGGAGTTAGTTGTGCATTCCACGAAGTTCTATGAGGGAGAATCTCATCAAGGAGAAGCATAGCGGAGGATTGGCTAGACATTTTGGCCGTGATAAAACCCTTTCTTTGGTTAGTGAGAATTATTATTGGCCACAGTTGCAGCAAGATGTGAAGAAGTTTGTACAGAGTTGTAAAGTATGTTAGATGGTGAAATGAGTGAAGCAGAATATAGGGTTGTATCAGCCATTACCTGTACCAGAGAAGCCTTGGGAGGATATCAGCATGGATTTTATTCTTGGTTTACCAAGGACTCAGCGGGAACATGATTCAATTTTTGTGGTGGTTGACAGATTTTCAAAGATGGCACATTTCATTTCCTGCAAGAAGACTAATGATGTTGTTCATGTAGTAGAATTGTTTTTCAGAGAAGTAGTGAGACTTCATGGTTTGCCAAAGACCATAGTTTCAGATCGGGACACTAAGTTTGTTGGATATTTCTGGCGTACATTGTGGAAGAATTTGAAGACAGATTTGAAGTTCAGTTCATCACATCATCCACAGACTGATGGACAGACAGAGGTGGTGAATAGGAGTTTGAAAAATTTGCTGAGATGTTTGGTTGGAGATAAGCCAACAAGATGGGATTTGATTTTACCACAGGCGGAATTTGCATACAATAATTCTGTCAATAGGAGCACTGGTAAATCACCATTCCAGATTGTATATGGAAGTAGTCCAAGAAATGCATCTGAGTTGAGAAAGATAGATAAAGGAGAAATAAGTAGTGCTGAAGTTGGGGATTTTGCAGAACATTTGAAGAACATCCACGAGGAGGTGAGGAAGCATATTACCAAGATGAACGCACAGTATAAGGCTAAGGCAGATGAGAAAAGGAGGTATAAGGAATTTCAAGTTGGTGATGAAGTCATGGTTCATTTGTGGAAGGAGCGATTTCCAGTTGGTACATATAACAAGCTGAAAATGAAGAAGTTTGGACCATGTAGGATACTGAAGAAACATGATTCAGGAAACGCATATGAGGTAGAATTTCCTACTGAGCTAAATATTTCACCAGTGTTTAACATTTTAGATCTGACAGAGTATCATGAAGGAGGTGTTGACGATGAGATCACAGCAGCACAGTGGAGTATTTCAGCAACTAGTTCAGACACTAAGGAGATCGAGGATATACTGGATAGTCGTGTTGGCAGAAGCACAAGGAATAGGACATATGAAGAATATCCGGTCAAGTGGAAAGGATGACCTGTTGAAGATTCATCATGGCTGACAAAGGAGGAGGTTAGTCGTCTTGGTTTTCCTTTGCACACCTGAGTCGTGACAGGGTCACTTCTCAAATTACCCTGGGTGTCTGATGCAGGAGCATCCTGGGTGTAAGAGCAATCTTGCATCACCCAAAAATATTTCTATTTTTATATTCAATAAGGGCTATTTTGTGCAGAGCTGCTATTTATGGAAAGTTACTATTTTTGGTAATTTTTGTATGTGCTCAGAATGATCTGATTTCTTTCTTGGAGGTTCATTTTGGTCATATAAGTCTGCCAGTAAAGTTTCATTGCCAGATCAAGTGTATATTGGAAGATATTGAAGATTTTTGGTATTGGCAGCAGGGTACAGAAACTTTGAACTCAGTTTTGAAGGCTTTAGAGGCCCCGAATGAAGTCAAAAATTCGAGTGACGAGGGCTTGCGCAGGTCAATCCTGTAGAGCGCATCGTGGCATTTTTGAAATGGGGTTATAATAGCCGATCGGGTCAACTGGTGATGACTTATGGTCTTCGGAAGTTGGGCCACCTGAAATGGCAAAAAATAATTTTCTCCAAAATTTCTGTTCAGGTTTCAATGGTTATCTTGAGCTGACTATGATGTAATAAAATGTAAAATAAAATAATTCTAAGTTTGGTCGGCCTTATTGGCTAAAATTCTGGAACCTTCCCAGGCGGTGGAAAATTGCCTATATAAGGAAGGTTGTATTATTGTCTTATGCAGTTTAGAATAGTTCTGGGTAGTAGATCTGGGTAATAATTCGAGGCTTTGTCCTACAGAATATTGTAAGGGAATGCCCATGTGGCTTTGCATATTGTAATTTTGAAAGTTTGTAATTCCACATTTGTGGAGATAATAAGAAGCCAATTTTCTATTCTTGCATATTGTGGTTGTTTCTCTATTTCTATTATGTGTTTGTGGTATTAAGGGGAGCATCCTTCATCAAAATAACTAAGTATGTAGATAGATTTACAGAGAACAATAGTACTATTTTGGACATCGAAGATAGTATATGATAGATGATGGCTTGCAAACTTAGAGGAAGAAATTTTGGGATGTGTATGACCTTTAGTTAAGGTCGCTTGTGTTTTGGTATTGTTATTAGTGAGTTATAGTGATTTGGAGATACGCAAAGATAGAGGGACAGTGAAACAAGGCATATGAACAATCGCGATGATTAAGAGAATATAAGATGGAATGGTAATGTGCTAAGTTAGATAAAGATTTTGGATTGCTGACACTTTTTTAATATATGATCATCGACTTAGTATTTACTCTTTGCATTATTAATTATCCTATTTTGTATTGTATTTGGGCGTTGATTGAATTATAGAATATATATTTATATGAAGAGCTTTTTGTAAAGAAAAAATATATGGATGTGAGATGATGATAGTGAGATATACTGATGGAAAATGCAAGATCAAAGGTTGATAGATGTTATTGAGAACTACAACTGGAACTATTAAAGCATAGTAGATGCTTGTTTTGTTCACTCTTGAGAACACTTTGTAACCGAAGTTTGATTGTAAGAGTTGTAAGCTCAATATACCTTTAACAGGGTTTTGTATACCTTTAACAAGGTTAATATTCCTCTAACAAGGAAATGTACTATGTAATACTCATGGACATTATACTCTAGTGTATATTTGTGGGTACCATCCCCACTGGGGTTTTCCCTTGGCTAGGGTTTCCTCGAAAATAAATAATGGTGTTATGAGTTGTGTGTTATTTACTTATGTTCTTTTCATTTCTGTAATCGCATGGTTTATTTGCAATTGGTTTAAGTTTATTATAACATGCTATAATACTGATTCACCCCCCCTCTTAGTATTACTCAACCCTAACAATTGGTATCAGAGCTTTTGGCCCTTGGAGAGAAAGTCTAACAACTTTTAAGGGAGATCATAATGGATTTAGAAAGTTTGCAAGAAAACTTTGAAGTGACACTTGATGACTTGGACAAAGAAAAAGCTAAGAATGGTGAATTGAAATTCAAATTAAGAAGAGCAGAAGGTTTTATCAAGAAACTAAAGGAACAACTTGAACTTTCAAGAAATCAAAGACAAGACCTTATGGAAAAGATCAAGGAGGATTTAGACAATGACACATCAGACCAATTAAAGAAGTTTGAGGAAGAAAAAGAACAAATTAATCTTTTGATGATTAAAGAGATCCAACATGAAAATGATGCAAAATAAAAAGTTGAAGTGACTCTAAAAGAAATAAATATACAGATAGGACAAATGCAGATTGAACTTGATCACTACAAGGATAAATGCCTGGAATTAGAAAAATACAATCAGATCATTAAAAGTGAACTCACTCAAGCCAAGTTACACATTGATAAATTGCATATGAGTAGTGATAAGATTGATGAACAAAGAGAAAGATGGAAACCTAAAGGAGATATGAATAGAGTTGGATACAATGAAGGAGAATGTTCTAAGACTCGTGAAGAATCACACAAAGCGAAGATTGAAGAAAGACCTAATTTTGAAGAACCTAGATATCAGATCAGACCTTTCAGAGGTAGATGCTATGGATGCAACAAACTCGAATATATGAAAAGAGATTGTAAAGGTAAAAGCCCTTTCAGAACCTTTATTGATTATTGTTACAACTGTTATGCATATGGACACAAGAAAGTAGAATCCAAGAAACCTGATCAGTCAAGAAAAAGGCAAGATTACATCAGAGAAGAATCAACAGCCAAGATCACATGCTACAAATGCAATAACCTTGGGCATACTGCTAGGTTTTGCAAACTGCAGATTAATTAGGATAGAAGATTGCCTACATATTACAAATGCAACAACTTAGGAGATATAGCTAAGTTTTGTAGATATAATGGAATGGACAAAAGAAGAGGACCACCTCCTATGGTTATAGAGAAGAATATTGGTGATAGTGGTAAAATTTTTAGTGAATACATGGACAAATTCAAGAATCATTTCATGAAACTAGTAGATGAAGATGATGGTAAGATATGGAAGATCAAAGAACTCAATAAGGCATTGGTTCAGGGAGAGAGAGTAGATGCTATTGTGCCTTCTCTTGATGTTAACATTGCTACATCAACCTAAAAGGCTAAGCATGGCCTTAGGGGGAGCATTGGATGAAGACACCAGATTATATCCAGCCCCTGATTCTGAGGAATGAGCTCATGCAAGATTAGTCATGATGTATACAAACACTATGGAGTCTATATTTGTGATCGCAGCGATTGAAGATTCATATCCTATGAGCACGAGATTTGTGATCGACTGGATAATATGCAAAGTTGAGCTAATTAAGTTAAGTGCATTTATTCACTTGGCGATGAATAAAAGACCTCAAAGCAACCTACTTATTCACCATTTGATGAGGAATGATGAAGGAGAGAAGATTTAAGAAGCATATCAAACCACCAAGCAACTACATTGCGTGATCGATCGAAGCAAAAGTTCCAAATTTAACGTGTTCAAGGTATTTAGATCATTTACTCAAATAGAAAGCTATGGATGCACCTATGATTTATGATGTTGTGGATAGACCTAGATATAAGTTTAAGAAACACCCCTTTAAGTCTTGTAAGGATGACCCTGAAGGAGCCTTTTCACAAACACCATACGACATCCTGCACGTAGAAGATATTAGGGCATACATTCACTGCAAGTATGAGACAATAGGGGATGCAGAGATATTCAGATAAATTGATGAGATGATTGAATCATATGGTAAAATGAAGGATGAGTTTAAACACCTAGATGACCTAACCATTATGAGATTAACCCACATGATTGAATTCATCAAAATAAAATGGTTAAAGATAATACTCAACCAAGTTCATGACTAGTTCATTCGGTTAGGAGAGCAGCCTATAAATATCTGTAGTCAGTTAATCCATGATATTACTGGGTTAGATAACACTAGAGCTATCCCTGTGGCAGAAAAGAATATAAAGAAACAAGTTAAAACCCTAACAAATTCAAAATGGGACAAGCGAGCCATGACAGTGAATGACATATTCCAACAAGATGTGAGACTAGTTGCCATGTTACTTGGATACAAACTCCACTACAATAGTAGACCTTATTCAGTCTCAGTAGGAGTCATAATGATGGCCTATAGGATGGTGAAATAAAACACCAAATATAATCTATGCGAGATTTTGGAACAACAATTTTTGGAAAATGTAAAGATAATCAAGAAGGATAAATCTAAGGATTTTAGATTTGGCTCACTTCTGATTCACATGTATATACATATTGAGCACAAGTTTCCTAGAATGCACCCTAGAGCATGGAAGGACAAAATACCCACTAGCATTCAGATATCAAAAAGCTACCGAAGACATAACAACACATGGGTAGATGGTGAACTATTTTCTATGATCAAAATTATGCAAAGACAAATGAAAGAATGATATAGAATCCCTGAAGAGTTGGTAGAGAAATACAAGGATACAATCTATTTCATGGTTGAAATTGATTGTGTATGTTTTGAAGTAGTTGAACCTAGAAAGAAATGGTGTTACCCCATGGGCTATGAAGTGAGCTATGAAGTTCTTGTGATGAAAATAGAATATGTCTTAGCATCTGAAGTTGACACATTTGAGGAAAGATGGAGCACATGTGAGGAGAAATCAACAAAATTCAGAGAAGAGCATGACAAAGGCATAAGGAAAAGAAAAATAGAGAAAATTGTTGGTGATGTGACATCAAAGGTAGGGATGACAAAGGAAGAACTAAAAGAAGTAAGGACTAAGATGAATGAAGGAACCTCTGGGTCAACATGCATGAGAATTGAAGTCCCTCCACCTTCAGAAGCAAAAAACATAGTAATTCCTACTTCCAATATAGTTGATGTATCTATCACTCCAGAGAAGATAGCACAAGAAGACATACCTATGAGCACACCTAGAAGATCCACTAGAACAACCAAACCTAATAGCCCTAAGAAACAAAAGGTTGAAGTTAAAGCCAAGAAGAAAGATGATAAGGAACATGAGAAGAAAGAAGATAAGAAAATTGAAAAGAAAGAAAAGAAAGAAGAACAAAAGAAAGCAGAGAACCTCTGGAAACTATACATAAAAATATTGCATAAAAGGATAATAAGAGATGATAACCTAAAGACATTAAAAAAATATTATGAGAGGTAAGACTCTAACAATCAATCATTGATACAAGACATGGTAATTGAACATCTACTTGTTTACAAGAAATATCGACTCAAAATTGAAGGCAATATACATAAAGACTTGTATGACAAACTAGAAATCAAAAAACAACTTGCACAAACAAAAGATGAAGTAATAAGGAATAAATCTATTGAAGACATGTTGCCTCTAGTTTCTATACATGAGAGATAAAAGATAATTAAGGATCTCAAAGCCTTATTGAGAATAAAAGCTAGACTTGTAAAAATAATGGCTAGAAAATATGATGAAGTTATTAAGGATACTCAGAAAGCATTAGATCAGATACTAATGAGCGACATGCCTAAGAAAACTTCACCTCCCAAAGCTACCAAGCCTACACCTATTGGAATTGGAGAAAGCTCTAAGTCAGCTGAGGGTATTGTGGAAAGAAGTGAAGTAATTTCTGATAAGCATCCAGACTTCTTTATTGCTGGTATGCCTGTAACTCTTAACACTACACTTGATGAGAGTGATCCATTTCAAGGAAAAATGGATAGTGTAGTGACAAAAGAAGAAGAAAAATAGGAAGAGGAAGGAAAAAAAGAAAAAAACAAGAAGAGAAAGGACATAAAGAGGAAGGATAGAAAGAGGAAGGACATAAAGAAGAAAATGAACAAAGAGAAGAGCTAGGAACATGTAAAGAAGAAGATGCAAGAATTAAAGTCAAGCAAGAACCTAATACTTCTAGCACTTTATTGTTGGCAAGTATGGACAAGCCTATGAGTACGAATGTAGAGAACATGGATGAGGATGAATTGATGAGACTATCCTTCATGACATTCGCTAAGGCAAAAGAAAGATCTGAACAAAAAGGAGACAAAAGGACTAAGGTAATTACTAGGGCGGTTGATATAGTAAATAAAATAATCCCTATACTTATTATTTTTCAAGGAAAAGATGATGTAGAGAATCTCAATATGACACTAGATAACTTTGACAGTCACTATGAGTCACTAGTGAAGATCGCAGAAGAGAAGGTAGAGAAAAGATATCTAGAGAAAAAGTTGAAGGAAGTATGCCAGTCTATTTCATGGGACTTGGGCATTCTGAGATCAGCTACATCTAAGGCCAAAAGTTGTGTCGCACATGGAAGGAAGCTATATAGCTATTGCATTAACCCTATCAGACACATTCAAAACATTGGATATATAATAGCCAAGGACAGGGCTACTTTAGACCGCATGATGGACAATTGTGAGTCCTCCTCACAAAATGTATTAGAGATGGACAAGTAGGTGTTAAATATTCTTGAAAAAATGAATGTATTTGATATAGAGAAAGGGAGAGTAATGGAAATATTTGGTTTGCTAACGAGTTTAATCACTCCTAAGCTATCAATTCTTGAAGCACATCTTACTGAAATGGATAAGATTGGGGAATCAATGACCAACTCTATACCAATAGAATTGAAAGCAATGGAGACTTCATCTTATGCGTTGAATGGCCTAATACATGTAAGTGAACTATTGATCAAATCATGGAATGATAAAGTGAAGACCTTGGAAGATTCCTTCCAAGATATTCTAAAACTGGTGAGCAAGCACTAAGTACTACACTTTTTGTAAAGTTTTGCAATTTTGCGTATACCTTTGCCATTGATGTCAAAGGGAGAGAATAAAAGAAGAAAAATTGAAAAATATATGTATAAGGAAAAAAAACAAAAACAAAAGAAAAAGATATTAGGAGAGAAGAGAAGAAAGAGAAAAATAAGAGTTAAGTGTTTTGTTGGACACTTAGACATTTTTTCACTAAGTGTTGCCATCAATGCCAAATGGAGAGATTGTTGGCAAGTGATGCTTTAGAGTAGTATGAAGAACTTTAGGGTTTCCATTTATGGCAACACATCTGATATGGTGATCACATTAAGGTAAGTTTAGTTTTGGAGATGCAGTCTTCAAAATGACTAAGTATGGAGACAGATTTACAGAGAACAACAGTACTAGTTTGGACATCGAAGATAGTATATGATAGATGATGGCTTGCGAAATTAGAGGAAGAAATTTTGGGATGTATATGAACTTTAATTAAAGTTAGTTGTGTTTTGGTATTGTTATCAGTGAGTTACAGTGACTTGGAGACACACAAAGACAGAGGGATAGTGAAACAAGGCATATGAACAGTCATGATGATTAAGGGAATATATGATGGAATGGTAATGTGCTAAGTTAGATAAAGATTTTGGATTACCAACACTTTTTTAATATATGATTGTCGACTTAGTATTTACTCTTTGCATTATTAATTATTCTATTTTGTATTGTATTTGGGAGACTGATGGAAGATGCAAGATCAGAGGTTGACATATGTTATTGAGAACTACAACTAGAACTATTAAAGCCTAGCAAATTCTTGTTTTGTTCACTCTTGAGAACACTTTGTAACCGAAGTTTGATTGTAAGAGTTGTAAGCTCTGTATACCTTTAAAAGGGTTTTGTATACCTTTAACAAGGTTAATATTTCTCTAACAAAGAAATGTACTATGTAATACTCAGCTCCTAATAGGGCTAGATTTTCTAACATGGACATTATACTCTAGTGCATATTTGCGGGTACCATCCCCATCGGGGTTTTCCCTTGGCCATGGTTTCCTCGAAAACAAATAATGGTGTTATGAGTTGTGTGTTATTTGCTTATGTTCTTTTCAATTCTGCAATCACATGGTTTATTTGCAATTGGTTTAAGTTTATTAAAAAGTGTTGTAATACTGATTCACCCCCCCTCTCAGTATTACTCAATCCTAACATATTCTTTCATCTCTTCCTCTATCTCCCCTATTGCAAACATAATGAGCTTGTTAGTAATGGAGCATAGTTCTCTACCTAATCTAAGGGTTTTATTTCAATCATATTTAGGTTCTTTAAGTGGATGCATAAATGATTTGAGGTTATTACTTCACAATTGAAATCTTTACATTACACAAACAACATCATTTGTTAAATGGCCTACCAATTGAGTACCACATAAATATATTTTAAAAAAATGCATTAATTTTTTTTCTATTTGACCTTCTACAACTCTCCTATGTGTTGGGAGTTCCCTTTGATCTTCAACTTGTAGATTTATACTTTGATGGATAACCTATTATAACTTTGACTCTATAACCACTCCAAAGTCTACAAGGAAGAGGGCCAATTAACAAGGATGAAAAGAGATCCTCCTACACTTTGAGCCTTAATGCTGAGGCGAGTGTACCCTTGATTCACTTCTTCAAAGGAATCATAAAATGTTATGCCAATATACTCTTTACTAACTGATTTAAGATTTTATCATTTAATGTGTGTTGTGTATGGTTGACAATAATGAAATGCCTCTAGAGGATGGACCAGTGCCTTAACCTAGGGCAAAGAGTCACCCAATTACATACATCAACTGAATACCTTAATTCAAACACAATTGAATCCAGGATAAGTGCTTTGCCTACTACCCCTCTCCCTCAAACACAAGGACATCAGATTCCTGCTTGGTTGCAAACTCACTAAACCCACCTAAAAGATTTTAATCCTAACTTTGTTAGGAACTTAGAGATGACTTCATAGTACTCTTTGTTTACCATATGCTAATACACTTTGTGACACTAACATATATGAGTTTAGAACCGAAACAAGAAGACATACACAAATGCAAGATTGGAACTCAATAGCATTCTCATTAATATATTCAAAATCAATACACAATCAGAACAACACAAAGATAGGAAAAGACACAAAATCTAGCTCCTCTATCAGTATAACACCATGAACAACCAACCTGAGACCAAAGAAAAGTTTTGGAACCCACACAAAATCAAAATTTCTGCAACTTATACTCCCTAGTAATCTTGGAATTCTCAAAGAGAATGCAACAAGCTACGAATGACTTAGGGTTAGGGTTTCAACCACCAAACCCATTGAAAATAGTCAAAAAGTTATTACAGGGGTGGAAACCAGGCAACCAGGAGAAAGAAAATCTTGGAATGATCCTCAATCATGATAAATTCTCTGTGAAGGTACTGAGAACCACAAAAATGCTCAAAATGTCAACCCTGCAACATGCCTCGAGCACAAACCGCATAGTACAAGTCCTGCAAATGAACATGGCACACCCTGGACCACACTGCAACAACAAATAGATCATTTTCCACCAGCTCCAGTCGCCTCTGCATTGAATTCTAGTCCTTCCTATTGCAGGAAACCCTTCAAAAATTTGAATTTGAAAAACAACGGTCACCCTATGGTGCTTGTAGCAAATCGATGGTCGACGTTCAAATCTGAACCAACTTTAAGTCATGGCTATTAGATCCTCATTTTTCGTGGTCTTTTAAATCTTAACTCGACTTCCACCTTGGGTTTACTTTAAGCGAACACACAACAAAGCATATCATGTTTGCAGGATGAAAATCTTAACCCACCTTTAACCTTGCAAACTGGTGACTGCAGGAAAACACTAACCTCGGCCCCACATCTAGAGAACTAGTGACAAAAGACTTCCGCCAATTCGCAAAACACTTTATCCATCTACCAAAAAGTTTAGCGATTCCGCAAATGCTTGTTCGCTGGACCGCTAGAACATTTAGAGAATCGCCATCATTTCACACGAACAAGCGAAGCCTTTATAAATTTGTCGGCTGCTAAACACTTATCCCTACCGCCAAAAGACTAAGAAAATTTGACCGGGCATGCATCAGGAAGATCGACAATTGTCTAAAGTTCGCAAAGACTTCCAAGATTCTATCAGATTTCATGCCCACCGTCAGATTGAGAATCTTCTCCCTGCCCTGAAAACCCTCTGACACGATACAAAATCAATGGTCGTCGCAAGATCTTAAGCCTCTAACAAAACCCTTGAGATCATACGCCATTCGTCGATCCTCTGACAAGATTAGGATCCACTAACACATCCGAAAGCTCAGGTCCCACTGACAACAAGCCACTGTGTAAATACATGGATGAATCAAATAGCGCCAACTATGCATACATGTCAACAGACCCACCTGCCTTCCTTATGAGAATCAACGGTTGTCGCTATACCGCTGCACTAAAGGTCGAGCATGTTTCATCAATGGTATAACGACAACCACAAGATTAAATCAGACTTTAATCCACCTGAATGCCAAGAAGACCGGTCCCACTGATAGGATTCCACCTCATACTATGTGGGCTAATAAAAAAAACCTCCAAATCAGAATACCTGGCAAGTGGACCTGCATGAGAAAAAGGCTATGTCATACAAAGAATCGACGACCGTCTCAAGATCTTATGCATCTGACACATCGCTTGAGAAGATATGCTCACCGTTAGATGGAGATGGTGTCAGAGCTAGGCCCAGGGAAAATAAAGGCTACTGAAACATAGGAAAATATTAAAGCATGACTTAAGGGAAATATTTCGGCAAGGAACTATAGGAACATATTAAAGGCCGCTGGGGTAAAGACTTAGGAAAAATTTAAATGGGGCCGACCAAAAATATAAAGCACATGCAAAATAGGAACCTTAAGTGACCCGCAAAAAGTAACATGAAAATATAACAAGACCAAGGTTTTCAAAGGGTTTTTGATGTAACGACTAGTTTTCAAAAATTTGAACTAGGGCTAAAGGCAGGGACCTAAAAACAATTGCAAAGACTAAGGAAAAAGGGCTAGAGTCATGAAATTTTTTGCACGTGCTAACAGTGGCTCTGTCTGGGGATGTATGCCTCCTACAGGAATAGCAAGGACTTAGAATCACTGGTTTAAAGTAGACCACCCCACATTTAAAATTTTTGTAGACAACAAAGAGCAACAGGACCAAAAACATATAGGTCGGGACAAAACAGGGCAGGGGCAAGCAACTATTTACAGAATTTACAATATATACAAACTTAACTACTGTTCATGGAAAATAAGATACCTCAAGAGAAGCATTTCTTCAAGAATTGTCCATGAACTGACAATTCCTGAATATCACCATTTAATTCCTTGACAATATATGAATCTTGGCCCCATTTCCCATGAATTAGATATGGCCCTAACCAAATGGGATCAAATTTACCATGCTTTTCCTTATCCTCCAGTCTGGCATTCCAAACTAACACCAAATCACCAGGTTCAAGCCTTCTATCAACAGTCTTCTTATCATACAAATTCTTAACCTGCAGCTGCAATTTGGCATTCCTTGCAACTGACTCTCTTCTAGTCTCATCTAACCTAATGAGGTCCTCAATTCTCAATTGCATCTCATCATCTATGTCATCATCATATAAATGAAAAAATTTATACATTTTCAATAAATTATTCTAAGGCATTCTTGCATGTATTCCATATACTAGGTCAAATGGTGCACAACCAATTGCCCTCTTCACAGTAACCCTATCAGCCCATAGGGCTAATGGCAGCTTTGAATTCCATGCTCTCTTATTCTTTTCAAGAATCCTCTTTAGAATTTTAAACAAACTCTTATTAGTAGATTATGCCTATCCATTTCCTTGTGGATGATAAGGTGAGGAATTAGAAATCTAAATTCCTAAACTTTTGCAAAAGTCCTTATACTCAGCAGACCTAAAGCACATTGCATTATCACTAACTATCCTCTCAGGGCAACCAAACCTTGTAACAATATTATTCAACAGAAAATCAATTACCACCCTACTAGTTGCATTTCTTGTAGGTATAGCCTCTACCCACTTTGTAAAGTAATCAGTGGCAACTAAAATCCATGAGTGTCCTCCACTAGACTTGTTTGGTATCTCCCCTATGAAATCAATTCCCCATTGTTGGAAAGGAGTCTGAACTTCTACTGGTTTTAATGGCACATTACCTAAAAATATAAGCTTACGAGAGAACCTTTGACAAGCATCACACCTCCTCACCAACTGTTCTGCATCCTTGAAGATTTTGGGCCACCAGAATCCTGCTCTCAAGATTTTATGAGCAGTTGTTTTACCCATATAATGCCCACCACAAAATCCCTCATGCATTTCCTTCAACAACTTGTTAGCCTGATCTTCATCTACACATTTCAAAAGTATGCAATCCAAATTCTTTCTATACAATTTACATTTCACAATTACATACTTGATGGCCTGTAATTTCAATGTCCTCTTCTGATTATCATTCATATTATCTGGACATTTCATGTTTCTCAAGTAATAGATGATATCTTGATACCAAATACAATCATCCATGTCACATGTATAATCAATTTCAGAATGATTTACTTGATTTGCATCAAGATTGGATTGAGCCATCAGTTTTGCCAATCAATAGATGCTACCCTCTCAGGGTCAATTCTTACTCCTCGCTTGCCAACCAAATGGCCAAGCAACTTACCTTCCATGACACCAAAAGCACATTTCCTTGGGTTTAAAGAAATGCCAAATTCCAAGGCCCTCACAAATATTTTTCCAAATGAATACAATTGTCTTCTTCCTTCTTGGAGTAGGTAGTTAAATCATCTTGATACACAACAAGGAAATCATTTACGAAATCTGAAAAGGCAACATCCATTGCCCTCTGAAAAGTAGTACCAGCATTTGTGAGGCCAAAAGGCATTCTCACATAAACATATGTCCCCCAAGGTGTTGTGAAAGTTGTCTTGAATTGCTCTGATTCCTTGATAATTACCTGATTGTAACCAGAGAAACCATCCATCATTGACATCAATTCTAATCCGGTTACTCTCTGCAACATAGCTTCCCTATTGGGCAGACAATAATTATCTTTTAATGAGCTGATGTTCAAATTCCTGAAGTCCACACAAAGCTTGATGTCACCATTTTTCTTTCTCACAGGAACAAGGTTTGACACCTAAGAAGAGTGCCTTATAGGCTTGATAATGTCAACATCTCTTAGCTTCATTAACTCTTCTTGCATCTTGGGTGCCAAAGTGGGATTAATAGGCCTTTTTTTTTGCCGGAAAGGTTTAGCATCTTCTTTCAAAGGAATAATATGCTGAAACAAATCCTCTCTATAAACCTTTAGGTCATCATATGACCATGCAAAAACATGCCTGAATTTTCTTAATAATTCAATCAAAGATGTCTTTACCTTTTGAGATATATCTCTACCAATGTATACCCTTTTGGGTGCCTCATGTGTTCCAAGGTTTATCTCCTCTAGATCAGCATGATCTTCTCTTTTGATATTCTTTTGAACTCTATCTTGGTTATCAAAGACATTCTCCAAAACAACAAGCCCCTTGGGCACCTTGTTAGTTCTAAGCTGAATGACCTCATTGCCAAAGACAACCTCTTTTCCTTCTACTGACTCAACCAAGGCTGAACAATCAAATTCCTGACCATGATAGTGATCCTCACAATTCATAAACTTCAATATATCATTATCATCATCAAAAACTTGCCAATTTTCAATATTGTCTGGTATGCTAGGCCTAGCCTGAATTTCTACTTTAGAGATACCAGAAAAAGTAATATCATTGGGATTGATTGCAATATTAGCTAACAAGTCAGCCATCTTATTGTTACTCCTATCCTTCCATTCAATGTTGAAGGCATCAAAATGTTCAATCAAATCCCAAACTACATTCCTATATTGTTGTAGCCTTTTATTCTTGGAAGCATATATTGACCTGACTTGGGACACTACCAACTCAGAATCACCAACAACACTTAATCACTTAATACCATGTTTTTGTGCCAACCTCAATCCTAACAACAAAGCCTCATATTATGCTATATTGTTGGTACAAAAGAAATTCAATGTGAAAGAAAACTTGTAGGTGTTTCTATCAGGAGAAATAAGTAAGATACTTGCTCCTACTCCATCTTTGCAATTTGCACCATCAAAGTACATTACCCACAAATCACCCTTCACAGAAATAGCACTTACCTCAACAGAGACAGGTGACAAAGTAGGCTCATTTTCAAATACAGGGATCTCTGCCCTAAAAGCATTAATACCAGTATCCACAAAACATGTAGTTTCATTATCAATATTCCTCTCAATCATGTGGCATACTCTTGGCTCTCATTCAATCTTAACAAATTGATCATCAATCTTGAAAGTGGCATAGGATAGATCACACTGTAAACTTCCACCCATGGAAACACTCCATCTTCTAGATAGCAGCATCCCATAATGAGGAGGGATGTCCACTACCAAAACACTCATTGTTAACTCTTTCTCTGGATATGCTGCCAACCTATATGGCATTGCATTGATAGTCCCAATAACTGGTACCTCCCTCTGATCCATTGCACAACATCTGCCTTGGACTGTATCAACTTTAAGGCCCAACTTCTCCATGATTTTGAAAGGCATGATAGTATTAGAGGCACCACTATGAATCATACAATTCCTCAACTTCATTCCATTCACAAGAACACTCAAAAAGAATGGATCAATATTTTCAAGGCTGGCATTGATAGAACTGTCCAAATATATTGGAAGAATTTGAGACACAATTCCCTGAGCAACAACACCTTTCAAAGCTTTATCCTGAGATCCATTGCATGCAACACCATTTTTATGAATATTATCTACCCATGCAATAGCTCCGTCTTTGTGTTCCGGGATCCTCAACAATTCTGACAATGGAACCTTAACTGTAATTTGGGACAATACATATAACATATCAATAGGAGCAGAAGAAGGAATCTCAATCTGCACTACCTTAATATCATTTTGCTTATCTGATATATTAGGTGTATTGGCCACCCTCATTTTTTCAATCTTAGCCATTGTGTTAACTGGCCTCTCAATCTCACTAGAAGTCTTTTCAATTCCAACTCCCTTAGGCTCACAATTCTTACCTTTTACATTCTTGAATTTCACCATGTGATCACCTTTTGATTTGTTCTCATTAGTCTCTCTGGAGTTGGTACTTTTTATGAACATTCCTGTAGCTTTCTTATTTGTGTTCCTTGCCACCATGCCTCTAGTTTGCACCTGGGCAATCATTTCTGCAATAATCCTATCCATCTCTTCTCTATAAGGTCTTCTCAAATTTATTGGCTCAGAAGAAGAGTTCATGTTACATGTCTTCCTATCAATATCTTCACTATAAAAAAAAACCTCTTGATGAAAAAGGGCCTGATTATGTCTCTTCACATTTATATCTACCTCTTCATCAAAATCAGAATCCTCTTCATATCCTAGATATGAAGAAGCCATGTTGCATCCAACATCATCTTGATCTTCTTCTTGATCTATCTCCTCATTGCCATAATCCTGATTTGCAGCCATAGAATGTGCAACCACACAATGCTCTGCAGAATGAGGGGACTGGCATGCAACACACCAAGGTATGTCCTCCATGACATTTATTGAAGCTTTTTGTAGAGGGTCAGGGACACCTCTATCATTGTTTCCTCTTACAGCAAGGACAATAGGCTTGTCATCCTTCCATTGGGTGTTGTAGGGGTAGTTTTGCAATCTATTATGCTTATTGAAATTGTTCTTGTAAGGAAACTCAAGTGCGGAAATAGCTTCCTACGCTAATCTCTATAGGAGAGTATTGTGCAAATTCTTTTAAATCCTTACAATTTCAAATTCGTTAACTACTTTAACAAAGATATTGCAACCACATACCATACATACAAAAAAATAGAGAATGACACAATGATATACCCTGGGGAAACCTTTCGGTAAAAACCCCAGCACTCCAAAACCTGCACAATGTATTGATCAAAACTATTACAGCTTAGAATACACTTGCAATGCAAGTTCTTTCAGAAGATTTCTAAACCCTTGAAGACAAATCACGGCAGCATAAAATGTTCCAACAATACACTCGCATCATCTCTCTTCGCAACCCTAAAAAAGCTTATATCACGCGCTTCACTTTTTAGGGCTACTCCCAAAGATAACCGTATTAGGGTTTTACCATTCTCTGAGAAAATAGGAACCCCAAAAAATTTTACCCCACGATTGGGGAAGAGTGTACAGTACTCAAATTTATCAGTTGCCACATGTCTTCACCTGTCATTGAATCTTCCTGACATAGCTCTTACGTGTCATAGGAATCCGTCATAACCGTTTTAGCCATGATCTCCTTACACACAATTCAAGATGCTGACACATCAACATTATTTGCAAGAAATACATTTTACAAAACAAATAATAAGAATAGGAATTATCCAAGGTTGAGACACCTTATTCCTAACAGTTGTTAAACTGAGGCCTTTCATTGGTAGGAGCACTAATGTTCCTATTTGCAGGTGCCTTCAAATCCTTCAATGCATTGAACACCTTATCCAATTTATCTTCTTCTTGCCTCCTAGCTCCAACATTCTTATCATTTTTCTTTTTGTATTTCTTATCCCCAAACAACTTTGGATCACCTCTCTTTCCACCCAATTTCCCTGATATTTTCATATTATTCTCAATGTTGACAGCAATCCTAAAAGCATCCCTAAGAGTTCTTGGTTCCTTGTCCCTCAAAAAATATCCCATCTTTCCATCAAATGCATTGAAGTATGTGGTCAGACAGACATTGTCATCTAACCGCATAACTTGGAACAACTTATGCATACCCTTCTGAAATCTCATGTTGAATTCAGCTGCAGTCTCATTCTGATTTTTCCTTATGGTATTGAATTCATTCAATATAAAATTAGCATTAGGCCTATCACCATACTGCTCTTTAAAACATCTCTCAAAGAAATCCCAAGTATCAATACATTTATCAGGAAGTCTCTTAAACCAATCTCTAGCATCCTCCATTAGAGATTGAACAAATAATTTCATGACTACATCCTCATGCTCTACCTCATAATCATTAAGCATATCAACAAATAACCTAAGATGCTCCTCACAACTAATAGCATTATTACCAACAAACTTAGGTACCCTATCCCTTATATCATTTGGAAAAGCATTCGGGTAACCAGGAATTCCATCAAAACTAATTTTCCTATAGCCTTCTAGTTGCATAGGTCTTCTTTGAAAACTTGAACTAATGTTAACCCTAGGATTAACATTAGCATTTACATCTACTTGTGCATTTGACTGCTGCCTAGGATTAGCACCTATCCTAGCAGATGAAGAAGGAAATGAACTAGTAGCATTACTAAGTGGAACAGTAGTAGTCATAGATGGCATACCTAGTTTAGTAGCAGATGGACCAAGAGCATTAGCTGATGAAGCCTTCAAGAATTGGATCTTTTTTCTCTTTTCTGCAATGGAAGCTTCAATTTTAGCCTTCTCTAATTCCCTTGCAAGGTCCTCATCTTCTTTTCTTCTTTTTATTTCTGTGTCCTTATTTGAATTGGGTGATGGGACCCTCGGTATTGTCACTGGTCTATTTGTTTGATGTCCCACCATCTTTTGCTTTCCTTTCTCACCAATGGCAACAATAGGCCTAGTGATCTCATGCCCATCTTTAGCTTTAGGCAAAGGAACATAACTTTGCACTTGTCTAACCAGAGGGCCCTCCTTATCAAATTCATGATCTTGCAGTAAGCGCTCTTGCTCACTTCTCAAAGCTTCAAGATCACCAAAAATATCATGTTGCAAAGTCTTAGGAGTAGAAGCAAGCATCTTGTTTCTCTCCTTCATTTCATTAATTTTTCTAAGGAGAGACTGCCTTTCTATTAGAGCATTCACTTTCTCAGTCTCTTTCTCCTCTTGTAACCTCTTATGTATGACATCCTGCTCTCCCAACTGTAACCTTAATGCATTTAAATCATCAAGATCTACCATAATGTCATCAGAACCTGATGACACATCCATATCAGAAAGATTTTGATATGGGAAGTGCACTTGCCTAGGTCTCATGGGTTCTCTTCTGAAATTATCTTCATCAAGATCTAAATCAATCTCCAAACCCATCTCTCTAGCTTGTTCATCTTGACCTGCAGGCAATGGACCCTTGTTCTGAAATACAGCCTCTGGGATATCATAGAATCTATCCTCAAAGCGACCACCATCTGATCTAGAAACTCTGTCTTGTGAACCTTCCTCACTTGAGGAAACATGTGGTGCTTTACCTCGAGTATTTTTTTATTCTCTAATGGGAGCACTAGTAGACTCACCATTCCTTCTAATCCAACTCTTCTTCTCTTGTCTAGGCAATTGCTCTAGAGTGACCTCTGGATTCTTTCTAACAATTTATCCATGATTTACAGCTTATAGCACTGGTATTAACCTTTTGAGTCGCCACCCACCTAGATGGGAAAACCCTTTAATTGAATACAACAGGAAAACAAGAGTGCACTTACAACCTTTATATCTATTTGGTCAACAAAAGATTTTGACTTTACAATGTAGTTCCAACCAGAGATCCTAACAGATACATTTCTTCATTGTTGTTCTCTCCAGCAGAGTTGCCATTTTGTTGGGAGTTCCTTTTGATCTTCAACTTGTAGATTTATACTTTGATGTATAACCTATTATAACTTTGACTCTATAACCACTCCAAAGTCTACAAGGAAGAGGGCCAATTAAGAAGGATCAAAAAAGATCCTCCTACACTTTGAGCCTTAATGCTGAGGCGAGTGTACCCTTGATTCACTTCTTCAAAGGAATCATAAAATGTTATGCCAATATACTCTTTACTAACTGATTTAAGATTTTATCATTTAATGTGTGTTGTGTATGGTTGACAATAATGAAATGCCTCCAGAGGATGGACCAGTGCCTTAACCTAGGGCAAAGAGTCACCCAATTACATACATCAACTGAATACCTTAATTCAAACACAATTGAATCTAGGATAAGTGCTTTGCCTATTACCCGTCTCCCTCAGACACAAGGACATCAGATTCCTGCTTGGTTGCAAACTCACTGAACCCACCTAAAAGACTTTAATCCTAACTTTGTTAGGAACTCAGAGATGACTTCATAGTACTCTTTGTTTACCATATGCTAATACACTTTGTGACACTAACATATATGAGTTTAGAACCGAAACAAGAAGACATACACAAATGTAAGATTGGAACTCAATAGCATTCTCATTAATAAATTCAGAATCTATATACAATCAGAACAACACAAAGATAGGAAAAGACACAAAATCCAACTCCTCTATCAGTATAACACCGTGAACAACCAACCTGGGACCAAAAAAAAGTTTTGAAACCCACACAAAATCAAAATTTCTGCAACTTATACTCCCTAGTCATCTTGGAATTCTCAAAGAGAATGCAACAAGCTACAGATGACTTAGGGTTAGGGTTTCAACCACCAAACCCACTGGAAACGGTCAAAAAGTTATTACAGGGGTGGAAACCCAGGCAACCAAGAGAAAGAAAATCCTGGAATGATCCTCAATCATGATAAATTCTCTGTGAAGGTACTAAGAACCACAAAAACGCTCAAAATGTCAACCCTGCAACACACCTTGAGCACAAAATCACACAGTACAAGTCCTGCAAATGAACATGGCACACCCTAGACCACACTGCAACAGCAAACAAATCATTTCCCACCAGCTCCAGTCGCCTCTGCATTGAATTCTAGTCCTCCTTGTCATAGGAAACCCTTCAAAAATTTGAATTTGAAAAACAACAGTCACCCTATGGCGCTTGTAGCAAATCGGAGGTCAACGTTCAAATCTGAACCAACTTTAAGTCGTGGCCGTTAGATCCTCATGTTTCACGGTCTTTTAAATCTTAACTCGACTGCCACCCTGGGTTTACTTTAAGCGAACATGCGACAAAGCATATCCTCTTCGCGGGATGAAAATCTTAACCCACCTTTAACCTTGCGAATTGACAACTGCAGGAAAACACTAACCTCGACCCCACATCTAGCGAACTAGCGATAGAAGACTTCCGCCAATTCACGAAACACTTTATCCATTTGCCAGAAAGTTTAGCGATTCTGCGAACGCTTGTTCGCTGGACCGCTAGAACATTTAGAGAACCGCCGTCATTTCACGCGAACAAGCGAAGCCTTTATAAATTTGTCGGCCGCTAAACACTTATCCCTACCGCCAAAAGACTGAGAAAATTTGACTGAGCCCGCATCAGGAAGATCGACGGTCATCTGAAGTTCGCAAAGACTTCCAAGATTCTATCAGATTTCACGCCCACCGTCGGATTGAGAATCTTCTCCCTGCCCTAACAACCCTTTGACATGATACAAAATCAATGGCTGTCGCAAGATCTTAAGCCTCTAACAAAACCCTTGAGATCATACGCCATTCGTTGATCCTTTGACAAGATCAAGACCCACTGACACATCCGAAAAGCTCAGGTCCCATTGACAACAAGCCACTGTGTAAATACATGGACGAATCAAATAGCGCCAACTGTGCATACGTGTCAACGGACCCACCTGCCTTCCCTTATGAGAATCAACGGCTTCCGCTATACCGTTGCACTAAAGGTCGAGCATGTTTCATCAACGGCATAACGACAGCCACAAGATTAAATTGGACTTTAATCTGCCTGAATGCCAAGAAGACCGGTCCCATTGACAGGATTCCACTTCATACTACGTGGGCCAATAAAAAAAAACCTCCAAATCAGAATACCTGGCAAGTGGACCCGCATGAGAAAAAGGCTACATCATACGAAGAATCAACGACCATCTCAAGATCTTATGCATCTGACACATTGCTTGAGAAGATACGCTCACCGTTAGATGGAGATGGTGTCAGAGCTGGGCCCAGGTAAAATAAAGGTTGCCGAAACATATGAAAATATTAAAGCATGACTTAGGGGAAATATTTCGACAAGGAACTATAGAAAAATATTAAAGGCTGCCGGGGTAAAGACTTAGGAAAACTTTAAACGGGGTCGACCAAAAATATTAAGCACATGTGAAATAGGACCCTTAAGTGACCCGTAAAAAGTAACATAAATATATAACAAGACCAAAGTTTTCAAAGGGTTTTTGATGTAACGGCTAGTTTTCAAAAATTTGAACTAAGACTAAAGGCAAGGACCTAAAAACGACTGCAGAGATCAGAAGAAAAAAACTAAAACCATGAAATTTTTTGCACGTGCTAACACTATGCACACCATGAATTGCTTATAATCTCATCTACAATTCATTTTTAAATTTTCAAATTTACTTCAATTAAAAAATAAAATTCCATAATACCCTTGGTTTAAACTCTTTTCCGTTGACATTTTGGCTTGACTTCCTTGAGACCGCGGCCCGAGTTTTAACCTCGGAGCAGCTTAACTGGTCCTCAGTCTCTGAAGCATCCAACAGCACCCGACGCATATATGGAACCTGGAGGGCTCTTTGTGACAGCATGCAATACAAATGAAATCGAATTACAGTAGGTTCCATATAGGTCAACTGAATTTCAAGCAATAATAACTAAATTCGTTTGGGAAAAGAATAAAAAAAAAAACCTGGTGCAGAGTGAAAGTTTTGCAGAGGGAAAATGAGCTGCAGAAGAAAAATAGCCAGGGTTTCTATTTTTGTAAACCCTGTACAGCTAGGCTTTTATTCTTCCTCCATCCTCAATTCACCTGCAGTCAAAACATGTAAGACCTACTCCTTCGTTTGCCTTATTCACGTGAAATAAAATGAGTATTTATTTTTTCATTATGTGTTTTCAATATCTATGTACATTTTGTTGCTACGTCAACCTCATTTTAATTATAAAAAAATGAACGTTTCTTCAGCTTCAGGACAGATTTCGTCATTTCTGCTGAAAAAATCTGCGTACAGAGAACGAAAATATCAGACCGAGCCTGCTTTTAATAGGCCCAGAGTGGCCTTTGCATTGGTCGTTTCAAATATTCTACGCTGCACAAATATGACACTTGCAAGGCATTTTACTTCTGCGAGCAATCTTGAAATTACAGAGTTCGGGTTTGGGGAGGGAAAAAACAAAAACAACAAGAAGGTAGATAACTATCAAACGGTCAATTCAGGTTTAGACGCCAAAAAGATTGATGACAATTCACGTTCTGATCGCTTAGTAGAAACCGATGCCTCCATGTTTAACAGAACTTTTATGATTGATCCCAAAAAGCCCCATCCCTACCCTCATAACCATAATTGTAAACCAAACCCTAACTCTGGTTCAACTGCAAATACTGCAAAATTAGGGCTTGGGGAGATGGATGAAGATAAATTGGTAAGTTCAGGCGTAGCTGGCTCAGAAAACAGTAAACTTGGTGGTAACCCAAGTCCTGATTGGACCTCAGCTGCAAATAATGCCGCCATTGAACCTAAGAGAACTTTAATTCCTGATCCCAAGTCTGGTCCCAATCCAGCAGTAAAATCAGGGTTTGGAAAGATGGACGAAGATCAATTGATGTGTTCGGGACTAGACAACAATAAACTTGTCAACAGTTTATACTCTGATCCACCAACAACAAATAGTGTCTCCGTGCTTAAGATAGTCATCAAGACTAACAACCGTTGTAACCATAAACCTCACATCAATCCCAGTTCAGCAGTTAATGATTCTTCCAGGATTTTGAGGCTTTTCAAGAATATCTTAGATAATCCAAACAGTAACCTGGAACAGCTCCTTAATGAGCAAGGGCTAGTTGTTTCAGAGGACATGGTGCTGCAGGTGTTTTCTTTCATGAAAAATGATTGGAACTCTGCTATGTTTTTCTTTTCTTGGGCCAACAAACAGCCAGGGTATAGACATGGTACCGAAGCTTATAATGCAATGCTGAATATTCTCGGCAAGAATAAGTGTTTTGTGACAATGTGGAAGCTAGTGTTTGAGATGCACAAACATAACCCCTCTTTGGTCACAGATGAAACTTTCAGTATAGTGATAAGAAGATATGCAAGTGCCCACATGGTAGAAAGAGCAATTGAAACATTCTATAGGCGGACGGAATTTGGCCTTAAACTAAGTACACCAGCATTTCAAGTTCTTCTGGATGCTCTTTGCAAAGCTAGACATGTCCAAGAAGCAGAGGCTTTGTTCAATCTGAAGCAGAAGGAATTTAAACCCGATATAAAGAGCAGGAACATAATTCTCAATGGATGGTGTGGTTTCCCAAATTTGAGGGAGGCAAAGAGGTTCTGGAATGAGATGAACGAGAAGGGATGTAAGCCCAATCTGATAACATACTCTACTTACATAAATGCTTTGGCAAAAAAGAGCAAACTGAATACAGCTCTGACATTGTTTGGGCAAATGTGGGACAAGGGATGCATTCCAGATGTCCTACTTTGCAATGCCATATTAGATGCTCTTTGCTTGAAGAAGGGAATTCCTGCGGCTCTGGAAGTCTTTGGTGAAATGAATGAACGTGGTTGTCTTCCAGATACAGTGACGTATAATACATTGATAAAACATATCTGTGATGTTGGGAGTGTGGAGAAGGCCTATGAGCTCTTGGATGAAATGCAAAGAAGAGGTTGCACTCCAAATGTTAGAACCTATCACTATTTCTTTCGAGCTGCTGTGACACTCGAGAAGGTTCTGAAGGTTTTTCAGAGAATGGTGAAAACTGGCTGTATGCCCACCAGTGACACTTATAGTTTGATGTTGAAAATGTTACTTGGTTGGAATGAAATGGACAAGGTGCTTGTACTGTGGGATGATATGGAGAAAAGTGGCATGGGCCCAGATCAGCGATCTTACACTGTGATGGTCCATAGCCTCCATGAAAAGGGAAAATTCAATGAGGCATACAAATATTACAACGAGATGAGAGCAAAAGGTTTATTGCCTGAACCCAAAACCATTTTACTTGTCAATGCAATGGAAGTCAATGCAAAAATTAGGTGCATGTAATGCAAAAGTTTTTTTTCCAAAAGACAAAGTGAGTGGCATTGTCAAAGAAAGATAACTTGTTGATTACAAGTGAGTTAATTTTACATTTGAACAGGCTCAGGGGTGAATAATCAAGAAAAAAATATTACTCAAGTCCTATGTAGAGCACAAAACTTGGAAAGATATTAAAGAACACGAGGGATAAAATATTCTGAATCCTGCATGACAGTGATTTTCCAGGTGGGCTTCCTGAGATTACCTTTTTGTATGAAAGTTTGGTGCTCTATGAGAGATGACAAAATTAATTTAAAATGTTGGAAGGGTTTGTAATATTGTATTATATCCCTGAAGCTGAAGTGCTGTATCCCCTCCTGGGGATACCATCAGATCAAGCTCTTAAAGGTGATAAGAATTGAAATGCACTTTAGCTCTTATAACATCTTGTGGTGGAAGGTATGTTAATGCTGACTCAATTTAATGCCAGTTCATCTTTCTTTTTTAATTTGTCTAACATGCCATTATTATGTTAACTTTCTTTGTAACTGCTTTTTGTCTCGTCTAATGATATTGGTTGTTTTCAACATTAACCATGCACTAAAATTCATATAAATGCCACATTTTTAATTTTTGTCTGAAGAAATTATAACTGATTATTACACCACTAGCATTGCTTTGTGACTGGTAGTTGCATGTTAGTTGTGCTGTAAATTCTAGTTGTATGTGAATTGTATTGCCTTTCAATCCATCTATATAATCACCTGCTTTACTGTCTTGGACTGCATGCTTCTCTTAACAGGTAGTCACTTCGATATCTGTGGGACTCATGCCTAAAAGGCTAAAGGAATAATGATGGACATAGAGGCAATCAGAGCTGCATAGAAAGTTGACAGCAGTCACCATGTGCTTATGCTGCCACTGCCCTCTCCCATCAGGTTGATATTGTGCCTGCACCATTATCCTCTTCATCTCTTCCTGGTACACACACTACTTACTCTTCATTGTGTCAACTCTATCTGTGGCAATTTTTATTATTTTCAGAATGTGGAGAGTTCAATTGGTGGGAGAAATATCAACATTAGATGGTAAAGGAAGAAATGTTAAATGCTAACTTTTAGGGAGTCGGCAATTAAACTGTCTGAAATATTGATATATTATCATCAATGATAAATATGGCAAATGCTATTTTCCAGGTAGTTGGAGGTTTTCTCCTTTGGAAATTCGTGTGATATTTTTTAATAATGTTTTTCATTTAACTGTAGAATTGACCTGGGAGTGCTTAAGTAAAAACTAAAACCTTTAATAATAAGTAGAATGGTTGAAGATAGTGCAAAATATACAGCTTATTAAATGTATTTTGCATTTAGGGGTTTGGAACTTGGAAGAGATTAGGCTAAGCCCTAATTTCATGGTTAGTGGTTATCATTTTTTCCTTTGGAAATGTTACTTATTTACTTCCTGGAAGTTGTTTTTGGCCAATTGAGTGACAATTATAGTTCCTGCCGTCAGGCAGGTTACTATAGCAATGATTAGGTGCAATTAGTTGTGATTCATATGCCAATGCGCAATCAGAATTTAAAAATACTGTGACAATACTATTGTCTGAAAGTTATTTTTGTTTTTCAGTGCTTTTATAATTATGATTTATTCTGTCTTCCACTGGCTAATTTTGTAAACAGTTATCACAGAAATTAATTTTTGTTTTATTTTATTACTATTATTATCCAAGGTTGCACGGGGACAGGGGTACTTGGGTACTTTGGGTACAGGTACGGGTATGGGTACGACCTATTTTTCAAAAATAGGAGACGGGGGTACTTGGGTACATCAATTTTTTAATTTAATAAATTTTTTATATTTTATAGAAAGTCTGAAAATATGAGTCGTGACATTGAGTTTTCAAACCAAGAACAGTGATAAAGTTTGCAGATGTAATGTATTGTTTTCAGTTTCAGACTTGCAATATGTTTGTAATAATATATATGTTACATGTTTAGATGCATAACAAAGAAAACAAACTTTAAACATGAACAAGAAGATCATAAATCATATAAAAATAACATATTGCAAATGATAAATTTCTGACTTGAATAGTGATAAAGTTTACTATTAATCAGTATTGCGTCAAAGTTTCAAACTGATTACATATTGAATTAAGCTTGATAAACAGCAAGCTGATAAGCTGATAGACAAACAAAAAACTGAAACAAAAATCAGAAATCTTAATCTAGTTTGCTAACTATGATCCTCTCCACCAAGTACCCACTGAGTACCCAGTATGTGGGTACGTGTACCAGTACCCGGTATGCGTCCCAGGGGTGTGGGTACGAGTACCCATGCAACCTAATTATTATCATTATCACAGTACATTTGGATTCATAAAGTTGAGATTTGATTTTACAGTTATGTAAACTATTACTAAATACATTTCAATGCAAGGATATACAACGATGAGAAGATAAAGAACTCTGCCACTGTAATTATTATTACATTCCATTCTTCATTTTGAGAAGGCCATGGAGTTGGGGTGCTATCATGGTACCGTTCAGCCTTCTCCTCAATTCTTGTGATACCCCAACGTAGAAGACTGACAACCAATATGTTCATTTAAGAGCTGCAGAGTCCTCAAGCTCAAAAATATGGCAGAACTAAAACCCCAATTTTTGTAGGTCTATTTTTCATTTGACGTGGATAGATTGAAACAGCAGTTGTAGAGAGATTGGTTTTGGCCATAGTGTTGGATATTGCTAATGCATGGGGTGGTGATTGATACATTTAATATGTTTAATCACTACGTTACAGAATGGGCATTCATACTGTTCTCATTTGTGGTTTGTCACTGATGTCAACATATGTCTCTGTGAAGAGTACAGGCTGATTATGATAGTGTACAGACACTGTATGGATGTTTCAGAATGTGCGAAGACAGATGAGAGTACAGGGAGATGTTGTGATCTTATATCCAAGATCGCATCATGTAATGTTCCATATTGAGAGAGTTACACTTGTTTTGGTGAAGACTGGTTACTGGCCAGTGACAGTGGAAGCTAACAGAGCGAGTCTCTGTATTTTTGGTATATCTTATAGAAGATATGGATTCGGTTCATGCGAGTTTGAGAGATGAAAGACAAGGCACTGAAGGATTTTCCTTGGTCAGCGCAAGGTATGGAACGCTGGATGACATCAGCTGTGGCGTGTGATCTGGAGAAGACTTATTTGGGAGCCGACTTCAGAAGTGTAGCGTGCATTTTATTTTGCAAATGTAAATTAAGGATGTCGGTCCTTAATTGTTGTAATGGAATCATTGTATACTTGTTTTAGGTACCATGTGTATCTTAGCAAGAGTTTATGTAAATAGGAAAGCCTAATTGGCCAACCTGATCATGTAGAATGTAATAGGGTATATATGTAAGATCTTTTCTTTGGAAAAGTGATGGTGAGAATGAATGTGATATAAAGAGGATTGTAAGAAGCTGCGAGCTTGTGTCTACTGAATGTAGAGCAGAGAGATACTGGTGAACTTCATTGGAACTGATCAAGCAAAGACAGTTGCTGTTAGATAGTTCAAAAGATTGTGTATGTCTTAATATACACTTGTTGCGAACAGTGAGTTCTGAAGGTGGATTTAACCTTCTTTGGGCAGTGAGCCCACCCTTCTTTCTTGACTCCTAACAGGGTCTATCCTCTAACAAGGACTGTGTACTGTAATGATTCAATAAGCTCCTAAGAGGGCTAGATCTTCTAACAAGGATACTATACTCTCAGTACATCATTTGTGGGTGCTAATTCCCACCGGGGTTTTTACCTTTAACAGGGTTTCCCTGAGACCAAAATATCGTGTTATTGTGTTGGCATTCATTGTGTTCATTGGATCTGATATTGTTGCTACTTAAAGTTTAAAGTTTAATAATCTATCATACAACTGATTCAACCCCCCCCCCCCCCCCCCCCTCAGTTGTATTGTGGACTGTTATTCCTAACACATAGTTCGCAGACTCAGACTCAGAAAGTACTTAGCAAGCCCAAAATTTTCAACTCGGCAAAAACTTGGTAACTTAGCAAGTACTAAAAATCAAAATCTCTTAAAAAAACATTTTTTTTGTGTAAAATTCAATTACAAAATGTATTAAAGTAAAAATTGACATCTCGAAAGAGAAAATGCATGGTTTTATAGCAAAACATATGTGAAAAATGCATTTTAACCAACATTTTACCTGCATCGACATTTTTACCCACGTTTTTGTGTATAAAAACACAAGAGTTAAACTTGTAATAACTTGCCCAGCCAAAAAAATAGAGAGTGCTCGGCAACTTGGAGAGTACTCGTAGAGTTTGTAAACCATAGTTTTGGTCTAAGTCACAACATTCGGCGAATATGAAGCATGAAGTTCGGATTTTTCCGAATGTCAAATATATAAAAAAAAATTGATAAAGTTCGCCATTTAATTCATCTGAAAAAATTGACAGTTTTTTTCATCAGAGTAAACATCTAAAAAATGCTATTTTTAAAGTTTCTATAAATTTATAAGCTTCCCGCCCATTCTTTTCTATAATAGTTGTTCTCGGGCCCCTTGTACGCATAGATTTCTTGAACTTGATGGCAATTTCTGGGTGATTTACTTACAAATTTGCCATTTATGTGTTCATTTCGTAATCTGAGTGTTGAGCGGTTGAGTCGGAGAGAAATCTTTAGTGGATTGTGGTTTTTCCGGTGACCTGAATGCTGACTTTATGTTTTGGAAAGGGCAACTCCAAAGGCTGAATTTAATCCTTGCTACTGCCGCTGCAGAAATCGCCCCTTCCCTTCTGAGGCTGAATCTCTTCTTTTCTACCTTTGTCGAGCGCCCGACCTCAGCTCTATTCAGCCGTGAAGCCCTGTAGGCCATTTAATTTTATTTTTGTATGACTTCTATAGTTCATTTTGTATTACATTAATAGATATGTATTAATAGTTGTGTAATCTATAAATCAAATATTTTAAAATCTTATATTAAATTTGTAATAATAGAATGATATAGATTTTTAAAAGTTATAGATTTTCATTTTAGTTAATTAGGTTTATAATAATATTATTATTATTTTAAAAATTGTTATATTAAAAAGTAAAAATTATTATAAATGTTTTATAAGATGATTTTTAAGTTTTTAATAATAGACTTAAATTACTATTCCTAAATTTTATCTCATATTTTATTTAATTGTTAAAAATAAAATATTATTATATAAATATTAAAGTTAATATTATTATATAAATATTAAAGTTAATGTTATTTTATTGCTATAATTTTTTATCATAATTTAATAATTATAAATATCATATTAAAGCAATCAATTTAGATTTTAAGCTAATATTTAACAAATGTAAAAACAAGTAAATAAATTTAACAATTATGCTAAACATTAATTTGTAATTTGAATTTAACAAATAAAATATTTAATTATTTATTATTATATTATTTTATTAGAAAATTAATATGTTGAAATATTAAAAATATATTTTTACACTTTATTGAGTTATTTTGTTTGTAGAGTTAAAAATAAATTAGTAATGTTAACTATTTTGATAATTTATTGGATATATTATGTATATATAAAGGCCAATTTAATCCAAATTTTTACCCTTGCCGACCTTCATTCGAATTTTAAGCTTGCCGAACTCGAATTTGAATTCAAACCTTGTGACTTAGGTTTGGCTATCACATTTTAAGAATTTATTTTTTTTGCTTTCGTAGGATTTCGTAATATTTTTCTTGGAAATGTGGGTGAGTGGGGAAAAACACCAGCGAATATTGCGGCTGAAAGCTTGTGCCTGTGCATTGGAGCTGCAAAGGCAAAAGTGACATCCGCCTGCTGTACCCAAGGGACCAAAATGATTTTTATTTCTGGAGAATCATTTTTAACAGGCCCCAATGCAACAGGATCTGCAATTTTAATTGAAGAGGGAAAACAAATTTCATGTAACTACAATTTTTTATTTACACCAGTAAATTATGCCTTTGTTAGAATTCTATTTGACTAATATGTTTATACTTATTCTGAGCTTTGTACTAAATTAGATTTTTCTTTTTGAGCTTGTACAAATTGGGTTATATTTTCTTAGCCTCGGTAATTATTCTTCCCTTTGGGTTCTGTTTTCTAGGAGCTCATGAATTGGGTTATGATTATTTGAGCTTTAGTAATTTAGATCATGTTCTTTCAAAACTGGGTAATTGTTTTAGCTTCTGTAAACTTTCTTCTCTTTGGGATACAATGTAACAGGAATTGACATGATGTAGGGACTACCGAATGAATCAACAGAGGATCCCTGTAAAGCTCAGTTAATCAGTTAGTAGTTGCCACAGTAATCAAGGGTGGTGATAAAACTGCTCAGAAAATAGCATAATCATTATCCCAGGAAGCATGCAAACTAAGATACAAATGTTCCTATATTGTTTGTTCCTTAAATGGCTATTCACTCATGCAACTATTCCATCTTCACACTTTTAGTAAGACAATAAAGTATTTTTTTAAGCGAAGAGACAATAAGAATGCTTTGTAAGCAAAAGCTAAATTTGCCTTGCTACTATAATGTAAGCTATGTAATGATGCTACAAGAACAATTTTTTTTCTAAATGCTGGCTTGCATGCTCCAAATGTTCTATAAACAACCTATGTTCATTTCCTAATTTGAAATTTGATGATCACCTAAAGCATTGGCACTCCACAAAACTTAAACAAAAATGACTTATGACTGATCTGATGTATTTTAGATAAAAATTCAGAGTTATGCTATGTTCGATGTTTAAGATGCAATGAAAAACTTGTGAGCAATGTTTACCTACGTTTGGAGGGTTGTCCTATAGCAATTTGCAAATGTAAACAAGTAGTTTGTAGGCTTGGACAGCAAGTGTAGCAATCAAAGCGGAGCTTAGAAAGGTTGCCACAGAGTGGACATGTGAAGAGCAGAGTAATATGACAGTCCCCAAGCTCAAACAAAACTTCTAGTCACCCAAGCAAGCCATAAATGATCGAAAGGGATGAGTTTCAGACTTGAGGAATATGTTAAGGCCACTTGCAAAGTGGGACAGCGAAAGTAAGATGCTTAAAAAGTTAATAGCAAGGTTCACTATGACTGTGGGAAATTGGGAATACAGGACTGCAATTAGCAAGTATTGGCAGAGCCTTAGGAGGCTGAAAATGGTTATTGAATGATATGTGCACACATGTATAGCTAGAGGTGGGGGGTGAATCAGTATAAGGTGATCTTAACTTATTAAAAATTCAACAACCATGAAAATAGAAATTGCACAAGATCTACCAAGAGACATAATATTGATGTGGAAACCCTTTCAGGAGAAGACTACGGATAAAGACTGCTTGGATTGACTGTCTAATTTCAGTCAACAATAAATTTCTCTTAACAAATTTTTGTAGGCAGTAACCCACTGGAGACATGTGACCTAATCACACATCGACCATCGATGATGGGACCCCTATCTTTTCGCTCACTTTGCCTTTTTAGTTTGCGTTGTCTCAGTAGCTCTGGCTTCAGTCTCCTAGGTTCGTCTTGTTTCAATGAGAAGTGGTGGTCTTGTTTGGGTCTAGGGATAAGTTCCGTATCCTGTCCTTCCAAGGTTCAATCACTCATGCCAGTTCATGCCCATGGAACTCTACGCTCCACAGGTTAAAGCAAATGCCCAAGTTCAAAATTCCTCCACTCGGTGGCACAAAAGGTAAAGGCAAAGAAAAGCTTGAAGATATTAAAATCTACCGTCACGAGTTAATGTGTTAACCAACATCAGCTTTACAAATGGGCATGCGTCAGTATTCATTAATTAGGAAATTTGTGAGAATGATTGGATACATGGAATACCTCTGTGCTGGAAGGACCTCTTGAGGTTGCTAGTTGAAGCCAGTAAAAGTTGTCCCAGAACTTTAAAATCTATTTGCAAGCTAGACATATACCCATGGATGTTTTAGTACTGCAAACTCCTCATCTGCTGTAAGGTGCCAACAGATGCTAAATGTAAGAGTTAACAAATGTCAAAATTTGTCTCCCTTATCAAATTGGTGATCAAGAAGTAAATCTGTCTGTGCATAGGGTGAACATAGCCCCATCAGGAAGTCTTGCAGTGACGAGAATAATAGTACAAAATTCCCCAATGTCTGGAACAAATGCCAAGAAAATATAAAGGAAACAACCTTGGAATTAGGGAACTCCAAATCATCAAGAGGATGCTAATAATGATAAGGTCAACCAGCAAACAAATACAGATACACTGTAAAAACCTATTCATGGCATGTCCAATGATGATGGGTATATCCTGACTAACCCCCAACTGCTATCCACCACATACAAGAAATACTTCATATGAATAAAAACCCACCTTCATCGATTCACATCCAACAAAGCTACAAAGTGCCAAGTCTGAAAGAAAAGGAGCCGAGCTTGAAAGATCCATTCTCCAATGTGGTTTATAAAGGTGAGAGGGAACCCATCCGCCCATGGAATGAAGACTTCAGAGGACACAAAATGTCAGTGAATCATAATAAGCATCCTAAGCGTAGATTCATGGGGACCAAGGATTTCATTTGTTGAAATGCAAGTCTCACCCAAACAAAGAACCCCCATTCATGGAGACTTGTCTTCCACAAGCTTCAATCATGCTGTAGATGATGAAAGAATTCTCTAAGTTGTAAGTTCACTCGATATGACAAGGCACATACAAAGACATGTTCAAAATGCCCAAAATCACATTGTCAAAGAAAGAAGAGTCCCTCACAATGTTGAACGAAAGGTTTGCAAGCCCCAAATCATCTTCAAAGTCCCATGCAAATCAATGGTTCGTTGGGGTTTGGGAAATAAATTCTGTGCAACAGAGAAATCTCGCATGACACAAATGTCCACAGGGAACATCTATCTGCACCTAGCGTTTTTTGTTGAAGAATTGCAGAACACAAATTCTCTCACGCGGCTCCAAATGGAATCTTCATTCAAATTAAAATGTTCATGATAAATCCATGAAATTTCGAAGCATATTTGCTGGTGTAGTCAAGAAATCTAAAGATGGTGATAGTAAGAGATGCTTGAGGCGGTGAAAGCTCCTCATCAAGCAACAACCACGTACACCAAGATGTTTGAAAACATCCAAAAGGAAAAGGTCTGCAAACACCAATGGGATAAACAAAGCTAGCATTTGAAGATGGTCCTCTGGATACCAAACGAACCACAGCGACAAGCTATCCATTCTTAAATCACAAAAGAAACACTCAGGGCAATCTGCACCCAATGAAGGAGATCGCTGCCAAAAAATAATAACTCACAGTACCTCCCAAATGCGCTCAAGTGCAGAGCAAACAGAGTGAAGGAATTTCATTGCATGGAGGATGTTTCTAGAGCACTAGGGCCTTTGTCTGCGAATATCGTCCCAATCTAGGCTGAGGAATCAAAGCAAGGTGAAGTACCCGCCCAAACTCCAAACTGCATGTTGAAGGAGGAAGATGGAAATAGTTTTCGGCTAAAGACAAGTAGCGTCAACTGTGGAGGCCCAAAAACATTGAATGCATAGAGTATTGTGGTAAAATAATGAATGTGTTATTAAACAATGATCATGAATGATCTATCTATACAAGATACAAGAGAATGTTTCTATAATGAACAAGAGAGAGGAAATAGAAACATTCTTGTAGAGTGAAAGAGAAAGTTTCCATAATGAACATAAGGAGTTTATGGAAACATTACAAAAAGAGTGACCATTAGAAATAGACGAAAGAGAGGTAAAATTAGAAACTATCTATTATCGTAATACCCTCCCTTAATGGTCAATCTATCTTCAAAAAAACAGAAATTTGCATGTCCTCAGAAAGCGTAAAAGGCAGCCTCGGGTTGATCAGAGAGGTCTCCATGTTTTGCAATGTTGGCCTGTGGCTGGGTCCCACCCTGCTTCCGCTGATCAGAAGCAATGCGAGCCCTACAGTCTCAAAGCATATGACCAAATTTGTGGCAATAGTTGCACCGAATGTTCTTCTTGGAGCTATCCTGAGATGGAGCTAATGAATGAGATGGGCCTTTGTCCTTGTGAAAGGATTGGGCTGAAAATGCTTGTTCAGAGGAGGACGAAGGAGCATTGCTACCAAACTGTTGTTTCCAACGATCCTACTGCAGAAGTTTGGTGCACAGATTTGAGAACTTCAGGTCAACAGTAGTTGCAGTAATGTTGAGCGTCTCAATAAAGTGCTCATAGGATGGTGGCAGGCTTTTTAGAGTAATGACCACCATGTCCTCTTCCTCCATTGTACGACCAATGGCCTCAAGCTGATCCTTGATGTCCTTAATCTTCAGAAGATGTTCTTGTAAGGACATATTCTCATCCATAATAATGGAGAATAGCTGATTCTTCAGAAAGAAGGCTCTGCTTTTATCTGATGTTTCATGGAGATCCTTCAATACTGTCCAGATCTCTGCAGCTGTCTTGCCAGACGGGATTTGAGGCAGCTGATCATCAGTAACTGAAAGCTTAATGAGCATAACCGCTTCACGATTACGTTCATCAAACTTGTCTTGAGTCGCATCGGCTATGGTAGGACGAGTCTCGGTACCTTGAACAAGCGCCTCAAGGAGATGGTACTTGAAAATCGTCATTATGTGCTGCTTCCAGGTGTTGTAGTTCTTTCCCTTGAAACGTTGACTGCCTTCCAGCATAAGATTGGTGAGAGATGCCATAACACGTTTTTCAAAGAAAAAATGTGAAAAATCAGAAAAGAACACGAACACAAACTTCAAGGCAGATTAACGGAAGACCCAAAAAATTTGAAGAGACACCTAGTGAAGAACTCAAAAAACCTAGATAGAATCTGCTGTCAGATTTTGAATTTGTTGGCTCGAATATTGAGGCACAAAAAACGATGCACCCAGGAAAAAGAGAGATTGAACTAGTTGAGATCTCAAAAAACCCACCAAGAATTTGCAATCAAAACTTTGAGATGGCACGAAAAAAGAAAGTTTCGAAAGAAACCCTAGCCGTCTGGAATAACTTTGAAAAATTTGCAGATTGCTTGTAAAAATGGCAGATTTGCAGAAAAGGTTGCAGAAGATGACCATAAAGAGGGCCGTTTTTGAAAGAACAAGCCAAAAAAATGACCGTCGGAAGGAGAAATGACCAAAAAATGGTAAAAAATGCAGAAGGAAACCCGCATGAGTGACAGATAAAAAAACACGGGGTTGAGACTTGTGAAGATGCCCACAAATTTGTAGTAAACCCTTGATGGGTTTAAATCAGATTGCAAATATTCAAAGAATTTTTTTTTGAATTTTTCCTTCAGAAAAAAAAAACGCCCAAAAACCTAGATGGGTGGGCGAGGAAAAAATGCAAATTTTGAACACACTCGGGGCAAAAAAGCTTCGAAAATCTTGAACTAATAATTTCAAAAAAGAAATAATGTTTTTTCGAAGAGGCCAGGAATTTGCTCTGATACCATATGGTGGTAAAATAATGAATGTGTTATTAAACAATGATCATGAATGATCTATATATACAAGATACAAGAGAATGTTTCTATAACGAACAAGAGAGGAAATAAAAACATTCTTGTAGAGTGAAAGAGAAAGTTTCCATAACGAACATAAGAAGTTTATGAAAACATTACAAAAAGAGTGACCATTAGAAATAGACGAAAGAGGGATAAAATTAGAAATTATCTATTATCGTAATATAGAGTGGTGAATGAAATAGTAAAAGACAATGTTCGCTGTCACCAAAGGGAGGCATGATACAAAAGGAGGCACGATAAAGGAAGGAGGTGTCAATGGCAAAACTCCTTACATACCCAATGCGTATCATTTGAAGACAAGGAACATTGAAGCCTGACCAATGAAAAGAATATGCAAGAAGAGTCCCAAACTACGCTCCAGGAATCATAATTGGCAATAAAACTCACCAAAGTGCTACACCCACGCCCAAAATGCATTATCACGATGGAAAAGGGAATTTTGCCAAGTCAGAGGAATTGTGGAAGAGATGATTCAATGCCAAGAAATGGAGTGTCCGCTGAGTAAAGGAGAGAACATGTTTTGAACTTGTCAGGGAAATTTGCAAACATAGAGAAGTCCTCGGAATGCCCAAAATTGCGCTCAAGCGCACTTTACACAAAGTCAAGGAAATTTCCAAAACGAAAAAAATTCCCTCACCATTGCCAAAATGCACTTGAGCGCAGGTCAATGTAGTCAACAAAATATTTTAAAAAATAAAAAATCCCCCACTATGCCAAATCCGCACTCTGACGCATTTCAAAGGGAGTCAAGGAATTTTCAAAGTGGAGAAAAATTCCTTCACTCATGCCTAAATGCACTCAAGCGCATATTCGTGCTAGTCAAGGAACTTCCGAAATAAATAAAAATCCTCAACATGCTCTTAAATGTGCCTGAGTGCAAATTAGCCTAAGTCAAGGAATTATAAATAAGTGAAAGCAAACAAAAACAATTTCACCTTGGATAAGGAAAATGCACTTAGCGCTAAGGTGGTACGAAAAATGATAAGGGGCCCATTGTTTTATTTAATTGGGTAATTGTTTTTTTTTTGGAAAAGCATGGGTTGAGGCATTGTGGAAAGATTATAATATTCATATTAGTTGCACAGGCTAAGGGATATTTCATTTGAATTTCACATTAACAAAACATTTGCTAGTAAAGGGAGAATTGCAACAAGGGGATGCAATAATGAATTCAAGAAGTTCGATGGGAGGTTAAGATCAATAAGTTGGAAAATCAATTGCAATTTTGGAGGTCAAATCGAAAATGTATTAAATATTGAATTCAATATTTGATATTTAATGAACGAGTCAAAGTGAAAAAATCAAAATTTGGAACTAAATTCAAAATTAATTTAATATTAAATATAATATTTAATATTTAATTAATAATCCTTTTGAAATTTAAAAAAGTGACAAAAGAGGTGACAAATGGTAAAATGGGAAATAAAGCGATATTGATTAATTTGATATTTATAAAACAAAAACTGATCTCAAGATTGGCAAATTCGAAAACAAATTGTTTTTGAAATGTTTTGAAAAAGATTGTTAAATATTGGGATTTATTTTCATTATTTAATTTTAAAGCAAAGAAAATCCAAAAAACAACTTGAAATTGGATAAAACTTCCTCATGAAGCTAAAACAATCAAATTGGCAAACTTCTAAAAGCGAGAAGAAAAGTTTGATAAGTGGCATTTCTTATGGAAGAATCTTCGTTCGGATTGGAAACTTGGGAGCTGCCTAAAATTAGTGCAACCATTAAAGCAGCTTTTCGTGGCTGAAATCTATATAAGAAAGCCTTCATCATTTTATTCTCACACAAAGAGTTTGAAGAACGAGTTGAGAGAAAGGTTTTGAAGATTCTAGAGAATTTGTGAGAAGTTTTTGCATAGTTTTCAGAGAAAGAGAGAAATCTTGAAGAGAAAATGTTTCTTGAAAAGTGTGAAATTACTTTCCAGTTGGGAAAATTCAGAAGTTGTAAATTGCAGAGGAAAGGATTCTTTGCAGTAAGTTTGAGAACTTGTGAAAAAACATAAATTCCTAGAGGAGAGAGAAAGTTCTATCTGAAGAGCACACGATTATACTAAGAGGTGGGGGTGAATCAGTATAATAACCTTTTTAAATTTAAATGCTTTTATTCAAAGATAACTTCAATTACTCAAATAAACAATTATGCACATGAACACAATATTTACGTGGAAACCCAATATGGGAGAAAACCACAAAATAATTTGCTTTTATATAATATTGTTTTTTTACAATGTTTTGTAGGCACCAACCTACTAGAGGCTCCAACCTCTAAATTTATGAGCACCGACTCACTGGAAGCACCAACTCCCACACTTTGTAGGCACCGACCTACTGGAAGCACCAACTCCCCCTATCCGGATTCTGAGCACCAATTCATTGTTTTCAAACTTTCTTCCACCTAGATGCTGTTGCTTTCTTCAACTGATGATGGATGCAATTTAGTCTCTTTAGTCAGCCACTAACTCTCCCTTTCCTTTTTATCTTCAGAATAATATCATCATTACTGTATATGCATAATATATATCAAAATAAAATTTGAATATATATATATAATCATTTAATTCCCTTTTTTATCATATTCACTGCTCTTCCTTTTTATTTTCTTCCACTTGCTGACTTGTCTCTATTTTTTTTCAAAATAAGACTGAATATAAATATTCATATTATTAAATGTCCTTTTTAAAAGTTATGACTTTTCAAATTGAAAAGGTGTCTCTTCTTTTTAAAACATTATTAACTTTATTTAAGTTAATCTTTCCTCTTTTTAAATCGCGCTATTGTTAAAAACCTTTGACAGCAAATTTTATCTTTAAAAACTTTTTATCGCATATCAAACATTGATATCGTTCTTCTAAACTTTGATAATACCTTCAACCTTCGATAATATTTAAACCTTCAAATAATATTTGCCGTTCTGTATTTATATAAGATCTCTGTATCGCTTGCTGCTTGTATCCATTATATACGTATCATATATACGTCCCCTTTTTTTATCAACCGCTGTATGTTGCCACTGCTATATATAATATCGTTCTCATCTGAATATTATCACTGTTTGTCTTGAACCTTCGATATAATATCATCTTCGATAGCAATCTTCATGATATATATATTAATATATATCGACTTTTGATATTGATATTTTATTATCCTCTGATGTTAACCACTGTATATAATATTTGCTTGCATATAATTTTGTTAACGCTGCATCCTCCGTTAGTATCTTCAATCCTTCAATAATATCTTTAATCTTTGATATGTAACCTCTAGCCGTCAATGGTTTATATCATTTGCTGTTCTGTGTATTCACAAGAATCGATTCAACACTCGGTTGCCATTCTTTGTTTAATATCAAGCTGTGTATTCATCTCTGTTTATCTTCGATCAGTGCATCTAATGGTAGCATAGAACATATTTGGACTTGGGCGTGTACAAAATATATATGTTGAACTTGATTTATTTGTATGCAGTGATGTTGATGTTCGAATTTGATGCAGTGATGATTATCTTGTTCCTTGTGTTCAATCCGAGACAGTGGTCTTTGATTACTCCCATCGATTGTGTCACAAGTTTGCAAGTGGAGATATGTTCGATTTTTAATCTCAAAGCATACTGATATTTGATTACAGCCTTTAAGACCGTGTATCAGCTATGGGAAGTGATGTTTTGGAGACATGTTTTGGTTGAGAGATGATAACAAACTTCATCCTTCTTATTACTATCAAAGAGATGCAAAGCTTGGCACCGACATAAGATTTTGGTTTATGCGTAACTGATGCTTACGGTTATTTACAGATATATAAGACAATTGAAACTGCCCAACCAATTCTAACTTCACAGTCAGTTAAAAACTTCTTTCTTATGTAAATGATAGAGAACGAGAAGTCTATATGTTTCAATTCCTTTAATGTTTTTTCATAAAATTGATATATGTATTTTATGCTGTGATGTTATTATCTATCTCCATATATGCTATTTTACTGTTGAATATATATATTCTCTGATTGTATACATATGTGCATCTCTGATTCATATATGCTATATTTAAACTGATTATATATACTAATTATATGATTCATATATGTTATCTTCTTGATCTCTGATTTTGACATCAATGACAATATGTTCATCACTATCTTGGACAAAGTGGAGAAATTTTGTTAAATTTCCAAATTTTCTCCTTCATGGAGAAATTGTGTCTGCTTTTCTTCATTTTCTTGTGTGCTCTTATGTAAGTTTATTGTCTGTTTTGCAAGACGATGAGATGGCAGAACCCAGAGGAACAAGCGTGACCAGGAAGCAGTTGATGAAGAATGAGCAAAGAGGGTTTTACCTAGAATCCAAGATCGTGTCGAAGTGGGCTGATATTGGTGATACCAATCTCGGATGCTTAGATATGAATGAGCTCCATAGAAGAATGTTTCGGATACAAGGATCATCAACCAACGCACTTGGCTACCCGGATTGTTAACAGTGGGATCGTGGCTGCAGCTGGCTTTCTTCTAGCTTTTCAACACTCATAATTGATCGTGGAATGCGCAAAACTACAATCCCAAAAACAAGACAATTAAGGATTCAGATGGAAATGTCATTGCAGATTTCTCTCCACTAGCTATCTTAGAAGCATTTGGAATCCCTGCACTCTGGAATATGGTTCTAAAGTCAAAAGAGCAAGCACTCAGAGTATACACCGCTGGGGTTCAACATTGTGAAGGCGTCATAAACAGTAAATGGTTGTGAAAGAATAGATCCCACCATTCCAAGTTGCCCAAGGAGTTAGTATTGCTTGAACTTCAATGGGAATATAGTGACTTGGTCTTGATGCTCAGTAGAATTTTTGAGATACCACAGTCCTATCAGTTTGAGGCATGGATGTGGTACTTCATCAAGCAGGTAGTCAAAGATTTAACAATATGGATTGGGCCGGACTGATTAGTGACAACTTGAGTGAGCAACTAATGAATTTGGAGCAGTTGAGAAAGTTTTATATGAGCTCTTATGTCATATACACGGTACAAAATATAAGATATGATGGATTGAGGTGCAAGGGAATGATTGGAAGTGGTGCTCAACGCTTGAAGGTGTTGGAATGTTTGCCGTTGCGCCAAAAGCTCGAACTTTCAACGAACGTCACAAACACCAGATTTACCCAGATCCATGGTAACCCCAAAGGAGGTGCTGACCACCAAGTCAACAATCTCCCCCTCAGCACCGACTGAGGGTTCCGCACCAACGGAATGAAGGAGACTCTCTCCCCCTCAGCACCGACCGAGGGTTCCGCACCAACGGAATAAAGGAGACCTCTTGGGATTCGAACCCGTGACCCAAGGCTCTGATACCAATTGTTGGAATGTTTGCCGTTGCGCCAAAAGCTCGAACTTTCAACGAATGTCACAAACACCAGATTTACCCAGATCCATGGTAACCCCAAAGGAGGTGCTGACCACCAAGTCAATAGAAGATACACGGGTGTTACCCTCAGTTGCATTTGCATGCCATAGATGATTATGTTCGAGTCAACGACGCCTTTGCAATGCGTATTGTAAGGACTTTGTAGAAGAGATTGCATGTGACACTGTTAGTTGGAGCAATGAAATTAGTAGAGGAATATGGAGCATGGTTCATCTAGTTTCCTACTTTCTCCTATATTAGAGTACAAGGATTTTCAGTGTAGCCATACAAACTCCCGAAATACCCCACTGATAAAATGGTCCTGTTGGAGATCACTTGGCAGCTGAGAGTCTATGACAAAACTCAAAAGGGGAAGAGGAAGTTGGGGTTGGAATTTCCAATTTCCATAGGCGAAGATGAGGTTGAAATGTGCCCGTGTTTGAAGGCAGCTGAGAGATCATCAGACGAGTTGCATTACTTCCATTTGTCGTTGTATCTAGGAAGGCTAGACTATGATCCATACAACAAAATCAAAACAATGGCAGGTATGTGTTGTGAGGTTTTTTTTACAACATCGCCCCATCCATGGGGACCCCCCCTTTTTTTTTTTTCTCGACCCTTCCAGACTTAGACGTTTCGGCCTTGCCCAGTCTTCTTGATTTTGATTGCCTGGCAAGTTCAGTGGGTGCAGTGTAATGTGTTTGGAAGTGCGCTTGATTTTAGATCGAAAATTTTGGTATTGGTTTAAATTTAAGGTCTTGATGATGTGATGATTTTGAATTGAAATTTTTTTTAATGATATCTTGAAATGGAAAAAATGGAGTTGGGATTTATTTGGTTATTTGAAAATGATTTGTGGCCTTCAAAATTTTTGGCATTTTGGCAATTGTAGTGAATTGGATTTCGATTCTATTTCTTTGAGGAGATTTGTTGATTTGAATTCAAGTGCCAAATCCTGATGACTTTCGAAATGATCTTGGGGCTTGCCAGTTCCAAATTTTCCTTGCAAATTTTGGTTTCATGATGAATGGATTGCAAATTTTGATTGGCCAATCTAATTTGAATTGCCGTTATAATGATTCTTAACACTATTGGTTGATCTAATGATAAATTCGAAATCCTTATTTAGATAACAATATTTCATTCTTAAAGTATGAATGGCAATTCAATTTATTATTTGTTGTGGCCAATTTCAAATTTTGTTTGAACAATGAATGATATTTTCGAAATACAAGAAAATCTGGAACGAATTGTTGAATTTTCGAAATCCATGTGTTGCCATGAAATTTTGAAATTTTTTTTTTTGGATACTTGTTGATCATTTCAATATGCGTTGAATGTTGTGTCAAGGAAAAATAAAGAAAAAATCTAATGCTTGGACCTGTTTTTGGCCATGCCTTGTCATTTTCGAATTAATATTTAAATGTTTTCATGCTACAAAATTGAAAAATTGTATTGAAAGCTGCTAGGTCGGCCTCCATTTCGGCATTTTTTAGAGGGCATTAAGTGATTGCAATTTCAAAAGGTTGAGTTTAAATAAATTAAGGGCAGGTCGTCCCTTATTTTCCATTCGCATTTAATATTTCTATTGTTTTTGGTGTAGGGTCGGCCCTAGAATTGGGAGGCTCCAGGGCGGCTATATAAGAGAGGCTGCCTCCCTCCTCTCCTCACTCCACCATTCATTCCTCAAGCAGCGAAACAACAAGGCAGAGCAGGGTGCGAAATACTTAAGACAGGAAGCAGCGAATTTCCAAGTATAAGCAGCGACATCCACCAGAGGAAGCAGTGAAATACATTATAGCAGGGCAGTCTCAGAGATCCCAGGCTCCCGAATTTGGTAGCAGAGCAGTTAGGGCATTTGGCAGGTCCGAAATTAGACAAGGAGGCCATCCGAATTTGTAGGAGGGGTCCGAAAATCTGTAGGCAGGCAGTTTGGAGAAAGAGAAGACAATCAGTTTGGATCAGAGTGGAGGCCGAATTTGGTAGAAGATCAGGCCCTAGCATATGTGAATTTGTAGAAGAGAGATCTGAAATCAGTATGACAGACTTGTCTTAGGGCCGGCGGGCCTGATTTGTATTTGGGGGATGAATTTGATGTGTTTGTAGGCTTGGCCATGTTTGTATATGAGCTAATGTGTTGAGAGGGGTGGTTTTAAAGATAAATTTTGGGTGTGAGGCTTGTGAATTTGCATAGAGGATCTTAGATTTTAATTGAGAAATTGTGTTTTAGTGGAGTCTTTTAGCCTTTTCTCCTTAATTGTTTTGTCTTTTGGTCACACGATTGTTTGGGTGACGGAGACAAGTTTTGTTGAGAGATTGTAAGATTGGTTCATTAAGCAGATTTCTCGATTGTCGTGATTGGATTTTTCCCCTTTCTTGCTTGCTATGAACCACTCCATAGCGGATGCTAGTACAAGCAAGAATCCAATGGGGACTAATACCAAAATAGCTGACAAGGAAGATATGATGCCCAAGACCATCTTCTTCTCGAAACTTAAACGAGTCCGAGACACTAACATCGGTACCATTGACATGACGCAATTGAGGGATAGGTTGAGGAGAGGCCAATCCCCTATGGCAAGGAAGGTATACAAGTCTGGAATTGTGCAGGCCGCCGCTTTCCCTCCTACCTTGCCTTGTCCAGAACTAATCATGGAGTGTGCTTCCCGATTTGATATTACATCCAAGTCTATCGTCTTTGATGAGGGTAGGAGAATGTTGGCCAACATTGGGAATCAAGTGATTGAGGAGACATTCAGTATACCCCAACAGAAAGGAATGATAGTAGTTTTGATGAATCAAGCAAGCAGGTTCTTTCAGGATAGTCAAGATACCTACTTTGCTTTACTCAAGCAAAATTGGTTACATGAAGGAAAGAAGGGAGTTACCAAGGCATCAAAACTCACCAGGTCAGATTTTAAGTCAGAATATGGAGACCTCATCGTCCTCCTCAATCGGATCATGGGCTCTGCCCAGGGTGTGCATTTTGAGACTTGGATGTACTATTTTATTGAAGGCATTGAGAAGGGAAAGGAAAGGTTTGATTGGGCAAAAATCATAAGTGAAAATTTGGAGTTGCAGCTCAGGACGGTGCAGATTCAGAAGCGGTTCCACATGGGGTCCTACCTCTTTTATTTGATCGCAAGATTATATGAGCATCCTGGACTTAAGGCTAGAGGGATAGTTGGCAATGGACCCGGACAGTATTTGGTGCATGAGTGCTACCCACAGCTTCATTTGCACAACACCAAGGATTACAAGATATTTTATGATGCCTTCGCCATGAGGATGGTAAGGATACTGCAAGGGGCACCTGCCAGGAGGCTCTCACCAGAAGCAGAGGCAAAAGTCAAGAAGTTTGGGAGTTGGTTCATTCAGTTTCCTCAATTCACTTATATTCGAGTGGCTGGGTGTACAACTTGTCCCAAGAGGCTTCCACGGTACCCGCCCGATAGGATAGTTTTGTTGGAGTTGGCTAGGCAACTTGAGCAGTATGACAAAATGATGAAACAGAGGGGTGAGCCAGGGGTTACCTTCTCTCTCATGATAGGCAATGAGAGTTGTCCCAATTCTACCGCCTTTGCAGCTGCAGGAGAGGAATTAGAACAATATCACTTGGCTTGGTATAAGGCCAGACAAGGATTTGATCCCCAGGGTCTAATAAAGATGGCTCGAGGAGAAACATTCAGGCATATCCCTACTTTGGAGGATTTTTGGGCCAATGCATAGGATGACTTTCATGTGAGGAAGCTGGCTTTCTCGAGGTTATCAGTGGACATGATGAGGGCATGCAAATGGAAGAATTTCAATATTCCGGATCAGTTGGAAGAAGATGAAGATGTGCTAAGAGAAGATTATAATACAGTAGAAGGAGCAGAGTTGGACCCGGTAAATTGGAATGATCATCAAGATCCATCTTTAGAGGCAATTAACAGAACAGTTGAGCTACATACTGAGTGGTGGTATAACAAGAAGCTTGGGCAGTTGCAGAGTCGGAAGGTACGCCTTACATATGAGAAGATGAAGCAACAGGAGGAGGCTCCTACAAGGTCAGTTGGACCTCAAGGTGGTAATAGTGGTCAGAAACAGCAGCAAGTGGTTAAGAATAAGAGGAGTTTGGAGGTTGAAAAGAATAAGAAACATCTTGAGCCTCAAACAAAGAAGCAAAGTACAGTGCGATCAAGAGAAAGTGTAGCTGGGGCTCGGGGCCAGGAGGTGGATATAGGAAATCAAGGTGCGGCAGTGGAGGTGAGCTCTAGTTCAGAGTCAAGTGGATATAGTTATAGTACGGAGTACTCTCCTCTTTCAGAGAATCAAGTTAATGAAGATATGGCAGCCACTAGTGAGGAGGGAGATAGGCCTATTGATATTGAAGCTCCATCAGATGAAGATGGCAACCGGGTGCCCAAGGCCGTTGGTGAAGGTGTGTTACCTGAACCAAATCCAGATGTGGGGAGATGCATTGCACCACGTTGGTTAAGACAGATGCTGATGCCAAGGGGTGAGGTTATGGCCATCCGGACAGTTGAGGATATTCAAGGGTTAGCAGAAAAGGAAGGTGATGTTGAACAGAGACAGATGGCAGGAACAGTGGCAAAGATAATCAGAGACTGCAGTGATGGTCACCGAAGGGTTCAAATTGCAGTTCCAAAGGTTAACAAGACAATGGGTGAAATTGTAGCCCAGGATTATGAGATAGTGGAACACAACATGGGTAGAGTCACAGATGATATGGAGTGTGTGGAGGTTCAAGAGGGCCTTGCTTCGATAAGGGAGAGGTTGAGAATAGCAAATGAAAGAAATGCACAGTTGGAGTTTGAGAACAAGTATTGGAGAGACAGTCAGCCTATCCAACAGGTGCATCCGACCGCTCTTCCACAGTGCAGTGAGAACAGCCAAGAAGTAATATCCGTCCAAGAACAAGGAACTAGAAATTGGATCAGTCGTACAATTCAAGAGGGGCGAAGATTCATGCCTGCCTTTATCTCTACTTTCAGGTCATTGGTGTCTCTCAGGGACAAATTCAGAACATTTGAAGGAATGTGGAGGGATTTCCTTCCAATTCGTGACTTGACCATTCCTCGATTACATGCAGCTTTGGAGCTATCAGAGGGATCCTTGGTGAAGGCCAATGTGATTAACGAAGGAGGAAGGAGTATTATGGAGTCCTGGTATGTTACCATGACTAACAGATTGAGATTACTTGAGGAAATACAGGATGAAATGGCACAACACAGTCCAAGCATCGACACTCTCATTTCAAGCATGTTGAGCGATGCGGGGATTGCACTTGATTTTGAAGACATCAAAGAGGAGGATTGTAATGAGACAGAATTTGGGTCAAGATTGGACGAGTTAGGGAAGGTTGTCATTAGAGAAAAACAGTTGGACCTCCTTGCCTCTCTCAAGGCCTTGATCGAGTTTGCAAAGGATGATGAAGAGGAGAATAAGAAGACACTGCAAGCAGCGGAGAACATGGTGAGCATAGCAGAGCGCAGGATAAGGCATACACCTTGTCCTCCCATAGAGGAAATCAACAACATGTTAGCTAAGTTCATTACTTATGCTAAAAAGATGAAAGAAAAGAATAGAATTGTATTAGAAGATCATTTGATGTAAGCCCAAGTGGCAAATTTTCCTTTCTCTTTGGGTGGGGTAGGTGTCTGATTTTGATTGGCTACCATTTTGGTGCCTTCTTATTGGTTACCACTTTTCTTTTTTCTCATTGGTCCATTGCTGAGGTGGCGTCTTCTCATTGGCCGGTGAGGTGGTAACCCTAATTAGGGTTTCTAGGATTCAATCTGGATCGTTGGTTTTGCCTCTTAATCTTGGCCATTCATTGTAATTTCAAGCCTCTATATAAGGCCATGTACTCTCATTTGTAAAGGGTTGAAGAAAATTGTTGCTAATATAATACCAAAATTGCTTCTCTTATCATTGTTGTGTCTTGCATGGTGATTGAGAACACTTGGTGTTATTGCATGGTTTCTACTTCCAATTGTTAGAGATAGATTTCATTTCAATTGAGTTGTTAAAATAGATTTTATTTCAAGCAAAGTGTTAAAGGAAGAGTAATGATAGATGGTTAATTGCATGGTGATATTGGTAAATGTTTGATAGGGATCCTATACTAGGCCACTAGCATCTTGGCGGCTTGTCAAGGAGCCTTTTGTGGTAATCTAGTCTCATTCCCCTTGAATCATTGCATCTATGGAGGTAGAGCCGCTGGCAAGCTTTCATTAGGTTGATCCCCGTCCATTTGCCAATCTTTTCATCCTTAGGAGTAGAGGTAATCAGTAACTTAGTAGTTGAAGTTGAGAATTAGAAGTTGGAAAGTGAAGTTTGAGAGTTTGGAAAGAGCAAAGTTGAAAGTGATATAAATTGAGAGATCATTTGAAAAGGTTGTGAAAGTTAGAAGTCTTATCACCATCATAGTAGAAGTTGAGATATTTCCAGATAAACAAACGTAAGCCCGCCGAAGTGATTACCAGCAGATCACATTTTATAACTGAGTTAGTATCCACAGGTGTAAGGAACCTTGGAGTATTCTTATATACTTTTCAAGAGAGGGTTGAGTGTTTGGTACGCTGTATCAAGTATTCAATTGCTATATGTTATGTAGTGGTACAAAACTCACATCAACAGTATGAAATATCAAAATAGAATGCACCTCGAGGCTTTATGGGCCAATGCAATAGATGAGAATGAAATCAGGAAAAGGATGTGTTCTAAGTTGCCACTGATCATACATTGAATATGATCAAGGCATGCAAGATCTTCTGAGTGCCTGATCAGATAGAAGAAAATATGAATGTGATCTAGAAAGGATACAATCCAGAAAAGGAAAAGGTCACCGTCCCTATAATGTTTAAGGAGATTTCAGACATTGGAAAGCTTGACATACAAGTTGATGGGTCATCAGCCATTGAGAGATGAGAGACCAAAGAAACCCTCGAGTGGAAGGATGGAAGGAGAAATCCCTTCAGAAAGTGCAGAGCGCAAAAGAGGGAAAGGTGTTGCCCAGGAAGCACAACCAAGGAGTAGGTTGGATATTCATTTTGAAGAACCTCAACAAAAGAGACAGAGATCCGGGAATGTTCCATCCTCACCTAGCCGGAATCCAAATGTGCAGGAGATAGGCACTTTCACCAGAGAAGTGGAGACAAGCAAAAGAAGATCAACACAAGAACACATGACTAGGACAATGCAAGATAGATTGAGCATCAATGCCCATCAGGAATCTGTGCAGGAAAGAAGAAGAGAGAAAGATATCGCCATTGAGGAAAGTCTCGACATTCTTTTAGAAAGAGAGATGATTGAAGAAGTTTCCTGAGATAGAAGCATAAATTCTTGTAGCTGAGGTGAAGATCCCTGCAGTAGAGGTACTAGCTCTTGAGATAACGGTAGAAAGTCTTGGAGTTGAGGAAGAAATAGATATTAGGGCGGTACAAGGGCAAGAACAATTGACAGTTCAAAATGATCAAAATGTTGTTCTGGAATGGTTAAGGCAAAAGATACAAAGAAGTGAAGAGAAGGAGGTTCACTCGACAGTCGAATTGCAAGAAATCCTAAACCGAGTCAACCAATCAAAGGAGAAAGGAAAAGCTAAAAGGGACGCCAAGGTAATTAGAGGAGAAGCTGGATCCAAATTTCTACAGTTTGCAATGCCTACAGTTGATAAGGCAAGGGATTAGATTACTCCGAAAGAGTACAATGTGATAGAGATTGATCTAGGCCACGCTTCCCAAGAACAGGTTATGGAAGAATTTGATGATCCTCCATAGGCTATGAAAGATAAGATGAGGAAGCTAGAAGGCAAGTATCAAAAAAAGAAAGGCGAGATCAAGGCCTTGTGTGAATACATTAACAATCTACCTTGTCCAGTGCGAGAGGGTCTATCCTTTGTCCCTCTAGTTATTCCGACTGAGTTAGTGGAAAGTATAGATAGGATTAGATGGATTGCTCAAGGTGTAGAAGTCTAGATTGAAGGCATCCAAAATGAAGCATATAGGCATGCTGAGGACTTAGTGTGAGTTCATGACAGGGCACTAGCCATCCTTTCCAGGATACATTGCATGGAGTCATGGGAAGATGAGCACATTTATTAGGAAGAGGTGATTTCAGACTTACAAGATCTGATGGAAACTCCTAGACAATTATTGATTGATGGTGGAGTCATCAGGGAAGGAGAAGCATATGACTTTATTCGGTGCTACAATGCAGTGATCACGACCAAGGAAATGTTTGAACATTTCACAAGAGAGTCCACTCAATTGAAGGGGATAGCTGAGAATATCTGATAGGAGATCTCAACACCGTTGCATCACTGCTATCATTAATGTTGGCCGACAATGAAATAACTGTAGGCAATTTGAAGAGCAAATTGAGGAATCCTTTTGATTGAATTTCTTCACAAAGCATGATTTTGAAAACTTCTCTACTTTCTCAAATGACATACATACAACTTAGGACTTGTTGCCAAAGTGGGAGGAAGGCTTGAGCAAATTTGAAAGGGTGGTAGCAGTCTTGGAATACAAGCAGGAATCAATGCCAAGTGTCAGCGTGGATGGGTAAGAGACAGTGTTGGACAAATCCCAAGCATTCGATTGACAATGTCAAAGATAGGCTATTCTAGGCAGGGATACATTTAATGCATAGTGGACATACATAGTGGTCATTTATTTTACCCCTCTCCTACCGAATGGGGATGTGTAGTGGGCATTTATTACCCACTAAGATTGTGGCTTTCTCTTGATTGGTCGATGTGGACCCATGCATTAATGTAGATTCCTATTTCTTTTCCCTAACCCTAATTAGCTGGGCCATCGGTTATTGTTTTGATCTGGGCCTCTCATTGTAATTGGGAACCTATATAAAGGCCTCACTTCTCATTTGTGAGGGAGTGGAATTTTGAGATTGTTGCTAAGAGCTATTGAGGCAATATAATTTTCTTTGAAGTTTGGTGATCATTTGATGTGTCTTGAGGCTTGCTTGTTCTCTTATTCCCTCATTTAGATTAGATTGCTTAGATAAAGTGTTATGATTTCAATGGAGAATGTGATGGTGTTTTGATGAATTCCTTGGTTCATACTTTTTAACGGTTTGCTGATTGTAAGTCGTTGTGCAAAGTTAGCGTGAACCTATTTCTATGCATGCTTAACTTTTATCATTCAACAGACATTGTTCATTTTGATGGTCTTTGTTGTGATATGAAAATCATCTCCATAATCCCCTAAAGATTGCACTGGTTCTCATGTAGTTGAAGCTTATCTTGGCGAAGCAGAGCTTGGTTATTTGGGAATTTGTCCATCAAAACAGTATTCGTTGTTGTCATCACCCTTAGGAGTAGAGTAGAATTCCTAAACCCTATTCCTTTTGCTTTCCACATTCTGTGAAAATCCAAAAAACTACTTCATTACAATATCTTTTGATAGCTCCCGTATCTAGTGATTTGAAATCAATTTCAAGTTTGCAAACGTAAGGCCCCTTGTGGTTAACAGCAAATCACATCAACCATTGAGTTTATCCATGGTCAAGACCTGACACAAAAGGAACCTTGGAGTCACCTGTATGATCTTTTTGCAATCTTAGCATACATGGTACTTTGATCAAGAGAGGATAAGATATTTTGATATTTTGTTCTACTGTTGGTGGGTCATAAAACACACATCAACAAGACACCAATTCCCACTAATAAGCACCAACTTAGCAAGAGACAACAATCTTTTCTATTAGGAGGCACCAACCTCCAAATGAGCAAAGCTTTCATCTTCTTGAATATTGTTTCTTCAAAGCATGATAGTCATATAAAATCTGCTTGTGGATCTGCTTATAAATCTCCTTTAAATCTGCTTCTGAATCTCCTTTAATCTACACATGAATCTCTTTCAAATCTGCTCATTATTCTGCTTCAAATCTGCTTTAAATTAGGAAGATATCTCTTTAAAATGCTTACTTTATTCTTCCCCCCACACATCTTCCTTTATACTACACAAATGCACCTCTTCACCCAAGAGGGGTGACTCATCAAAAGGGGTCGGCAACATATGATCATATGAAGATAAATAAATTTGTTTCATTTCCCCAAGAGGGATGATCATGCTAAGGAGGTCAGTCCATTTTAATGCAATGACATTTATTTTTAATTCACCCAAAAGGGGCGATCCACCATGCTTGGCCAGCTGGCCCAAAAGGGCCCTCAAAAATAAAATTAATTTTTAAGTTTTATAGGATGTGAGTGTGAAAATCCATTAGGCGATTAGCAGTATGGGGATAAAAAACATAGCATTGAATCACCATGGAGGTCGGCCAAGATGCACATTAATCACCGAAAAGATATTGTATGTATTGATCCTTCTTTGACATTGGTATATGATGGCAGTGATCATGTTCAACTCTCTTTTGACATTAAGGAGAACAGTATAACATTGGAGGCCTAGTACAGAAAGGCCGGCAAGTGTAGAGGTTTTGGAAAATTGCGAGTCCATGTTTGTAGCATCTTTTCGATTGATTTCATGTTCATATCATCTGCAGTCCTGATGTATTTCCTCCCTGTTTTTCTATTTTGTTCAGTATAGCCTATGTAATCTCTGGCTTTCATAGCTGGGTAATCAGTGGGATAAGATCTTTATGATTTCCTTTTGTCTCATATTTTTTGGTAATTTTGGGGAAAGGCCGGGACTTCAACTAAAGGGAATCATGGCCTGGTTCCTGGTGCTGCTTCCTTCTAGTTTCTAGTTTGAGAGGCCTCTCCTTCAATGAGTTTGTTGACTTTTTTGGTTTTCCTTGCTTTCTGAATCTTGTGCACTGTCATTCCTTCTGTACCGATCAATGTAAGAGCAGAAAACAAATTTCTTAGAGATAGTTGGATCATTTGATAGGCTTTATGGTTGTGTGTACTGTTATTTTGTATCTGTAAATTGGTTAGGTAGGGCTTAAGTATTCCTTTTTACCCTTCATATTGCAGTTTGCATTTTTGAGTTTGCTTGGTTTTGTGGCGGGAAAACTCTACCAAGATGTCATGTTCATGACAGATTTTGCATTTGCACAGAACATTTTCAAAATCCAAGATTTGGTCCCCTTTGAAGTTCTCCATGTCTAATATTATTCTATCTAGCAAAGGCTTGTCAAGATCAACATTGATGCAGATCCTTGCATAGTTGAGAACTCCCAAGATTTTAGCGAGGCTATGATGCATTCTCTAATTACAATTCATATCTTTGTGAGAAAGACTTGTGCGAAAATTCCCTTGGCAGTAGAGGGAGGATAACCTCAGCTGAGACTGTGTTGGGGCAGCCCACAATACTCGTGTTTAATAAACAGACCCAATTTGTTCATGAACCACAGTTCTCCTTGGAATTCATGGTTGTATTCCTATTTGGAGCTGAAACTGTGAAGTAACTCTTTGACATCCCAGTTTCCTTTAACCCATGTCCAAAGAGATTTGGATCTTGGGTAAGCTCCCATTAGTTTGCAGATCAGTGCTTTATCCTTCAAAACCCAATACCATAATTCCATTTCATCAAGGAGAAAGAGACCCTTGGGGGACCATTTATTTCCAGATAAAATCATAATTCTCCTTTTTTATGGGGAAATTGGGAATATATAAAGATCTATTGTAGGCTTCCGTAGGAAATTCTGGAGATTTTCTTTGATGGCTTGTATTGAAGCTTTGAGGAGATCTGTTTCAAAGTAGGTGTGGAGGAGGCAGTTAAGATGGTCATTGCCCTCTCAAGGGTGACGATGTTTCAAAACCAGTCAGCCGTTGTTGAAATACCAATAGATTTTGGGGAAAAAAGGTGGCAACGTTAATGCAGGTGGAGGATGGATATTGACAATCATTAGAATGTTAAATCTGTGTTCTTTCTGAAATTGACATATTCTCGTAGCCTTGTTTTTATTTCTCATATTCTCATAGCCTTGTTTTTATTTCTCTACATTGCTCAAAACAAATGCAAAACTTGGATTTTGGACAATTTGTTCTTTTTATCTAACTTTAAATCATTTTATAAATTAGTTAAGTATCTCAGTTTAAATCCTACATAGTAGTCATACAAAGTTTGTTTTCTATATTAAGATCAAGATTCAGGAATGGGAAGAAATACTATCGATAATTAATTGCTGAAGATTGAAAAATGATAAAATGGCTAAAGTATCTCAGTTTAAATTCTAATAGAGTATTCATACAAAGTTTGTTTTCTATATTAAGATCAAGATGAGGGAATGGGAAGAAATACTATCGATAATTAATTGCTGAAGATTGAAAAAATAATTTTGATGCAGTTATATCAGATTATAATAATAGATGATCTTATATTTCACTCAAAATAACAACCTCTATCAAGAGGAGAGTAAAGATAAGCGGTAAGGAATTACCAAAAGGTGATATAATCAGATTTCACTCAAAATAGCAAACTCTATCAAGAGGGGAGTGAAGAGAAGCGGTAAGGAATTATCAAAAGGTGATATAATCAGTTCAACCTTCCCGACAAGATGTAAATTTAACAGTTCACGTGCACATTCTGTGACTCCACAAAATGCATTCCACTCCTGGCTAGAAACTTCAAAAGAATAAGCTAAAGACAAATTTTGTGGTGGTATGCTGACAAAATCTTGAAACTAGAAAATACCCATGAATTGTGGTTGATATTTTAAATGATAAAATGAAAATAGAGGAAAATTAGGGAACAGCTGATTACCCGCTCTGTACTTTTTTGTGGAAATAAAAGAGGAAAATCATGCAAAAAACTAATGTGTTTAATTTGTTTCTGCATTCTCTTACATTCTTCTTTGTAGTCTTTTCAATGAAATTTATGTATAAACAAGACAACAAACCATTATGTCAACTGAAACTATTACCTGTAAAATAACAGTTCCAACTTAGAATTTAATAATTGCATTAAATTTTTAAATATAACTTTATTTAATATGATGAATGACCGAACCATTTCATCAATGCATTTGGGCATTAAATGTAAGATTAAGCACTTTACAAGAAAATTATTGCGTAGTGAACCAAACAGAAAGGTCTACGGGGAAAGTCACAAACTAGATAAGAATTGGTCTATGCAAGATCACGGTCCAATAAGCCCTGTCAGAACTGCAGATGGTGGCCAGACATAAATTATAAGCATTCTTGTGGGCTGACTTGGGAGCTTCCCAATAGAGTGAGAATGTCCATCGAAAGCATAGTTGAAGCACTGTGATGGACACAAAATGTGAAAAGAATGGAAAGGTGAGGGATTTGTTTAACTAGAATACCTCAATGAAATGATTACGCTTATGATATCATATTCATGTGATCTATAAAGTACACAGATATATAATCATTAGGCAACAAGACAACAGGATTATTGGAACAGGACTGTATGTCATAAATCACTCAACATATTCAATAATCAACATGTTTGGAAACATTAGATGCATGTCATCCAACAAAAGTGGGCCCCTGAAGATCCACACACTGCATATAATGCTAAATAAACAAGAAAAGCAATACAGCGACTATATTTTTTCAGCCAATAGCTTCATATAAAAACTCAATTTTCAAGCCCCCTTGAATAACTCTCATAGAAAACATTATTATCAACATTTGGCCAGCATTAGAAAGGAGCAAATCAACAACTTTACATTAAAAACAAGATATTTTTCATTATTCATGATAAATAAGGTAACAGTAATTTATAGCTTTACGAAGGACTGACATTTTTCAATTTGTGATATTGCTATTAGGATCCAACTGTGTAGTTCTTTTGAGTCAAACTTATTGACCCATGTTTCATGAGTAGTGGTTCACATGAACCCATCTCTCATGAGAATGAATGGAACTCTTAGCACTCATTGCATCTAGGCTTAGTTACCCAGTTCGCCTGTTTTAGGGCTGGACCAGGGTTGGGTTCGAACTAGTACTTTGTTCTGGTCCGGTTTGCCTGTGGGTTTGCCCAAGGTTCGAACCCAAGCAGGCTGGTTTGTCCGGGCTGAACCTAGGCCAAACCAGGGTAGACCCAGGCAGACCAAGTGCGAACCAGGTACATTTCCACTGAGAAACATTCTATAATTTAGTGCGGAAAACAATTATTACAGAATTTGAGTAAGATCTTTAACATTACAAAACAAAATTTGCTAAAGTTCAGATATTTATTACATCAAATTAAATTAGCCCTCACGATTTCTTCCAGTGAATTTTTTATATCCAATTGTTGATAATGACCCCTGTCCGATTAATTGGAAGCTCTCTATAGTGATAAATCATATTTTAAACATTAAACAATATCTTCAATAGGTGAAGGGAGTTGCCAGCTACTTTTTTAACATTTTTCTAGTAGGATGTTAATTAATAATTACAAACAAACAAGCTCTTTGTATAGTGAAAAAGTAATAAGCATTTGAGGACTTCGAAAGCGAGAATGTTATTGATGCAATTGATCCCATTGGCATTGGCACTGATTCTGAATCAACTAATGTCTTTGATGATGAAGAAGAAGAAGAAGAATAGATAATCCATTAGATGATTGAAACTTAGTATAAAGTTCCAATTGTTGAAAGTCAAAACAATGATAATTGAACTCAATATTATTATTTTAATATTTTGATGTTGATATGATGCTATGATTACAAGTTTATGGTATTTTTATGATACTATGTGACATTCTAATTTTAACTCATGCTTCTAGGCTTCATATATATATATATATATATATATATATAATTTTTACACGTTTTTGTACTAACAAACCCAAACCCCTTTTCAAAATTTTGTCGAACTTGCGAACTGGTTCTTTGTACCCGAACTTAGAACCGAACTCGAACATGCAACTTAGCATCTAGGTGATGCTCATAGAGGTCAAGCACCGAGACTTCCCGAGAGGTTGCTCATCCCAGTACTACTCTAGGTCGAGTGCGCTTAACTACAAAGTTTCTTCCATGGTTAAACCCACTTTGCTTGCAACCCCATTTGCAAAACTTCAACAAGTGTTGTGCCTTATGAACTATTCATTAGAAAGCCCCCTTAAGCTCATCAATTGATAAGTAGGAGATGTTTTCCACAAGTCAAATTGTGATATTGCTATTAGGATTCAACTGTGTAGTTCTTTTGAGTCAAACTCATTGACACATGTTTGATGAGTAGTGGTTCACATGAATCCATCTCTCATGAGAATGAATGGAACACTTAGCACTCATTGCATCTAGGTGATGGTTACAGAGGTGAAGCACTAGGACTTCTTAGGAGGTCACCCATCCTAGTACTACTCCAGCTCGAGCACGCTTAACTACGGAGTTTCCTCCATGGTTGAACCCACTCTGCTTGCAACCCCATTTGCAAAACTTTCAGCAAGCGTTGTGCCTTATGAACCATTCATTAGAAAGCCCCTTAAGCTCATCAATTGATAAGTAGGAGACATTTTCCATGACTAAGTCAAATTGTGATATTGCTATCAGGATTCAACCGTGTAGTTCTTTTGAGTCAAACTCATTGACCCATGTTTCATGAGTAGTATTGGGATGGGTGACCTCTTGTGATGTAGCAGCATCCTAGGATTCTTGGCAATCATGTATCACACAAAAATATATTTTCTTTGAAGAGTACTTGGTGTGTTTTGATCTTAGTTGGTGAAATGTTAACTCAATTGATGAGTTTTGTTGCTTGGTTGTAGTGTTGGCCGAGGAGCTCAGTAACTGAAGGACTCGGTCGTTTTGGTATTGCTCGGCATGCGTTGATTGATCGGCAGGTATGTTGGCTCGGCGATGCTTGTAGTGCTCGGTCGACGTGCTTGCTCAGCGATGCTTGACTTGCTTGGTTATTTTACTGAAGTTCTTGTGGATTTGGTGGGCCGACGTGATGTATTTAATGTGGATAGCTTATGTTGTATTCTCCTATGTGGATCTAGAGGTTGACATGGAGAATTAATTGTTTGTAAGACTATTTGTGAGCCGACTTGCATTGCATTTAATATTTGTTGTTTTTAGAGCCGACTTCAGCTTAGGAGTTATTTCTTTCTTCCAACCGACTTGTGGCTGAAGAAGTAGTATATAAGGGGGTTTGGGGTAGAGTTGTAGAAGAGGCAAGGGGATGAGAGATCAGATCTGAAGGTCTGAGTGTGGGATCTGGGTTGTATGTTTGGGCAGAAGGTGAATGGCCTGATGCTTGCAGAAGATCTGTACTAGATCTTGGATTTACCTCTTTGTATTTGGCCGTAATCGGGAAGGCCTTACAACCCGACATGTTGCAATAAATTAAATATTGTTTCCCTATCTCAATGTTGTTTAAGAATTCCGCTGTGTTGTTTTATGCTTCATGGTTTGGACTATCCATTCTTGGATCCTCCATCCTTGACAACATCAAGTTGTAGAAGAGGCAAGGGGATGAGAGATCATATTTGAAGGTCTGAGTGTGGGATCTGGGTTGTATGTTTGGGCATAAGGTGAATGGCCTGATGCTTGCAGAAGATCTGTACTAGATCTTAGATTTACGTCTTTGTATTTGGCCGTAACCGGGAAGGCCTTACAACTTGACATGGTGCAATGAATTGAATATTGTTTCCCTATCTCTGTGTTGTTTTATGCTTCAGGGTTTGGATTGTCCATTCTTGGATCCTCCATCCTTGACAACATCAAGTGGTATCAGAGCTTGAAGATCATGAGTTTGTGAACAGATCGCCGAAGGTGAGGCAGTTCGCACCAGGAACTTGGATTGAAGATGCCTCTGAAGAGAGCTCGTGAGATCACAGAGGAGGAACCTGCTGGGGAAGTCAATCATGATGATTTTAGGGCTTTGCAGAAACAAGTGCAAGATCTACAAGAGGAGTTGAGAAAGAAGAATACATCGAAAGAAGATAGTGATGAAGAGTCTGAGGAAGATCATTTTGAAGAAGCTATAGAAGAAGTCAGGGATCCAGAAGAGACTAGAATCTTGAAAGCTATGACTAAAATTGGGAAAAGACCTAAGATCGAAGTTTCTACATTTGGTGGAAGCCTTAGACCAGAAGAATTGATTGATTGGATTAATGAGATAGATGAATACTTTGAGTATGAAGAAGTAGAAGATCCTGATAGAGTTCGATTTGCAAAGACTAAGTTGAAGGGTCATGCAAATATTTGGTGGAGAGAAGTTCAATTGGAAAGAAGTAGGAGAGGAAAGGAAAAGATCACTAGATGGAACCAGATGGTTGAAAGGTTGAAAAAACAATTCATTCTGGTGGATTATGAGTTAGAGATGTTTAAGAAGATGCAGGTCTTGAAGCAGACCAACAAATTGGTGCAGGAGTATACCGAAGTGTTTTACAGAACCTTGATAAGGACTGGTCATTTTGAAGTTGATAAAGAGAAGGTTGTTAGGTATGTTTATGGCTTGAGACCTAGTATTCAAGAAGAGTTACTGTCCGGATGACAACAATATGAGATGCTTATTAGATGACATTAAAGATTGAAGAAAAGTTGAACAAGAGGTTTGAAGGAAGATAAAATAATAGGAACCGAGGTGGTAAGACTGGTGAAACAATTGTTGGAGGTAATATGTTAGAGAATCCTAAGAAGACTAATGAAGGATTTGGCAGTGGCCAAACCACTAGAAACTACAATGATGGACATAGAGGAAGATGGAGAAATGAGTTCATAGGTACTTGTTTTCAGTGTGGTGAGAAGGGTCATAGAGCTTTTCAATGTCCTAGAAGAAGAATTGCACTAACTGCCGAGGAAGACATAGAGAATGCTGCAGAAGAGGGTGAATTGCTTATCACTAGGAGGTTGGCTGCATGTGTTAATGAACCAGTACAAAGAAGAAACTTGTTCAGAATAAGAAATCTGTCTTTCTTCAAATGAACCATCACTTCATCACCAACTTCAAATGTTTTATGCCTCCTAGATCTGTCTACTGAATCTTTGTATTTCTAATTGTTCTTCTTCAAATTGTGTTTCACTTCCTCATGCAAAGTCTTCATGAAATTTGCGTACTCTTCACCTTCACGACTTCTTTTGTCTTCTAAACCAAGTGTTCTCAAATCTGATATACCTTTAGGATGTATGCTTGTAACACTAGTACAAAAACAACAATATATGACTAAATAAACTACTAAAAATTGTAGATAAATGACTAATTTTGGTCACGTGACCATTAATAGTTTATTGCCGGTCATTTATCTCGCGACCAAATTTATGACTAAATTATTTTGGTCATTGATTTGGTCATTAATTTAGTCTTTGTTTTGGTCATTAATTTAGTCCTTAATTTAGTTGGTGATTTAGTCGTTAATTTAGTCATTTGTTTAGTCATTTATTTAGTCATTTATTAGTCATATATTTAGTCGTATATTTAATCATTTATTTAGTCGTTAATTTAGTCATATTAGGGCACGATGGAATCGAACCACCATCCTCTTACTTGTCAAGTAGGCTCTCTTCTATTGAGCTAGTACCCTTTAATGAATTCCCATTAAACATGACTTCAAGTTTTTCCATCTATAGTTCAAGGGTTGCAAAGCATAAGGGGAGGATGACTGATGATACTCTAAACTCAATGGTGAAGTTATTCAATGTGCAATATAAGGATGAAGCAAATGATTCCATTGGCAAATCCATTACATGTGGCTCGTTCCCCTTATTATAATAAGGTTGTGGCACAAAAAAAACAAAACCTTGATTTGTGCAACAAGGGAGACAAAACTAAGACTAGCAATTTTGGATAGCAATTCATCTATTGTTCTAGGTTTTAAATTATTATGTTGCTGAGTGGAACTAGTTTACTTGTAGCTTCATCCAATATATTAACGTGAACATACTTACCTTTAGGAGACCAAAAACCTTTGCTAGCATCTTGATCCCTTTAACAACATTCTACCACCTTTGTCAACATCCTCCCTGCTTGTGCCAAAATGGAATCTTTGGAACAAGGTATGGATATCCATCATGAAAGCATAATGGAAGGTGGATTTTTATCAGACATTATAGTTGGAAATGCTCTTGTAGGCATGTATGAAAAATGTGGAAGCATAGACAAGGCATGTGAATTGTTTGACAAAATGCCTAAAAGAGATGTCATCTCATGGAACACCATGATTGCGTGTTATGCACATAATGGACTTTGCATAGATGCTCTAAAATTTTTTGAATTAATGAAGTGCTCTGTAAATTGAACATTTTGACAACTATCACAAAAAACATTATAATTGATAAGAATTACAATATGGATTAGTAAATCTAATTCAAATGGTTTGAATGATCGTACAAGTTTGCCCTTCTAGCTCTATCTTGTTTGTTAGCTTTTGCAAAAACGTTTGAAGAAAATCCCTTCACATAAAGATTGCCTTCATGACCTAATGTAAAAGACTTCTTATCTTCCAAATAAAAATCATAAAAAAAATTCTAATATCACAATCACATAAACTATTATATCTCTTTTGAAAAGATGATTATGAACTTGAATTGGTCTTCAGTAAATAGTACAAGTCATCAATGTACATTCAAATTTTACAACTAGCTTCAATTTACTATTATCTAACATAAATATTTAAAATCACAAGAACTGTCATATGACCCATAATATGGGCTAACAACAATCTCGGAAAGGTAGAAGACCATAAGTTTACAAAGGTTCAGTCCCTAGAATTCAATGAAAAAGTAGTCATACCATTTTTTGCTTTGGGATCCTTGATCTTCTTTTGTGGTAGTATCTACATGGACTTGTTGTCCGTCGGTTCCTTCATCATAGTTGGTTCCTATATTATTCATCCTTCGTGCTTTTCATTAACAATTAATTGTTAATTGTTAATGAAAAGCACAGTTGGTTCCTTCGTCACAATTGGTTCCTTTGTCATAGTTGGTTCCTATATTATTCATCCTTTGTGCTTTTCATCCACTCCCTCTTTTGATATGAACTTACGTTCACATAAGGATGGGCTTAAATGTAAATCTTGATTGCCCTTTGTTGTACTTGGTTTGGGCTTTTGTCCATTTGGTAGGAACCCGGGTTTGTTCCTTTGGTTTGTTTGGTGGGGCACCATAGTTGTAATGGTCTTTTATTGCTATGTCTTTTTATGCTCATGTACAAGGTTTCGGGTCCTTTCAAAACATGTTTTTACATAATCAAAATAATTAATTGTTAATTAAGTAATTTATTAATTAATACTTATAATCATTTCTTTATTAATTAATAATTCAGTAATAATCATTTATAATTAATACTTATTAATAATGATTTATTTATTATTTAATACTTATTTATTCAATTATTCAATTGATGTGTGATCAATATATTAAATATATTGATTTATTTAATAAATATTTATACATGGGATATTACAACTTGCCAAAATCCCACAAGTAATTGTTAAGTAGCAGTCCTAAAACAGAATGGATACGTTAAGGGGATTGACGTGAAAATGAAAGGAGTGGGATAATTGAGGAGTTACTTTTGTTGCTGTAGCATTGAGAAATGTGTTAAATGTTGTCGGCCATACCCAGTTTTTCACTTTTGAATTTTTTTTTCCATCTTTGAGATACAATATCTATCCAGAAACAACCATCTTCTTTGTTAGCCTGGTACAAGGTAGATTAGATTTAGGAGGATACGATGGTAGAGCTATATCTGGCTACACTTTTTCAAATGTCCTTGATATGCTCATTAGAGTGCCAAGATCTCCAAGGTGGTGAAAAATGTTGCCTAGGAGGAGCTTCAACCATATTGAGAGCATAGATATCCCTGAAGTGATCAACCAACATGATGGTTCTTTGCATTAAACAACATTTAAGCTCTCAAGGGAGGTTGTAAAGTTAACATGTATAGTCCATATTGCATAGGAGACCATACTAACATGTTGGTTGTATATCAACTTCTTGTTGATGTCGGAGAAATCAAGATGTTTAATTTACAGTGTTGGCCAACATGAGTTGAGGACCATCATGAGTGTTGTGATTGGAGGTTGATCTAGATTGTCAGCAATCTAGTTGGGCACTTCCCCCCTTGATGCAAGTTAAGGTGGCTTTGCTTATTTAAATTTGCTTGATATGCTTGTTAGATTGCTAAGATACCAAATGTGGTAAAAATAGTTGTTGGTGAGGAGCTTCAACCTTATTAAGAGCATAAATATTCCTAAAGTGATCAACCAGCGTGATGGTTCTTTACATTCAATAACATTTAAGCCCTGGGTTCAATGAGACTTTAGATTTACCACACAGAGCCCCAAATAACATTGAAGCCCATAGTTAGTAACATGTTGCACGACTATTTACTACTTGATGTCAGAATTATCAAGATCTTTTTGACATAAAATGGATGACAACAAGAGTCAAGGTCCATCATGAGTATTATAGATTTTTAACACATAAGCACATATATCTACTCATTCTAAACTTTCCAATATAACCTGGAGCCTCATCAAAATATGAGTTGTAAAATTATTTAAAAGTTAGTTCTTTTATCATATCTAAACTTCAATATTGATAGGAATGCCTCTGATTGTGACAAGAGAACAGTTAACACATAAGATTGGAACATACCAAAATGTTATTAAATGTCACATTAGCCTTGATTTGGTATAATTCTAAGTACAGAAAGATCACCCATTATTCAAAGCACTACTACAAATTCAACAGTTCAATTTTATACAATAGTTAAAAGAAGTTACTCTATGAAATTATAAAGAGGGCCACTGGAAATTGTTGTTTGAAATGAACAAGTTTGGCCTAAGTGATTCAAAAAACTATTCTAAAACTATTATCTCAAACCTATAAGCTATAATAACACTCCAACTAAGTAAACGAAAAAAAGGTTATGTAAAGACATATGCACCTTCCACCAATTTAGGTTACTAGTAGCTTTTGCCTCAGTTGCCTCTCCAATATGCTTTTTTATAGCATTTACTATAGATTGAATGCCAACAAACTCATATGCGCCAACCAGCTCCTCCTACAAGAGAACACCTAAAATCAAAACTCTTCAGGTATTTATTAAGATGATATGAACCAAACTGTTCAAGAAAACATAAGCCCTTTTAAAACTAAAGTTTTCAAAATGCATTTCCCTACTTTTTTTAGGATTAAAAACACTTTCTACATTTTTTTTGAATTATGTTCCTTACATAAAATGATTCACATAAAATGGTTCAACAATCGACTTCCCATTTTCAAGACCAACCACCCCAAAAAGATGGTGAATCTAGATGTTCTTTAGAATAGTGAAATTCAAGAATCATATATTATGCTAACATATTGTTCAATTTGTTATCGCAAATTCCAATGTTAAAGAGAGATAAGTTGTTCACATAAGGAGGAAACATACCACAATAGAAATGAATTCCATGCAAACACTCAATATTTATCCTAGAAAGCCTCATAGAGGGAAAAACCAGCTCCTATGGTGGCAAACTCCTACTACTTGTATTAATTGCAGAGAATCACTAAGTACATTATGTTGTTTGGATGTAAGCTACTCCTTTCTCTTTTGAGAGAAACTACATCCAATTGAAAAGAAAGCCACTTGAAATCTACATGAAATTCTAAAAAGTTATAGTTTGCTTGAACATTAGCTCTGATATTTATGATGGATCTATACCAATCAATAATTCCATGTGATGGAAAGAGAAAAAAGACCCAAATTTATTCATATTAGTGTACAAAGGATGGTAATGAAAATACAACCCTCTACAAAAAACCACGTCAAGTTGAATGTAGTCTGATTTGAGTTGGATGATAAATGGTGCAGAGCTTGGTGAGTTTCTATTCAAGTCATAGCAAAGAAAGGCAAATATCTTCAACTTCTATGTGAGATACAACTTCTCACATCAAGTGTGTTCTTCCAATACACCACTTAGGTTCCCAAAACTAGGGACAACATAGGATTCACCCAACCAATCCACTCAATCCTCACACTCAAAAGACCTTTCAATGGTCAAGTCACTCATACCCACATTACTCCACATACTATTTACACTCCATCTCTGACCAAATCATGTCAGCAATATCATGTTTAGATTGACCAATTTTAACCCCTAGGAACTCCTATATCCTACCTTTGGATCAACTCTGACCCTCATCCATCTCCACTTGAATCCTATCAGAAAGGAACATACATAATCTTCCTTTAAGGCTAACCAGTCAATACTAACTCAATGTGTTTCCAAACCAAATGATAGCTACTCACTTTCCCACCAGCAATGTTCATATCTTTGACACTGTTTTATGACAGTCATCTAACCTCATTCATTATGATAGTCACAAAAAATAATCCCAACACAGTGCTCTACCCTTCCAAACACTAAGGAACCTTTACTAGGCATTGCCATTGCCCATACACTCTAGATTCTTAAACAACAACAACAATCTTCGAACAAAGGTAACTTGCCTTGTCACTGTCCAATCACGACAGTCTCATCAACCCTCTTGCAATCTCCTTCATAGGTCTTTCATGGACCCTGACTTCCACCAATCTCAAAGATGTGGGCATGCTTTTCATGGTAATATCCATATATGTGCCATGATGTCTTCAAAATACACTGTAACAAGATTCAATCACCATTGAATTTTTGCAGCGAAAAGAACTTATTCACATTACTGCTCTGCATACTAATGCTGTCCACTTTTTATATTGTCATTGATGTCAAACCTTAACTGGTAAAACAATTGCTATCTAAGATAGTACCATATCTATTGATTGATGAAGATGATTTGGTAAAGGAGATAACAAGAGAACCTAAGGAAAGGTTGAGTTATTTGATACTTCAATGGGTACTTGATTAGTTGACACATTGATAAGATAATGTATTGTTTATCTAAGTAAGAAGAAAGACTGGAAAGGTAGGCTTAACAGAGAAAAAGTGAAGAAATCTAGTTTAAGTTGAGTGATGTTAGTGTCAACCGAGCACTAGTATATGTCGAGTCAATCTAGTGTTGACCGAACATCAGTAATTGCCGAGTGAAGGGAAATTATCGAGCAAAGACAATGTTTGTCGAGGAAGACAGTTTGTAGTGCTAACCAAGATACACAGTGATGATCGAGGAGGAGAACATAGTATTGACCGAGTGTCAGTAAACTAGATTTGGAGAAAGAATTAAGATTCCCAGCCGACATAGTTGAATTCTTGGGATATGTAAAACATATTGACATTATTAATAAATTGTATGGAGCATTTCATGCATGGTAAATCGTTTTCTTATAGATTCAAAGAGAAATTTGGAGATGTATCTAGAAGGAAAGATGAAGAACATAATGATGGAATGATTCGATGAATCTGACCTAAACCTAAGATCTACAGAGGAGATTAAGCGGCAAAAGATTAATCTGCCTGATCGATGAGGTATAAAGGAAAACCTAATTGTGAGTTTATAGTGTATGAAGAAGAGGTTGATGTTATTGACTGACAAGTCTAATCAGAAGGTTGAAGGTGAAATTGTGAAGGAGCTGAACAAAGTTGTGATTGCTTGAAATGGATTCCGAGCAAATCAGAGATGGAGATGGAAATGAAGATCAGTCAGTAAATCAACATATATGTGTGAAGTGGATCTGTATTTGCAAAGTGAGTTGTATGTTTTTCAGATTAGAAACTACTGTTACTTTCTAACCATTGTATCAGTCTAAATCTTTTAATCAAGGTTGACCTTACAGTCATTGTATAAATCATTTAATCAAGGTGACATTCTAATGGAATGTTCTTAAGTCCTCTAACCAGGCTACTTTTGATAGTGTTTTAAATCTTTTAAGAGTGTCACACCTAACAGTGTGTTTGTAAACCTTTAGCAGAGTTGTCTTTTCACAGAGCTCACTTTAGAAGAGTGAAAATCAATAGCTTGTTACAAAGTGGTTTTTCCCAAGTTGGGTTTCCACTATAAATTCTGGTGTTATACTTGTGTAAATATTTTGATGTGAATGTTGTTATATTCTGCAAGTTAATTACTTTTGGACAATGGACTGCATGTTATATGTTTCTGATATATGCTATAGAGACCGAGTTGAATTGCTGATTAGATCTGAAGTTGTTGAAGTACTGAAAAGTTCAATTGGTACATCTGGACCTAAGGATAACTGATTCACCTCCCCTCTCAGTTATTCTAAATCATTCTAACAATTGGTATCAGAGCTGTTGGTGCTTATAGAGAAAAGTTTAAAGGTACTTGAAGCTAATGATCAAAATGTATAAAAAGGAGGTACTGAAGTTAAACAAAGAGAACTTCCCTACATGGTAGAGTTTGATGAAATTGCATCTAGCTGGTATTGGTGATTCAATGAATTACTATGTGGACCATGACTATGTTATACCTGTTGCACCTTTGACTGTCGAGGAGATGAAAGCAAAACAAGAACACAATCAAGCAATGTTGGAGATTGCATCTGCCCTAAGCTATCCTGAATTTGAAGATATCAAAGACTGCACTACTGCAAAGAAAATTTGGGACACTCTTACAACTATCTATGGTGGAGATACAAATGTACTGAGAGCAAAATCTGAAAGTTTGAGAGGTAAGTTTGATGAAATGAAAATGGTAGAAGGTGAAAATATTGCTCAGTATTGTGGTAGAATTAAGAATGTAGTGAATGCTATTAGAAGAGCTAATGGAAACATTGATGATGAAACTGTTATTGGTAAAGTATTGAGAACTTTGCTTCCTATATATGCTATCAGAATTTTTGTAATACAAGAATCAAGATGTAACCTTGGTAATGTTCTAAATCTATTTTTCATGTAACAAAGTTGGCCATATTGCAACAAGATGCCCTGACATGATTGACAAGGATGAGAGAAGGGAAAGCAAGTACAAAGACAAGAGAAATGACAGAGTTCACCGAAGCTACAGAGACTACAAAGACAAAGGTAAGAAATCCTACTATATTGCTGAAGAGGAAACTGACAGTGACACTAGTGAATCTGATGAATGTGATATTGAAGTTTTTTATGTTGCTATGAAAGATGATTCTGATGAAAATGAGAAAATTGCACTTTTTTCTTATGTGAGTAAAGGTGATAAATGGATTATTGATAGTGGTTGCTCACATCACATGACTGGTGATAAAAGTAAATTTGAGACCCTAAATCATTACAAAGGTAGAAGTGTTAAGTTTGGTAATGATGCACCATGTCTTATGAGAGGTAAATGATCAATTAAACTGACTAATAAGATCACATGTGAAAATGGTTATTGGGTTGAAGGTCTTAACTATAATTTGCTGAGTGTTACATAGTTGAACAATAGTGGTTACCGAGTGGAATTTCATCACAGAAAGACTAAAATATTTGATGCCATTGGTGAACTAATTGGAAGTGGAGAACATACAAGAGGTAACTTGTTCTATCTAGACCTATCTGAAGAAACATGTTTGTTTGCACAATTTGATGATGTATGGTTATGGCATAAGAGGATATGTCATGTGAATTTTGACAATCTAGTAACTATTAGTAAAAAGAAGAAAGATAGAGGTTTGCCGAGATTGAAGAAACCTGATAATGTGATGTGTAAACAATGTCAATTGGGAAAAATGACAAAATCTAGTTTTATGAGAAAGACATATACTTCTGAAAATATTTTGGAATTGGTTTATACTGACCTTTGTGGACCTATGGGTGTACAAAATTATTGTGGTGATAGGTATTTTATTCTGTTTGTTGATGACGACACTAGGGTGATGACTGTAATATTTTTGAAAGAGAAATCTGATGCATTTTAGTTGTTTAAGTGGTATTTGGCAAAAGTTGAAAAAGAAACAGGTAGAAGCTTGAAATGTTTGAGATCTGACTGAGGTGGAGATTTTATATCAAATGAGTTCAATCTGTTCTGCAATGATAGAGGAATCAAGAGACAAATGTATGCACTGAGAACACCTCCACAAAATGGCACAATAGAGAGAAGAAACAGGTCAATTATGGATTGTGCTAGAACACTGATGATTGAAAAGAATGTTGCACAAAAGTTATGGAGAGAAGCTCTAAGTACAACTGTTTATACCTTAAATCGAGTACAAATCAAGAAAGATACAAATGCTACACCTTTTGTGTTATGGCATGGTTATGCGCCTAATGTGAAGTATTTTAAAGTCTTTGGGAGTAAATGCTATATACTGAAAGGCAATAGGAATGGAAAATTTGATACAAAAAGCGATGAAGGCATATTCCTAGGTTATTTCACTAAGAGCAAAGCTTATAAGTGTTTAAATTCTAACACTAACAAAGTTGTGGAAAGTGCAAATGTTAGAGTTGATGAATATGCAGAAAAGAATGAATTGGAGTGCAAGCAAGAACTTGAAGATTATAGATCTTTTGTATACATGGAAGAAGGAGAGGCAAGTAATACACCTGAACCATATGCAGAGTCACGAATAGGTAATGCCGAGCATCAGAATGTTGCTGTCGAGAATCAGGAAGGTAATGTCGAGCATCAGGAGGGTGCTGCCGAGCAATAAGAAGAAGCAAATAACTTGCAAGATGAATTTGAAGATCCAAAACAAGGAGAAGAGAAATCTGAACCTACATTGGCACAGTATGTAAGAAGACATCACAAGCCTAAACAAATTATTGGAGATAAAGAGTCTGGAATCATGACAAAAAGTAAGTTGAAAGATCATACATGCTTATTATGTGAGTTTGAGCCTAAAATTGTAAAAGATGCTTTAGAGAATGATAATTGGATACAAGCCATGAATGAAGAAATTGATCAGATAGAAAAGAATGGTACTTGGACTCTGGTGCCGAGACCAGAAGACAAGAATGTTATTGGAACAAAATCGGTATTTAGAAATAAGTTCAATGAACATGGAGAGGTCACAAGAAACAATGCAAGACTGGTATGCAAGGGGTATGCACAAGAAGGAATTGATTATAGAGAGACATGTTGGAAATTGCAATTGAAACAATTGTTGTGTTGTTGTCGATGTCAAACTTTAACTGGTAAGATTGTTGCTACTTAGGAAAGTACTATATCTATTGTATTGTTGTGAAGAAGGGAAAGCAAGGATGGTAACAATAGTACCTAAAGAAAGGTTGAGTTATCTTGATACATTCAATGAGTACTTGATTATGTTGCACAATGATGAGACAATGTATTGTTTATCTTAGTAAGAATGAAGACTAAACTAGTAGGCTTAACCGAGCAAAAATGAAGAAATCTAATCTAAGCCGAGTGATGTTAGTGTCGACCGAGTTAGTGGATGCCGAGCAAATTTTAGTATCAACCGAACATCAGTTAATCATCGAGGAAGACAGTGTTAGCCGATAAAATATTTTTTAGTATTGACCGAGCTTTCTAAGTGAAGACCGAGAAGTTGAACACAGTATTGACCAAGCATCAATATTTTTATATTTAAAAAAAATTCAAATTTGGAGCCGACATTGTTGAATTCTTGGATTATGTAAAATGTGTTGATTTTATTTATTGATTGTATGAAAGCATTGAATGCACTGTAAAATGTTTTATTGTAAATCTTTAAGAGATTTGAGATGTTTCTAGAAAAGAAGACGAAGAACATAAAGCAGGTAGATTCAATGAATCTGACCTAACCCTAAGATCTACGAAGGAGATTAAGCGACAAAAGATGAGTTAACCTGATTGAGGAAATATTAAGGGTACCTAAGCATTAGGTATGTGTGTGCATAGGCGAAAAGAGGATGCTGGAAGCTAAGTAGATTTTATTGACTGTATAAGCAGAAAAGGCTGAAGGAGAAGTGTGGTGATTGCTTGAAAAAAAGTTCCAAGCAGATCAGTGATGGAAATAACAAAGGTTCAAAGTCAATAAACCAGCATTTGTGTACAGAATTGGATCTGATATTTGCAAAGTGAGTTGTATGTTTTTCAAAACAATACTGCTGCTACTTTCTAACCATTGTAACAGTCAAAATCCTTTTAACAGAGGTTGACCTAACAGTCATATGTTTAAATCCTTTGAACAAGGTTGCATTCTAATGGAGTGTATGTAAATCCTATAACAAGGCTCACTTCTAACATGGTGATTGAAATCCTTTAATTGGGTCACACCTGCAGTGTGTATTGTAACCTTTGACAGGGTTGGCTTTTAACCGAGCTCACTTCAGAAGAGTGAAAATAATAGTAGCATGTTACAAAGTGGTTTTTCCCAGATTGAGTTTCCACTATAAATCCTGGTGTCAATGCTTGTGTGAATGTTTTGATTTAAACATTTTTGTGTTTTACAAGTTAGATACAGCTAGGTAGTGGACTGCAATGTTATATGTTTCTATCATACAATCAGTGATGACCAAGTAGGTGTTGGTTACTAGATCTGATTTGCTGAAAAGTTTTGAAGTTTGTTTTATACATCTGAACCTGAGAACAACTGATTCAGCCCCCCCTCTTTGTTGTTCTAAATTATATTAACAATTGGTATCAGAGTTGTATTGCTTACTGTTGGTGTTTACATAAAACAAGTTTAAAGGTACTTGAAGCAAATGATCAGGATGTATAAGAAGGAGGTACCAAAGCTGAATAAGGAAAACTTCCTTGCATGGCAAAGCTTGATGAAGCTGGATTTGGCCGGTATTGGTGATTCTGCAAAGTACTATATTGAGAATGACTATGTCTCACCTGTCACACCTTTGACTGCCGAGGAAATGAGGGCTAAGCAAGAACATAATCATGCAATGCTAGAAATTGCATCTGCCCTAAGCTATCTAGAATTTGAGGACATTAAGGATTGCACAAGTGCTAAGGAGATGTGGGACACTCTTGCACAAATCTATGACGGTGACATAAATGTACTGAAAGCTAAGACCGAGAGTCTCAGAGGTAAGTTTGATGAAATGAGAATGCAAGAATGTGAGAATATTGCACAATATTGTGGTAGAATAAAAGAAGTTGTGAATGCTATTAGAGGAGCAAATGAAACTATTGATAATGAAACTATAATTGGAAAAGTACTAAGAACTCTACGTCCTATATATGCTATTAAGATCTCAGCTATTCAGGAATCTAGATGTAACCCTGCAAATGTACTTACTTTGGAAAGTTTGGTTGGTAAGCTTACTGCTTTTGAACTCTCTAACTATGATAACTTCACTGTTGGTAGTATTGGTAATGTTGAATCTGCTTTTAAGTCACAATTAGTTCTGAACAAGCCAACGAAGGAAAAAGAAAGATGCATCAATGAAAGTGAAAGTGAAAGTGAAAGTGGCAGTAACACTTCTGATGAAGAACTTGAGGATCTAGAAGCTCTTATGGCTAGAATACTAAAAAGGGGAAAATGAAAGTATAAAGGTAAACTCCCTATTATATGTTTTGCATGTAATAAAGTTGGTCATATAGCTGCTAGATGTCCTGACAGGAATGATAAGGATGAAGAAAAGAACAACAAACACAAAGACATAAGAGATGACAAAAGCTACCAGAGGTACAAAGACTACAAAGGAAAAAGTAAGAAATCTTGTTACATTGCTGAAGAAGAAACTGACACTGATAGTGATGATTTTGAAATTGAAGTAGTCTATGTTGCAATGAAAGATGAGTCTGATGAGGATGAGAAAATTGCATTGATTTCCTATATGAACAAGAATGATAAATTGATTATTGATAGTGGTTGTTCACATCACATGACTAGCGACAAGAGTAAGTTTGATACCTTACATCATTATAGAGGTAAAAATGTAAAATTGTGTAATGATGCACCATGTCCTGTTAGAGAAAAATGATTGATTAAACTGACTGATAAGATCTCTTGTGAAAATGTATATTGGGTTGAGGGTCTAAACTATAATCTGCTAAGTGTTGCATAGCTTAATAGTACTGGTTACTGAGTGAAATTCCATCACAAGAAAGCTAAAATATTTGATACCACTGGTGAACTGATCGGAAGTGGAGAGCAGACTAGAGGTAATTTGTTCTATCTTTACCTATCTGAAGAAACATGTATGGTTTCACAACTTGATGATATTTGGTTATGGCATAAGACGTTATGTCATGTTAAATTTGATAATCTAATAGAAATAAGTAAGAAGAAGAAAGTAAGAGGTCTACCTAGATTGAAGAAACTTGAGAATGTAATGTGCAAAGAATGTCAGTTGGGAAAAATGACAAAGTCAAGTTTCAAGAGAAAAACCTTTACTTCTGAAAACATTTTAGATTGGGTTCATACTGACCTTTGTGGATCTATGGGTGTACAAAGCTACTGTGGTGCTAGATATTTTATTTTGTTTGTTGATGATCATACCAGGATGATGCATGCAATGTTTTTAAAAGAAAAATCTGACGCTTTTCAATTCTTTAAGTGGTATTTGGTGAAGGTTGAGAAGGAGACAGGTAGGAACCTGAAATGTCTTAGATCTGACCGAGGTGGAGAATTTACATCAAATGAATTCAATCTGTTTTGTAATGATAGAGGGATCAAAAGACAAATGTCTGCACCTAGGACACTTCCACAGAATGGTATAGCAGAAAGAAGGAACAAATCTATCTTGGATTGTACAAGGGCATTGTTGATTGAAAAGAATGTGGCACAAAAATACTGGAAAGAAGCTATAAGTATAGTTGTTTACACTCTTAACTGGGTATAGATCAAGAAAGGTACAAATCTAACACCTTATGAGTTATGGCATGGGTATGCACCGAGTGTTAAATACTTTAGAATCTTTGGAAGCAAGTGCTACATACTAAAAGACAATAGGAATGGAAAGTTTGATGCTAAAAGTGATGAAGACATATTACTAGGGTATTCCACAAAAAGTAAAGCTTATAAGTGTTTGAATTCTAACACTAACAAAATTGTGGAATGTGTGAATATCAAAATTGATGAGTATGCAGAAAGAAATGAAGCTGACAGTAAAAGAGAACCAGAAGATTAGAGATCTTTTGTGTATATAGAAGAAGAAGAGGCAAGTGATAGACTTGCACCTGATGCCGAGTCTTGGGTAAGCAATGCCGAGCGACAGGAAGATGCTGCCGAGCATCAGGAAAATAGTGCCAAGAGAAAACAAGATGCTGTCGAGTATTAGGAAGAGGTTGCCGAGCATTTAGAAGCTGAACCTGACAATCTTGTTGGGGAACCTGATGAATTAGAGCAAAGGAGAGCTGAACTTGTTTTGGCAAAATATGTAAGGAGACATCACAAGCCTGAACATATAATTGGAGACAAAGATACTGGAGTTCTGACAAGAAGTAAGACAAAGGATCCAACATGTTTACTGTGTGAATTTGAGCCTAAGACAACAAGGGAGGCATTAGAAAATGAAGACTGGATACAAACAATGAATGAAGAGATAGACCAAATAGAAAAGAATGATACTTGGACTCTGGTGCCAAGACCTGAAAACAAAAATGTCGTTGAAACAAAGTGGGTTTTTTGGAATAAGTTGAATAAACATGGTGAAATCACTAGAAACAAAGCTAGGCTGGTATGCAAAGGCTATGCACAAGAAGAAGGAATAGATTATGGGGAGACATTTGCCCCTGTAGCTAGATTGGAAGGAGTAAAAACTCTACTTGCATATGCTGCTTATAAAGATTTCAAGGTATATCAAATAGATGTTAAGTCTACATTTTTAAATGGTATACTAGAAGAAGTTTACATTGAACAACCAGAAGGTTTTATTGATCCAAACAGAAGACACATGGTATGCAAACTGAACAAAACACTATATGGATTCAAACAAGCTCCCAGAGCATGGTATGGGAGGTTGCATAACTACTTGATATAGATTGGATTTTCAAGAACGAATGACAAACAATCTGTACGTGAAAGATGAAGAAAGTAAAGGAATCTTGTTGGCAAAATTTTTTGTTGATGATATTATTTTTGGTGGACGAGATGCTTTGTGTAAAAGATTTTCAAATGAAATGCAAATTGAATTTGAAATGAGCATGTTTGGTGAGATCAAATTCTTTGTTGGTTTACAAGTATATCAGATGAAGCAAGGAATTTTTATTACACAGTTTAAGTATGTTAATTAGATTTCGAAAATTTTTGGGATGGGAGATTCTAGACCAGTGAGTACTCCTATGGCCATTGGACAAAAGTTGTCTAAGAATGATGATGCTGCAAAAGTAAACTAGACTTTGTATAGATCTATGATTGGAAAATTGCAGTATGTTGTACATAGTAGACCAGATATTGCATTAGCTGTTGGGATTGTGGCAAGATTCGTTGCCAATCCTAAAGAAACACACATGATGGCTGTGAAGAGAATAATGAGATACTTGAAAGGGACTGCTGACTATGGGCTATATTACAAGAAGGATGAGAGATTTGAACTGAGAGTATATACAGATGCTGATTGGGCAGGAAATGTAGATGACAGAAAGAGTACTAGTGGTGAAGCTTTCTTTCTTGGACAAAGACTAGTCTTTTGGACAAGCAAGAAACAAAATTGCATTTCTCAATCTACTGTTGAAGCCGAGTACGTTGCTGCTACAATGACCTGTTCAAATTTGGTATGGATAAAACAATTGTTGGTAGGAATGAAAGAAGAAAACATTGAACCTATTTTTATTTTCTGTGATAACACAAGTGCTATCAACATTTCTAAGAATCTAGTGATGCATACAAAGACCAAGCACATAACAATCAAGTATCACTACTTGAGAGAATTGGTACAAGATAAAGAAGTCCACATGGAATATGTGAATACAAAAGAACAATTAGCAGACATATTCACTAAAGCTTTACCTAAAGAAGCACATGAGTATCTGAGAAGTCAATTAGGGATCTTTCCCCTAACTGAGGCTGCCTAGTCAACCTAGGAGCACTGCATCAAATATACTACAACAGAATATTTGACAGATTGATGCAGAAGATTGTCACACTTTAGGACTGGCCTAGAGTTGTGATAAGAAGGGCAAAGACAAAGAATCAGTCATATCCAAGATGACAGAGGGAGAAACACTAAACTGCACAGATGATATCTACATTTGAAGGATGTATGTTTTAGTTGCTGCTTTGGCATTTTGTCAAAGAGGGAGATAAACTGAGATGATATGATAACACATGACACTGAACTAAATCATAACCTGAGAAAGATAAACATAGATGAAGGATCAGGATAGAGGGAGATTGAGATATTTCTGGACAGTCACAGAAGTGAGGCTAATAGATTTTGAATTAGAATGAAGCTAAGGATATTACAAATATTTCTGATGGACAGATAAGTTTTTGGATTGGTTGGTAATCCATGTGTTATTCAAGTGATATCATATGGTGTTGCCATCAATGCCAAAGAGGGAGATTGTTGGAAATTGCAATTGAAGTAATTGTTGTGTTATCATTGATGTCAAACCTTAACTGGTAAGATTGTTGCTACTTAGCAAAGTACTATATCTATTGTATTATTGTGAAGAAGGGAAAACAAGGATGGTAACAATAGCACCTAAGGAAAGGTTGAGTTATCTTGATACATTCAATGAGTATTTGATTATGTTGCACAATAATGAGACAATATATTGTTTATCTTAGTAAAAATGAAGACTAAACTGGTAGGCTTAACTGAGCAAAAATGAAGAAATCTAGTTTAAGCCGAGTGATGTTAGTGTCGATCGAGTTAGTGGATGCCGAACAAAATTTACTATCGACCGAACATTAGTTAATTGCCGCGGAAGACAGTGTTAGCCGAGGAAACTTTTTTTAGTATTGACCGAGCTTTCTAAGTGAAGACCGAGAAGTTGAACACAGTATTGACCGAGCATCAGTATTTTTATATTTAAAGAAAATTCAGATTGGGAGCCGACATTGTTGAATTCTTGGATTATGTAAAACATGTTGAATTTATTTATTGATTGTATGAAAGTATTCAATGCACTGTAAAACATTTTATTGTAAATATTTAAGAGATTTGAGATGTTTTTAGAAAAGAAGACGAAGAACATAAAGCGGGTATATTCAATGAATCTGACCTAACCCTAAGATCTACGAAGGAGATTAAGTGGCAAAAGATGAGTTAACCTAATTGAGGAAATATTAAGGGTACCTAAGCATTAGGTATGTGTGTGCATAGGCGAAAAGAGAATGTTGGAAGATTAGTAGATTTTATTGACTGTATAAGTAGAAAAGGCTGAAGGAGAAGCGTGGTGATTGCTTGAAGAAAAGTTCCAACCAGATCAGTGATCGAAATGACAAAGGTTCAAAGTCAATAAACCAACATTTGTGTACGGAATTGGATCTGATATTTGCAAAGTGGGTTGTATATTTTTTAGATCAATACTTGTTAGAAATAGGAAATACTAAGAATGGGGTGGGGTTGGGGGGGGGGGGGTGAATTAGTATTTCACAAACTTTTACTTTTGTCCACTTATGGATATAACAGATTACTTTAAAGCATAAGAAACTAAATGGCATACATAATAGTAAATGTAAAGAACTCATAACACATGATATGTTCTCGAGGAAACCCTGACAACCTTGGTGGGGATGGTACCCACAAAGATCCACTAATCAAAAGATATCCCGTTAAGGATGTTGACCCTGTTGGGAGCCTGTTACAATCATATAGTGTATTAGTCCTAGTTAAGGGACTATAGGCCTTGTTAGAAGCCTCAACCCTGTTAGGAGTTGTAGATACAAAACCTAATTACCAGATGAGCTCACTGCCCAAACAAGTAATACAAATGTTTACTGATTACAATATGGTATTGCTTACAACTTCGCATCAACAACTTTCGCTGCTATCACAATATACAACTATCACAAGTTACATTACAAGTATGTTCGGTACAACTTTATTTATACAAGATACAAACATAATATCTTTCTCCTGTCGGCTTGCATATCTTTATCCAAGAGTAAACATCTAGGATGTCGTCTCTTTATAATATTAAGTCATTATTTTGACAAGCAAAATAATCCCTTAATTCATTTACTAGTTCTGCCTTCAAAACTGCTCTGTCTGCTGTACTCTGTCATCGGTAAAACAATCATAACTTTGTCAGTATTGTTCGCACTCTTTTGCGCACTGAGATGGGGTATCCTTAGACACCATAGAGTCTATGTTTAACTGCACAAACTCTGATCATGCTCCAGTGAACGTCGCCAAAACAAACTGTATCGGGTGCTCTGTCAAAAACACTGTTTCATACTTAGACAATTTTAGTCTACGATCTTCCATACTTACTTTCTAGCTTATGCGATCTTTATAGGGAACATATGTTGCCATAATGACAATATCTATGTACATGCCTCAGCCAAATTGCCAACAATCTCCCCTTTTGTCATTGGTGGCAACATATGAGAAAATTGACTAAGTGTACAAGTCAAAATCTCAAAATTGTATCAAAATTGTGGCCATAGTATAAAATAAGTATACTATCCTTATATCTCCTCAAAATATACACATAATCTATAATACTTCATAATACTCCATAAAACTCCCCCTATGAGTATCCTTATCATATATAGACAATTTTCTAAGTATCTTTTCCCCTTTGACAACAATGACAAAATAAAAGGTGGAAAGGGATATACAAAATTGTGTCAAAACTTTTTACCTTACTGTCTTATTGCAAAGCCGGTAGGCTTGCAACACAATCTGCAAAATTTGACTTCCAAGCCTCAAAATCTTTCTCCCATGCCTTCTTAATTGATTCTGCTACATTGAGTAAAGTACTCAATCTGTATGCTGCAATCTGACAAGCTTCAAGGGACTCAAAATTGAACTTCTGAAATGATGTCTTAGCAGTAAGACATTCTTCTAGCTGCTCTTCTATTATAGTCAACTTGATTGAGACATGCTCTCTCAAGATGTTTATCTTGATAATTTTCTTGTTCTTCTCATCATTCAAAGTCTTTATCTCATCACATAATTTTCTGATCTTTTTCTCAACTGCACTGATCTTTATGTTTGTGCTGGCCATTGAGTTTGTCTCTGCTGCAATTTCATCTTGCTTCTCTTTTATCTTCTTCTCTTCCTCAATTATTATATTTTCAGATTTTGTACACTGAATGTACAAACACTTTCCAGTCTCAAGATGTTTCCTTAAGTTCTTAATGTGTCTGTCAAGGCTGTCAATGCCATTTTTGATATTTTGACTTATATTCTGCAACATCTCAGCTTCATAAACTGCCTGAGCCTTAACCTTAGCAATATCAGTGAAATTAGTGAACTCAACATCAAAAGAATTTATTACCATCTTTGCTCTTTCAAGTGGGTCTGAATCAAAGACTTTTGTAGATATAACACTTTGTAGCTTCTCAGTCAAATCTTTCAGGCTACCTTCCAAATTCTTAATTTTCTTGTTCTTTCCAATAATTTTGTTCAAAGAAGTGATCAACTCTAATTGATCATCGTCATCAACCTCCTTGCTCAAATTTTCAATCAATGTTCCTATTCCTTTCTCCTTTCCAGTCTTAGGAGTAAGACTGATGTCTTCTTGTGGTTCAATAGGTGTATGGGCCTCTGTTTCCATTTGCTCTTCTGTTCGTGTAGTCTCTGTTTCAATACTCTTTTCTTGCTCTCCCAAAACCAAATTGTCAACAATGTTATCCAAATTGTTGAGTACCGCATCATTTGAATCTAAAGTAACTTTTGTTCCTTCAATGTCCATAGATTCTGTGCCAATGTTTATAGAAGAAGAGGGAATATCTTCAACTTCAACTACCTCTGCTGCTGCCTCTACCTGTTCTGAACTCTGTTTCTCGGTTGGTTCTGCAACTGATTGATCTTTGCTATCTTTTCTTGCTACCAAGTTTGCTAGCACTTGTACAACTGCCTGTTCAGTTTCAGTCTTCACTTGTTCATACCAACCTCCCATTATTTGTATAGTTCTTCTTTTGGTTCTTAATAGGGTTTCAAGTGGCTTGAGGATCTGTTTAAGGTGGTCATCATCTCTTATGTCACGGAACTGTCTTATCACATTCTCTCTCATTTTAGTATCTTCTTCTTGTGCTCTCATCTTTCTTCTCACAAGTCTGTTGTACAAATCTTCTGGTATCTTTCCATGAATAGTATCAAATTTCTTGTTCGTCAAAATCATGTGTAACCATTGCATTCTCTAGATTTAATCTATCAGAGGATCCATATAAATCATAGTATTTGTTCATTTTGGTAAAGTCTCCATGCTGCATTATATCTTCATTAACTCTTTCTATCCTTGGTTTTCATGATTTCTTCTTTATTGTTACTTCATCATCTTTTATCTCTGCAACTCTTCTAGGTACTGGTGGAACAATTGTTTTTTGTCTTTTTCCCGGTCCTGAAGCACTTGCCTTCATTCTTTTGCTTGGTGCTGAAGAAAAGGGTTTCTCTGTCTGACTAATTTCTTTCTCCTTCTTAGGTTCTTCAACCTTTACCTTAACTTGAATGGGTTCTGCACTTGATGCCGAAGGTGGGACTGATAGTATCTCACTTTGGCTTATTGCTTTTGCAGTCTTTCTTGCAATATCAAATTCCTGCTCACTGATACCTGATTCTTTTAGAATTTTCTTTATTGTAGACTCCACTCTCTTCTTTGATTGTTTCTCTTCCTTGAGTGTCTTTGCTGAATCAAAGTTTTCCTCATATGTTCCAACTCTGTTGCCATGAGCATCCACTTTACTTTTCAACAATCTTCTAACATATCCTTCTGTTTCAACTTCAGAGATTTCATAGCCAAGAGGGTCTATGAATTCATGTCTAGGTTATACTGCCTTAATGTAAGTTAAATCAGTATCAACCATAAAACATATATCATCTTTGTATTTCTCAACTAGGGATGGAGGAATTCTTGATCGATTTACCACAATGTTCTGAAAAGTTTTCAATACTAACTTTACACTGTCATTAACTTTCTCAATAAGATGTTTCATGTAAACTTTATTGATTCTTTCCATAGTATTCTCACCATCATTCCATTCAATAGTGTAAGGAAATCTTCTTAGTAAGTGGAAGAACATGTAAGTAACCAATGAGGAAAATCTAAAGTGAGTGTATTTAGCTTTCTTTATCTTTTCCAAATTCTCAAACAACTGTATTCTCAAAATTTCACACATATGCACAGGCTTCTTCTCCACACACACCAAATAAGCAATGTGTACCATACCTGCTGGCATATCATCTTCTCTAAAACTTCCACATAATTTTGTTGTCAAAATCTTACACAAGTATTTTACATCATCTTGCTTAATCTTGCTAATGACTATACCTCTGCCATTGTATATTGAACCGGTGTTTTCAATCACAATCTTCCTCATGTTTTTCTCATTCAGTGGAATTGCACCAACTTTTGATAATCTAGTCACATCATGAATTAGGTTTGTAGTTATGTCTATAACTCTGTCTTCTAACCAAAATTTACCATTATGTATCCTACTCAAAATGATCTTAGTACATTCCTCATCATCAAATTCATATTTCATAGAGTACTCAATGATTTCATTATTTTCTAGATGTTCATAACCTTGTTTCACTGACATATCCTTGTTGTACAATTTCTGATATTCACCATTAAAATTACTCTCCCTTAGGGTTTCATATTTGCATCCAAGATAACTTTTAACATTCTCTAAATGAAGAACTTCATCTGGTACAGATGATAAAGCTAAACTAGCATCTCTTTTTGAGGGTTCAACTGGATCTTTCTTAGTTCTAGGTCTATTCTTATCCTTGATGTTGTGAATCAAGGACACATCCATGATTATATCTGATTACTTAAGCTGATTCAAGATCTTAGTCGGATAAATACCTTAAATTCGCAAAATTAGGGCTTTCGCTTGATCGACGCTTCAAACTTCTGTAAATTGCTTCCAAACTTTTTTCTTCGCTTTCCAAATCACTTCTAATCGCTTGATAATCACAATAACTTCGATTTCAATCTTTTAATACTTAGCATTTACTCGATCTAACATCACATTCAATTCTTTTGCCACTAAAATGCCAAAAAGCTGATTCTGTAAACTTGCAACCATAAATCTTCTTGCGAACTCGCAAAACACAATATTTCTTTTTGCGCACTTAACCATAGCATTAGTATAACATAACAAACCTTCATCTAACTGCGCAAAACTTAACTCATTCAAAATCTAATTCTACACTAATTCTAAGTTCCTAAACTAAAGAAATTTACATAATTTAAGTGCTTAAAGAAGGGTTAGGTAAAGACTCATTCTTACCATCAGATATATTACCTTCTTGATTACCTTCAGTGCTGAATATACTTTCTTGGTCTGTGCCTTTAACAAATTTTACTTCATCTTCATTGCTATAGCAACCTTTCTCTTTGTTTCTTACATTTTCATTCCTTCTTGCATAGTTTCTAGGGTTAGGGTTATGATGATAACCTCCATTGTTCATTCTGCAAAATCTTGTTGTGTGTCCAATCTTGTTACATATCTGACAAATGATTCCATTGGTTCCATATCTAGGTGTTTGCTGATTGATTTGTGTCCTGCAATTTCTAGCAATATGTCCAATTTTGTTGCATCTGTAACATACTATTCCATTTCCTCTTTTCATGTCTTCAGTTGATCTCTGATCTGCATTGTTAGTATTTCTAGGCATTCTACTATTGTAATTATTCTCAATAACTTTAGATCTTCTACATTCAATAGCTCTATGTCCAAAACCATGACAATTATAACAATATCCATTAAGAGGTTTGAATTGTTTACCTGTACAGTCTCTCTTCATATGACCAATAGTATTACAAGCAAAACAACTACCTTTGAATTCTCTTTGCATACCTTTGGATGGTTCATCTTGCTTCGGTGCATCTTCTTGCTCCGGTGATTCTTCTTGCTTAGGTGCATCTTCAGATTTGTTCTCATCTAATTTCTTTTCTTCACTGCTTTCACATACATTCAGATCTGGTTTCTTGCTTTCACTAACTATCTTCAATATGTTAAATCCAAGACTAGTTTTGTCATATAATGGTTTTCCATAAAATACTTGCTCATTAATCTTTTCACTGTTTGAATATAGCCTCTCAAGTTGTTTGGATTGAGTCAATTCACCTTTCACAATCTTGTTGTATTTCTCAAGTTCATCATACTGCAATTTGACTTTATCAAATTTAGATGTTACCTTGCCAAGTTTAGATTTCAAATCTTCATTCTCATTCTTCAAGTTTTCATTCTCAGATCTCAGATTGTCATTTCCATCTTTCAAGCTAAGCTTTAGACTTGCTATCTTCAATTCATGTTTAAGGATCACATTTTCTTTTTCTAGATCATCACAATCTTCAACAAGAATTTCAGATTTCAGATCTTCTATCGTACCTTTCAATTTGTCAATAAGATTCTTTACATCATCATACTTTCTTTTTAGAGTGTTTCTTTCATCAGTAAGCATATCAATTTGTTCAAGAGCTTCTTCAAGATTCTTCTGTAACTGATCCATATCCATAGAGATCTTACTCAAGTTGCTAGGCTTTCCTTGAATGTTCCTTCTTCAAGTAACTGTGCTCTGATACCAATTGTTACAAATAGGAAATATTGAGAGGGGGGGGTGAATCAATATTTCACAAATTTTTACTTTTGCCCACCTATGGATATAACAGATTACTTTAAAGCATAAGAAACTAAATAGCATACATAACCGTAAATGTAAAGAACTTATAACACATGATATGTTCTCGAGGAAACCCTGGCCAAGGGAAAACCCCGGTGGGGATGGTACCCACAAAGATCCACTAATCAAAAGATATCATGTTAAGGATGTTGACCCTGTTAGGAGCTTGTTACAATCATATAGTGTATCAGTCCTGGTTAAGGGACTATAGGCCTTGTTAGAAGCCTCAACCCTGTTAGGAGTTGTAGATACAAAACCTGATTACCAGATGAGCTCACTACCCAAACAAGTAATACAAATGTTTATTGATTACAATATGGTACTGCTTACAACTTCGCATCAACAACTTTCACTGCTATCACAATATACAACTATCACAAGTTACATTACAAGTATGTTCGGTACAACTTTATTGATACAACATACAAACATAATATCTTTCTCCTGTCGACTTGCATATCTTTATCCAAGAGTAAACATCTAGGATGTCGTCTCTTTATAATATTAAGTCATTATTTTGACAAGCAAAATAATCCCTTAATTCATTTACTAGTTCTGCCTTCAAAACTGCTCTGTCGGCTGTACTTTGTCATCGGTAAAACAATCATAACTTTGTCCGTATTGTCTGTACTCTTTTGTGCATTGAGATGGGGTATCCTTAGACACCATAGAGTCTATGTTCAACTGCGCAAACTCTGATCATGCTCCAGTGAACGTCGCCAAAACAAACTGTATCGGGTGCTCTGTCAAAAACACTGTTTCATACTTAGACCATTTTAGTCTGCGATCTTCCATACTTACTTTCCAACTTATGCGATCTTTATAGGGAACATATGTTGCCATAATGACAACATCTATGTACATACCTCATCCAAATTGCCAACAATACTACTGCTAGTTTCTAACCATTGTAATAGTCAAAATCCTTTTAACAGAGGTTGACCTAACAGTCATATGTTTAAATCTTTTGAACAAGGTTGCATTCTAATGGAGTGTATGTAAGTCCTATAACAAGGCTCATTTCTAACAGGGTGATTGAAATCCTTTAAGCGGGTCACACCTGACAGTGTTTATTGTAACCTTTGACAGGGTTGGCTTTTAACTGAGCTCATTTCAGAAGAGTGAAAATAATAGTAGCATGTTACAAAGTGGTTTTTCCCAGATTGGGTTTGCACTATAAATCCTGGTGTTAATGCTTGTGTGAATGTTTCGATTTAAACATTTCTGTGTTTTACAAGTTAGATACAGTTGGGTAGTGGACTGCAATGTTATATGTTTCTATTATACAATCAGTGATGACCGAGTAGGTGTTGGTTACTAGATCTAATTTGCTGAAAAGTTTTGAAGTTTGTTTTATACATCCGGACTTGAGAACAACTAATTCACCCCCCCGCCCCCCCCCCCCCCCCCTTCTTTATTGTTCTAAATCATATTAACAAGACATTTGCCCCTATTGCAAGATTAGGAGTGAGGACTCTACTTGCATATGCTGCATATAAAAGTTTCAAAGTATATCTGATGGATGTCAAATCTACATTTTTGAATGATATATTGGAAGAAGAGGTATACATTGAACAACCTGAAGGATTTGTTGACCTGAGCATGAAAAATATGGTTTGCAAATTGAACAAGGTGTTGTATGGATTGAAACAAGCCTCGAGAGCATGGTATGAGAGATTGCACAATTATTTGATAAAGATTGGATTTGCAAGGACAAATGACGACAACAACCTGTATATGAAGACAAAGAAAGGTAAAGGGATTTTGTTAACTGAAATTTTTGTTGATGATATCATATTTGCAGGAAAAGATGCACTATGTCAAAAATTTTCAAATGAGATGCAAATTGAGTTTGAAATGTCTATGTTTGGAGAGATCAAATTCTTTGTTGGTTTGCAAGTCTATTGGATGGAGAAAGGTATCTACATTACTCAATCTAAATATATTAAAAAGATACTGGAAACTTTTGGTATGGAAGACTCCGGACCAATGAGTACTCCTATGGCTACTAGATAGAAACTATCTAAAACTAATGATACTGCTGAAGTGAATCAAACCTTGTATAGATCTATGATTTGAAAGATACAATATGTTGTCCACAGTAGACCATATATTGCCCTAGTAGTTGGGATTGTGACAAGATTTTCTGCCAATCCTAAGGAGAATCATATGATGGTAGTGAAAAAAATATTGAGATATCTGAAAGGAACCGAGGATTATGGATTATACTACAAGAAGAATGACAAGTTTGAACTGAGAGTTTACATTGATGTAGATTGGGCTTGAAATGTTGATGACAAAAAAAGTACAAGTGGTGGAACATTCTTTCTAGGAAAGAGATTAGTCTCCTAGACAAGCAAGAAACATAACTGCATTTCCCAATCTACAACAAAAACTGAGTATGTAGCAGCAACAGTGAATTGTTCAAATTTAGTGTGGATCAAGCAATTGTTAAAAGGAATGAAAGATGAAATCATTGAGCCGGTTGTTATTTTCTATGATAACACAAGTGCTATTAATATATCAAAGAATTTGGTGATGCACACAAAGACTAAGCATATTGCTATCAAGTATCATTACTTGAGAGAGCTAGTTCAAGACAAAGAAGTGAGAATGGAATATGTGAATACAAAGGAACATTAGTAGATATATTTACAAAATCTTTACCTAAGGATGCTCATGAATATCTTAGAGGTAAACTAGGGGTGATTCTCCTAACTGAGGTTGCCTAGTCAACTAGGAGCACTGCATCAAATGTGCTAAACAAAATATTTGATAAATTGATGTAGAAAAGGTCACACTTTAGGAGTTGCCTAGAGTTGTGAGGATTGAAGCAGAGATGATAATCAGTCATAAGCAAGATGACAGAGGGAGAATACAACATATAGAACTGACATGAAGACATCTACATGTGGAAGATGTAAGTGATAGATACAAGCTTTGGCATTGTTGTCAAAGAGGGAGAGATTCAGATGAAAACACAGAGGGAGAAGATTCAATGAAACCTAAGAGATACAAAAAAGAGGTGTGTTGTCCACATAATTTCATAACAAAAAGGGTTGTGCCCCTTCTGCAACCCATCTTTCAACTCTAAGAGGATATGATTGTGTTCAAACACTATCTTGGGGAGGGCAGTTAAAACAGAGTCGAACTGAATATCCCAATTAGTAGAACAAAGAAATATATCAAGCTTGACTTGAATGAGATCATTTCTTTTCCTATGGTTTGACCATGTGAAGAATTGTCCTATCAACTCTATGTCAACCATATCAATATTATTGAAAATTTTGAACAAATCAAGCATGCTATCAAAGTAATCATCTAGTTCGCCCATCTTTTTATAGGGGAAGAACAATGAATTGAAGTCACTAGCTACTAGCCAATATGAAGTATTAAACTATTGGATACGAGAAGAGATCTCCTCACAAACTTGATTCCTACCAAGGTGGGAGTTGGAGACATAAACATTAATGAGAAACCATGTGCTACCTTTAGAAGCAAGTTTGCAGTCAAAAAATTGTAAGTAGAAGAAGCAAGTTTTCTATCCGCCTTTAATGTATTCCACATGATGGTTATACCACAAAAAAAACCATTAGTCTCACTAATGCAAATATGAGAACTCGACCATAGAACCTTTACAATTGTGCTGAAAGAGGATTCTGTCATATTAACTTCGTGCAAAAGGAGAACATCAATACCATTTCAAAGATACAATTCCTTAAAGAATGTGTTAAGGTCTTGTAACAACCTCCTCACCTCCTCGTCCAAGGTTGTTATTGGATGAACTAATATAAAGCATACTTATTGGATGAACTAATATAAGCTATAACATAAAGTATGCTTTGATACTAGCATCTGTACTCTTTTATCTCCTTTTCAAGAAATTGATTTTAATATCCTTTTATTGTTATCAGCTTTTATAGCCTAGTCAGTTTCGCGATAGATTGGATTTTACATTGAGAGATGTCTTCTACAGTTGCGGTAAGAGTCTATATATATAAAAGGAAGGCTGAAGAAGTTATATATTTGTTGAAGACATTGTCATTGAAATGATAAGTATGTGGAGAGACGTCTTCTAAAGCTATAACATATATTCAATGAGTATGAGTACATACTAAAAGATGGCTACGATAGTTATGTATTTGTTAAAGATTAAATAATAAAAGCATGATAATGAAAGGAAGGGAAGTAGAATAGGTGCTTTTATTAGGTGGAGAGGCATATTCTACAATCTCACCATACATTCAATGGATTTATGCAATTAAGAAAGAAGGCTGGTTATCTTTATACGCATCTTATTCAATGAGTTTGTGTAGATAAATAATGAAGCCTATGGTTATAAGGTGTTGGAGGCATCACACATTGACCATATAACCGAGGGTAAAGGTAAGTATAAAGTATGCTTTATTGGTAATGAACATTTCATAAATATTCATTTATATGCTTAATATGATATGGATATTATAATTGAAAGTGCATTTGATAAAAGAAAACAAAATTACATATGTAAAATCTTAGATATGTACTTAGAAGATTGAATATGTATATAAATTCAAGGTATATTAGATCTTTATCTATATTACATTGGAATGATCTTATATCATTATGTAGAAATATCCTTGATTATTATGCCAATACCTCTCTTATTCTTTTATACGTACTATTTGCCTTGATCTTTTTCGAGAATGTTCTTGCAGGAAAAGAAGATTGATATCAGATTCAAAGGGAGTCTGACATCTTCAGAGAGGCTAAGAAGTTGATGAGTTTCAAAGGGAGCAGATGATTCAGTCAACTTGTGACAAACTTGATCATATAGATTGAGAGGGAGTCTAACAGTCCATTATAGACAACCTTGGAAAAAGAGGTCAAGAGGTTGATGTTAGTACTCAAAGCTTCAGATGGGAGCCAAATTATCACGAATGGTTAGAGGTTGCAATGTTTGGGATAAATCCACAGTTTATTACATTCACTCATGTTACTATGGAATTAGACAAGTACATTTGTATACAGGAAATCACTCTTGCATTGAACAAATGATCATGTACAAGATGATGAGAGTCTTTTTAAATAGATAGTTTCATGATTGGGGCCATGTATGATTTTGTTAGAAATAGGAAATACTGAGAGGGGTGGGGGGGGTGAATCAGTATTTCACAAACTTTTACTTTTGCCCACTTATGGATATAACAGATTACTTTAAAGCATAAGAAACTAAATAGCATACATAACAGTAAATGTAAAGAACTCATAACACATGATATGTTCTCGAGGAAACCCTGGCCAAGGGAAAACCCCAGTGCGGATGGTACCCACAAAGATCCACTAATCAAAAGATATCCGGTTAAGGATGTTGACCCTATTAGGAGCTTGTTACAATCATATAGTGTATCAGTCCTGGTTAAGGGACTATAGGCCTTGTTAGAAGCCTCAACCCTGTTAGGAGTTGTAGATACAAAGCCTAATTACTAGATGAGCTCACTGCCCAAACAAGTAATACAAATGTTTACTGATTACAATATGGTACTGCTTTCAACTTCGCATCAACAACTTTCGCTGCTATCACAAGTTACATTTATTACATGTTACATTTCAAGTATGTTCGGTACATCTTTATTTATACAAGATACAAACATAATATCTTTCTCCTGTTGGCTTGCATATCTCTATCCAAGAGTAAACATCTAGGATGTCGTCTCTTTATAATATTAAGTCATTATTTTGACAAGCAAAATAATCCCTTAATTCATTTACTAGTTCTGTCTTCAAAATTGCTTTGTCGGCTGTACTCTGTCATCGGTAAAACAATCATAACTTTGTCCGTACTGTCCGTACTCTTTTGCGCACTGAGATGGGGTATCCTTAGACACCATAGAGTCTATGTTCAACTGCGCAAACTCTGATCATGCTCCGGTGAACATCGCCAAAACAAACTGCATCGAGTGCTTTGTCAAAAACACTGTTTCATACTTAGACAATTTTAGTCTGCGATCTTCCATACTTACTTTCCAGCTTATGCGATCTTCATAGGGAACATATGTTGCCATAATGACAACATCTATGTCCATACCTCAGCCAAATTGCCAACAGATTCTGTAATAGAGGGAGCTACTAGAGGATCTCCCAAAAGACCTTAATGCAAATATCTAGAGGTCATGATAGATGAATAAGTTATTCGTTCAAAGGTCATTCTAGAAAAGAGCTTGATATAGACTAAAGAACAAAGACTTGACCTGCTAGAGTGAAGTCAGAAGGTTGATATTAGATTCAGAGGGAGTATATTAGTTCATCCAATAACAACCTTGGACGAGGAGGTGAGGAGGTTGTTACAAGACCTTAAAGGAAGCATCCAGAAGTCTATGATCATGAGAAGTCTATGCTTTTATGCTATCTCCTACATAACTTTGGATTCACCTAGAGTGATGCAAACTATATAAGATATATAGTGCATAAGTATGCTATTCAAGGTACATTATCCCTACATAACATATGGCTGATATTCTCACCAAGTTTCTTGCTAGAGGTAAGGTTGTAAAATTGGGTATCACATATCACATGTTGGTGATATGTAAAATTGGGTATCACATATTAGGTGATATTGAAAACTGGGTATCATATGTTAGGTGATTCCTCATATCACATGCTAGGTGATATGCAAAACTGGGTATCACATGTGAAGTGATTTCTCATATCACATGTTAGGTGACATTGTAAAACTTGGTGTCACATGTTAGGTGGTACTTCATATCATGAATTATGTAATATATGATTTTTTAGTATCCATATGAATCATATTAGGATCCTTCTAAACTTATTATCATATATTGATTGGACCCTATGAAACATATCACATAGTGACATGTCTCTACGTAAACTTAGTATCCATATGACAGACATCATGAGACGTATTATCATTAGACATACCATGGATATTTATGAGCTATGGTGAACATCCTGTGACTTGATATTCTTGCATATACCATATCTCCTTATATCACAGTGGGGTGATATCTCCTCTCTTTAAAATTAATGATTTATTATCTTGATGGATTCTATTTTCTCTAGCTAAGAGGGAGTGCTGATGTTTTGTATGGCTATAGTTAGGGTCTTATGTGTTGACAAGAGAGACCACAACACATTATGTTTTGATCATCCTCCCTAGCTAAGAGGGAGTGTTAATGTTTGTAGCTTCAATTGTATGATCACTTAAATTACATATAATACTTAAATGTTGATTAATCATAATATATTATATTTGTGTGTGTGTGTGTGTGTGTGTATATGTATGTATGTTATACTATTATTAATATATATATTATTCTAATATATGATTGATTAATGAGACATTATAAAATGAATAGACATGTCCCATGAAGGGACATGTCTCTCATAGCCTCATTCCTAATATAAATAAGAGAGATTGTTGCATTTGGAAATTACATACATTACAGGCAATGCTATTACATTTGCAGTGATCCTAAAATTTAATAGAATGTTCCTTTTGGGGGTCATTCAAACCACTCATGTTCCATAAAAGGAACCTCATTTCTTAGCTTTGGTTGCGAAGTCTAGGGTCCTCTGCCTGCCATTGGTGATTTACCTTTTAATATCCTTTTGCCTTGTGATTCACTGCGATGGGTGACTAGCCTTGTTTTCTGACCCAACGTTTGCCTTCTTATTTTTGGTTTTCTTTTTCTATGTCATCCAACCATCATCACTCATAAGAGTACTTTCTAACACACCTAGGTAAGAAGTTTTTATTTAAGGGGGGTTTAAGTAGTGTCTTAGAGGATACTCTAACACTATTCTTGCAAGATGAGAAGGGATTGGGGTGCCACCTAGCTGGGGTAACACAAGGGTAGAGGGGAATATTTTCCCTTCCTCCAGTAAAGTTTTTTGTTCCAAGGTGCTAGGTGATTCCTTCACTTAACCAACTTTCTTAGGGGTTTCCAATAGTTTCAACAATCCATCCTTAAAAAGGGTATTCATCAATCTAAGAGTTAAAATCATCCAACTCAAAGGGGAATTTGAGATACCCTTTAATTTTTGTTCTTTCTTGTCAAGGGCTTTATAGTAAAAAAATTACATGGCTTGATTTTGAGTATTTATGACAAAAAATTATAGTGTTTTATACACAAACACTTGTGTCCACTTCTTAGTTTAGATTGCACTGTGATAAAAGTGGCCAAAGGTGTTGTCAATCTAGCAAAAAACCTATTCACTGCAAAATTCTAACATTATTTAAGGCATTTGGACCTAGATTGGGGTTGTTCTACTAAGATCAACTACAAGATCAAAACTTGGCTTCCATCTACAAAGGGAAAGATAGTGCTTCCTATAGGCCCAAGAACTTGACAGGACAACGATCAAATCCTCCCCAACAATAAACTTGAAAAGAAACAAAGTACCAGACATTGCACTAATTGTGATTGTCCCCTTAAGTTTACATCTCTAGGATGCCCATTTCCTGGCCATATCAATGGTTAGTCTAAATGAAAAAATCACACAAATAGGTATTGTTCATTAAGGAAATAATATGATCAACAATTGAGTCAGGGACTTTTTTAGTCATTCCCTCCCGAGTTTGTGAGCATTCTAGAAATAAATATTTCTTTGCCTCTATGGTTGCCACCCACAAGGATCTATTTCTACCAATCAAATAGGTCGCCACTTTTTTATTTTCCTTATTTCATTTTGTTAGAAACCACATCTAGAGATCCAATACCAAGTTTAGGATCAAAAGCCCTTTCCTTTTGACCTTCAAGATCATGTATTGAGGCACTTACAACAGTGTGTGGATTCTTTGGTGTAGTGGGGCCACTCGCTCCATTGAGCAAAGATTTTTCACTTGTTGGGGGCTCCCTAAGTGGGGGAATTCATCCCCCATCACCATCAACCATGATTTTGTAGAAGCTCAAAATTTTAGCGAAACAAGAATACTTTGGTCTTTAGATCAAATTACAAGTGTTTATGTTATTTCTAGGATCTAATAATATATTAAGTTTAGTTTTTTTTCAATGATGGTCTTGAAGCTTTAAATTATTGTTTTGGCATGGGGGTTTTGTATTCTTTTTTTTTCTTCAAATGGTTTCACATTTTTTCTTTATATTGAGCTTAAAGTGTGGCATAGTTAGTTGACATTTTGTTTAGAGTGTTCCTTACTTTAACATTTGAGCACATTATAATTAGACAATTATCTTGAAGCTAAGAATAAAGTAACCATTGATGTATAATAATATAATAAACACAAATAACTAATTGTATTAGGCTATCATCAAATTAATCATTTTATAAAAGTAACAATCAATGGATAATGATAAAATGAATGCAAAATAACTAATCATATTACGTTATCATCAAATCAATCATTTTATCAAAGCAATAATTGATAGATAATAATTTAAAAAATACAAAACAACTATTGTATAAGATTATCATCAATCATTTTTTCTTTTTCTTTTTCTAGAAAAATCTATTTTTCTAGATAATAATTACACTCAAGTCTCCCACCAATTATATTTATGCACCTTGGGGTTTTTGTGGCTAATTTAAGTTACCATTAATAAACATATCAACTAGTTAGGGGTATATTTTGAATCATTTTAATCTGGTATCAATTAGGGTTCAAAATCCTTTAATATTTTGATTATTGTGTTCAAAGCTAATTTTCATCAATGTATTTGCATTCAATTCTCAAAATATAGTTCCTATATCATATTAAATGATAAACGCATGATCTAATTTTCAAAAGGCATTTTAAAAAATGCATGAAATTTATGACAATGCACATTTGGAATACCACATTTTCCAAATGCATATTCCAACTATTGATTCAACCATTTTATAAGTTTGAAACTCTACTAAATCATTGTTTGTTTTTTATTAGATAGACAAGGAAAGAGCCCTGCTCCCATTGCAAGAGCTCATTACAAAAATTCATCAAGATGAAAAAAGAAAAAAAAAAGACCAAAAAGTAAGCAAACTAACGTGCAATGCAACAGTATAGGAAATAAAAGAACCAAAAAATGACTAATAGAAATACAAAGCAACACCATAGCACAAAAGAAACTTTAAAATATAAATTTTCATTCCTTAGTCAAAGAATGAAGAGATTGTTGGGAATATGGAAAGATGAGTACTAAGAGGGGAGGGGTGAATGAGTACCTTCAAAAGTTTTCAAGACTAAAACTTTGTAGGTATAGATAGCATTAACCGACTGAATCCATTGTATGAAACATACATTCAAATATAACTGAAAATGTAATTGCATGTAATCTAATCAATAAACCAATCATGAAACTTCATATACTTAACACAAATATTTTAGTATCGCAGAAACCCTTGCAAGAAGGTAAAAACTGCGGTGTGGATGTGATGCAGGAGCATCCTGGGTGTAAGAGCAATCTTGCATCACCCAAAAATATTTCTGTTTTTATATTCAATAAGGGCTATTTTGTGCAGAGCTGTTATTTATGGAAAGTTACTATTTTTGGTAATTTTCGTATGTGCTCAGAATGATCTGATTTCTTTCTTGGAGGTTCATTTTGGTCATATAAGTCTGCCAGTAAAGTTTCATTGCCAGATCAAGTGTATATTGGAAGATATTGAAGATTTTCGGTATTGGCAGCAGGGTACAGAAACTTTGAACTCAGTTTTGAAGGCTTTAGAGGCCCCGGATGAGGTCGAAAATTTGAGTGACGGGCGCTTGCGCGGGTCAAGCCTGTAGGGCGCTTCGTGGCATTTTTGAAATGGGGTTATAATAGCCGATCGGGTCAACTGGTGATGACTTATGGTCTTCGGAAGTTGGACCACCTGAAATGGCAGAAAATAATTTTCTTCAAAATTTCTGTTCGGGTTTCAAAGGTTATCTTGAGCCTACTATGATGTAATAAAATGTAAAATAAAATAATGCTAAGTTTGGTCGGCCTTATTGGCTAAAATTCTGGAACCTTCCCAGGCGGTGGAAAATTGCCTATATAAGGAAGGCTGTATTATTGTTTTAGGCAGTTCAGAATAGTTCAGAATAGTTCTGGGTAATAGTTCGAGGCTTTGTCCTACAGAATATTGTAAGGAATGCCCATGTGACTTTGCATATTGTAATTCTGAAAGTTTATAATTCCACATTTATGGAGATAATAAGAAGCCAATTTTCTGTTCTTGCATATTATTGTTGTTGTTTCTCTATTTCTGTTATGTGTTTGTGGTATTAAGGGGAGAACCCTTCATTAGGATGACACCCACAAAACTTCACTACTGCAGTAACAAAGTATGTCGGTTAAGGCTACAAGATTGTGATCACTTCTGGTGATCTTACTGTTGGAATCATTTGTCATTGCACCAAAAGCCTGAACTTTCAATGCCCAATACAAATGCCAAATTTAACCTGATCCACGAGAGGCGGTTAAGCCATGTCACGAATCTCCAAGGAGGTGCTGACCACCATGTCAACAATCTCCCCCTCAACACTGACTGAGCCTTCAATACCCACTGAAGGGAGACTTGAACCCATGACCCAAGGCTTTGATACTAATTGTTGGAATCATTTGTTGTTGCACCAAAAGCTCGAACTGTCAATGCCTGATACAAATGCCAGATTTAACCCGATTTATGGGAGGCTGTTAAGCCATGTCGTGAATCTCCAAGGAGGTGTTGACCACCAATTCAACAATTACCCTGTTAGGAGTAGCAATAAGATCAAATAGATCTACCTGGTTAGAGGATTTTAACAACACAATACATGTGTGCACTCGATTAAGAGATTTAACTAAGAGCAGTTAAGTCCACTATGTTAGGAGATTTTGAATCTGCTACAATGGTTAAATAGTAATAGTAAGATGTATCTGTAATTAGCAACTCAAACTTGTCTGATTCAGATCTATAATATACCATAAAGATATCACCTTGAAGTGATGTATGTGTCCTTCTGTTATGCTTGACAGCCTTGTGTCTGTTCTGAAAAATTGAATGCTTCTCTCAAATCCTTCTGTCAGAACCTTGTCTGGTCTTCTGATGCCCTGATGGCGGCTACTCCTCGATGATACAATACCATAATGACATCTTTTCAAATTTTATATCAAACTAACTTGACCTAATTAGGGTTTTACCATATCTTAGAAAACCTAAGATCAACAGTGAAAATAAATAACCTAGATCTTACAGTACATAGGAATCATCAACAATTTAATGATTACATCCATATTTAATTCTGTCTTGATCTTGGTAAACTATTTTCTGATCGGTGTGAACCATTGGCATTGATGTTTGTGCCATTTCAAACTGCTATGTCGTTTCCTATTTTACTTGGTGTTCGTTGCATTCATCATTGGGTAATTAACTGGTGCTCGATTCATATGAATGCTTGGTGACCACTGTGCTCAGTACTTTGTAATCATCTGGGTCGGTAAGAGTACTCGGTCAAAGCCATGTTCGGTTAACTTAGAGATCTTCCTTGTGTCCTGCTCGGCGTATAGGCTTTATGTATTTTGACCGACTGTCCTGTTTGGCTCCTTTACCGACTGGATGATACTAATGACAATCATTAATGCTCAAATAGGAGTAACATTCTCCCCCTTTGACATTAGTATCAAAACTTTATGTATATGTACCGACTGCAAAAAAAAAGTAATAGCTCCCACTTTGTACATGCTTTCAGTTGTGAAGTACATACAAGCATATGTATGCATGTATGTATGCATGCATGTATGCATGCATGGATGTATGGAATGTATGTATGTATGCATGTATGCATGTATGGAATGTATGCATGTATGCATGTATGGATGTATGCATGTATGTAATGTATGCATGCATGTATGTATGTATTGATGTATGCATGTATGTATGTATGTATGCATGCATGTATGGATGTATGCATGTATGTATGTATGTATGTATTGATGTATTGATGTATGTATGTATGCATATGTGTGCATGCATGCATGTATGCATGTATGGAATGTATGTATGTATGCATGTATGCATGTATGGATGTATGTATGTATGTATGCATGTATGGAATGTATGCATGTATGCATGTATGCATGTATGTAATGTATGCATGTATGTATGTATTGATGTATGCATGTATGTATGTATGTATGTATGGATGTATGTATGTATGCATGTATGGAATGTATGTATGTATGCATGTATGCATGTATGGATGTATGCATGTATGTATGCATGTATGCATGTATGTATGGATGTATGCATGTATGTATGCATGTATGTATGCATGCATGTATGTATGCATGTATGCATGTATGGATATATGCATGGATGGATGTATGTATGCATGTATACATGTATGCATGTATGTATGTATGGATGTATGGATGTATGGATGTATGTATGGATGGATGGATGTATGTATGTATGCATGTATGTATGGATGCATGTATGTATGTATGCATGTATGTATGGATGGATGCATGTATGGATGGATGGATGTATGTATGCATGTATGGATGTATGTATGTATGTATGTATGCATGGATGTATGTATGTATGCATGTATGCATGTATGGATGTATGTATGTATGGATGGATGCATGCATGCATCCATACATACATGTATGTATGTATGTATGTCTGTATGGATGTATGTATGTATGTATGTATGTATGTCTATGTGTGTGTATGTATGTATGTCTGTGTGTGTGTATGTATGTATGCATGTATGCATGTATGTATGTATGTATGTATGTGTGTGTGTGTGTGTGTGTGTATGTATGTATGTCTGTGTGTGTGTATGTATGTATGCATGTATGGATGTATGTATGTATGGATGGATGGATGCATGCATCCATACATGTATGTATGTATGTATGTCTGTCTGTATGGATGTATGTATGTATGTATGTATGTCTGTTTGTGTGTGTGTATGTATGTATGTCTGTGTGTGTGAATGTATGTATGCATGCATGTATGTATGCATGTATGTATGTATGTATGTGTGTGTGTATGTATGTATGTATGTATGTATGTCTGTGTGTGTGTATGTATGTATGTCTGTCTGTGTGTATGTATGTATGTCTGTGTGTGTGTATGTATGTATGTATGTATGTATGTCTGTGTGTGTGTATGTATGTATGTATGTATGTATGTATGTATGTATGCATGCATGCATGCATGCATGTATGTATGCATGCATGCATGCATGCATCCATACATACATGTATGTATGTATGTATGTCTGTGTGTGTGTATGTATGTATGTATGTCTGTGTGTGTGTGTGTGTGTATGTATGTATGTATGTATGCATGCATGAATGTATGTATGTATGTATGTATGTATGTATGTATGTATGTCTGTGTGTGTGTGTGTGTGTGTGTGTGTGTGTGTGTGGATGCATGCATGCATGCATGCATGCATGTATGTATGTATGTATGGATGCATGCATGGATCCATCCATCCATACATCCATACATACATACATACATACATACATACATGTATGTATGCATGTATGGATGCATGTATGGATGCATGTATGTATGTATGGATGTATGTATGCATGTATGGATGGATGTATATATGGATGTATGTATGTACATGTATGTATGCATGTATGGATGCATGTATGTATGCATGTATGTATGGATGCATGTATGTATGCATGTATGGATGCATGTATGGATGCATGCATGTATGCATGCATGTATGTATGCATGTATGTATGCATGTATGGATGTATGCATGTATGGATGTATGCATGGATTGATGCATGTATGCATGTATGCATGTATGTATGGATGTATGCATGGATGGATGCATGTATGCATGTATGGATGCATGCATGCATGCATGTATGTATGGATGCATGCATGCATGCATGTATGGATGTATGTATGCATGCATGGATGTATGGATGCATGTATGCATGTATGGATGTATGTATGTATGTATGCATGTATGCATGCATGGATGTATGTATGCATGTATGGATGTATGTATGTATGGATGTATGGATGCATGCATGCATGCATGTATGGATGCATGCATGCATGCATGTATGGATGTATGTATGCATGCATGGATGTATGGATGCATGTATGCATGTATGTATGGATGTATGGATGCATGTATGTATGGATGCATGTATGCATGTATGTATGGATGCATGTATGTATGTATGTATGTATGGATGCATGTATGGATGTATGTATGGATGCATGTATGTATGTATGTATGGATGCATGTATGGATGTATGCATGCATGCATATAATTTCCCCCTTTTTGAAATTAATGCCATAAAGTAATGTACTTACAACTTGTAAAAAATATTTTGATGGGTTTTCTTTAGTGAATCTAAGGGATTTTCCCAGTCCTTTCTTAGGTTCTCAAGAGCAATGTGCTCTAAACCGACTTGTGCATGCATGTAAAAAATGTTTTCTAACACTGATATATTTGGGGTGGCAACTAAATCCTTTGCCTTATTTACATGTCTCTCCATTATCTTGAGATGGGGAAGCAACTCAGCTTGAAGCTTGGTTATTTGGTCTTTGATTGTATTCTCTTACTTCCTCAAATCAATTCTTAACCGCTGAAGTTTTTAAACTTTTGAAAATTGCTTGTGAAACGCATTGGGCTCGGTTAAAGAATTATTTGCACTGACTTGTATTTATTCATCAAGTTTCTTGATCTTTTCACTAAGCTCGATAGTGAAGTGGTCTATAGTGCATAATTTATACAAAATTTGTATTACCTATTGAATAATGGTTTCAAGCTCGGTAACAACCTCTGATAGCTTGACCTTATTGATTGCCACTTCCTGACTTATTTTCTCTTCTAACTTTATTGTATTTTTGCTTCTTCCTGTTCTTCTTTTCTCTTTTCTGCATCGACATCAGGGGCATTCATGTGTCCGGTTAGAGTAGTAAGTTGATCAATGATGGGAGTTGCCTCATCAACATTGATGTCGGGGACTACTTGCATCAAAATATCTCTAACTTGCTATAAAACCTATTTTCTTTTATGTTCTTTTCTCATCTTCTCCTATGAAACCTTCCTTGTGCACAATTCACCATACCTTCTCAAGGCTTCGACGTCTAAAATCCTAGGGTCACATTCAGGAATTTCAATAATTTCATCTAGTGTGACAGGTCCCTTACCATGTTTCTTCTTTTTATTTTTCTCTGGTGTGGGAGATTTGTTGTAAGGCACTAGAGCTTTGGTCTCCAGATTTGGGTTTTCTGGCTCAGTAGACACACTCTCTTCCTTTGCTTTCTTGATGACTGGTGTCTCGGTGTCTTGTCCTTGGGCATTCTGTTTGGTGTCTTGTGTAGCCGACTCTATAGGTGTATTATTTTCTGGTTCTTTGGTTTCGGCCTCTTTATTATCAGGCTCATTTGAATCTTTCTGCTCTTTTGTACCCTATCCCTCGGGTGTATCCTTTTGCTACTCGAGTGTAGAGCCTTCGGGTTCATTTTGTGTATCAATCTCAATTGCTTGAACCAATATAGGTAAGTCACCTGGTATATCAAATGTTGTTGCTTCACTAGGTGCATTCTCCTCGGTGTTATTTGTAGCAATGTTGATGTCCTCATCATCATGTACATCATCAGGATCTTCGTGTGTGATGTCCTTAATTAAAACATCATCTATCTTGGTGGTTACTAGTTGTTCAGGAGCATCATGTTTGTATTCTTCACTATATTCGTTCAGGTAAAAGTCCATAGCATAAGTGTCATCTGCTATCTCGGTATCAGATATGTGTATTGAATCCTTGGTGGCTATATCTGCATCATCTGAGTGAACTCCTTTTCCCTTCTTTTTGTCCTTCTCGAGAATGATAGCCAGTGCAAGTTGATCAGCTTCTGCCGTAGCTTTCAAAATTGTGGTTCATAGAAGCTTTCTATTTTCATCAACTGCCTCAAGATTGCCCGCCAAGATATCAAGGGCTCTACTCTTCATCAAAAAGCGTTTGGAGTATTGCTTCATCAGTTCATCTATCTTGGTAATAGATATAGTAGGCATAGCCAAAATCAACGAGTGTTCCCTCATTTTCTTCTCTGTGTGCAGGGCATATATCCACCTGACTGACACTTTCTCATATAGTTCCTTAGGAATTTACCTAGAAAATTCAATAGGTACTTTCTTAAACTTTATCATCATTTGAATGATGGCTTCTTCTATTTTTTCCTAATCCTCGATAATCATATATACATACCAACCCATTTTAGGGTGAGAAAGTCCACTTGTTGCCTTTATATTTTCAATTAACTCATCTACCAACTGACTTTTGTTTACAACAACTTTGAATTTACCTTGATCATCTTCTTCATCATCTTCATCAATATCATATTTTTCTCTTATCAATCTTCTCCTCTTCTTAGGTTGCTCGGAGGTGACTTGGGCATGTCTCTTTTTCTTTTGATATGTTTTAGTGGGAGTTGGCCTTGATATTTTTGCAATTCCTTTCTCCAGGGGTGGAGAAGCAGCTATTGAGGATCTTGTTCTTTCTCTTATAGGTGTTTTTGCTTGTTTGCTCTTCCCTGTGGCTTTTACCGATGCATCTTGAATATCCTTATCTGACTCGGTCTCCTCCTGTGTTCATTGTTGCTAATTAACAGTTGTTCCTCAGTTGCTTCTTCAATCAGATTAGCTGTTGATTCTTCTTCTTCTTCCGCATCATCTCCAAATTGTTTCGCTAGTGTGTCCATCATCTTCTTGGATTTTCTACTAACTTTCACTCCGACTAGATCCATCTTTATTCTTAATTTAGCCTCTTCATAGGTTCTGAACCTAGTAGCTTTTGGATCTTTGGGCTTGGCCAACAATGCCTTTATTGACCTAGAAGTTCTGTCAATATCCAGTTCATAGCCCATTGGGGGTAACCAACTAGTCCTCGGTTCAACTGCCTTGATTAAAGTGGTGTTGGTATCTACTAGGAAACATATATCTTCTTTGTTTTTCTCTACCAGCTCACCTAGTATCTTGCTCCTTTGATGATTCTATCCTTGAATTGTGCAAAGTAATCATCCATAACACTAACAAAATTTTGACCTAGCCTCATATTACTTTTGCAAGATGTTTAAAGATGATGGTCACGTTGTTAATAAGCTCCTAGAAGATCAATTATTAGACTACCTCTCAACAACTATCAATGTTGTTGATAATACGCAACTTCAAGCACTGGTAATATTGAAATAAGTTGGGAATGCTACCTTTTCCATGAGTTATTTTAAAGAACCTAGCCCAGATGGTTTCCCCTCAAATTTTTTTTAGAAGTTTTGGGATATAGTTGTCCATGATGTTACTTTTTTAACTAAGTATTTCTTTAGGATGGGTAGACTATTCAAAGAGTTGAATAGCTCCTTCATTGCCTTCATTCCTAAGGTTCATGAGCCGCAAAGTCTTCCTGAATTCAATCCAATATGCATTTTCAATATGGTCTATAAATTTATTTTCTAAAGTCCTGGTTAATAGGATCAAACCCTTGCTAGATAGTCTTATTAATTGCAACCAAAAATGATTTATGCCCAGGTAATAGATACTTGACACTTCCATTACAACCCATGAAGCCATTCATTCTATGGATAAGTTTTTTTAATTGAGGATGACATTTAAATTATATCTCTAAAGCCTCTGACATAGTCAAGTGGAATTTCTTGTTTAAAGTTTTAGAGAAACTTGGCTTTGACAACATAGTGATTGGTTTGGTCAAAGGATGTGTGACCATTGTTTATTGCTCTATCTTGGTCAATGGTATTCTGAGATATTCTTTTGGAGCCACTAAAGACATCAAACAAGGGTACCCCTTGTCTCCATATATTTTTATCATCTTCATAGAAGTTATAGGGAGAAACTTTTTAAGACTGGTTGAAGAGGGAAAACTCCAAGGAGCTTGACCTACCTCCACTCTGCCTCCTGTTGTCCTTCAAAAATTTGTGGATGATACCATCCTTTTTGGTACTTCCTCAATGATTGAAGGTAGAGTTTGGAAATGTTTTCTCAACTAATATGCCTATGTCTTGAGCTAGGCTATCGACTATGATAAAAGTAATATTTATTTCTTCAACACCTTGGATAATATACAAAATAAAATAAAAAATATCCTAGGTTATCAATGTGCTAGTCTTCCTAGTAGCTACCTTCGGCTTCCCCTCACTCTCAAGGAGGTTTCTAACACCTTCTGGAAGTCCATGCAAATCGGTTAGCTGGAGAAAGACAAACTCCTTAGTAGTACTAGTAAGTTGAAACTTTTGGCAGCTTCTCTTCAAGGGATCTCTATTTATTTTCTCTCCCTCTTTCAAATCGCAATATCTATTGTTGAAAAACTAGAGAGAATTCATAAAAATTTCCTCTGGATGAGTATGGAGGAAAGGGAGAGGATGACCTTGGTCATCTAGGACTAAGTTTGTCAACTAAAAAATAATGGGTGGATTGGGCATTAGGAAAATCTCCCACGTTAATAAAGCCCTTCTTGCTAAGATTGGATGGAAACTTGTCTTACACAAATCCAATTGGTGTGACATTATAACGACCAAGTATTTGAATAATGAAAGGCTCTATTGTTTCCTTATTATGCAATGTTCCTCCAACAGGTCCAAGATTCAGAGAAAAATTCTTAAATGTTGGAATATCATACAGTTGGGACTTAAATGGAAGATCCACGATGGTAATACAATTCACTTATGAGATGATGCATAGTTGGAGGACGCACCCATATCCTCCCACCTAGTTTTCAATGCCCTTTGTGTGATTTTGAAGAGTATCTTTGGAGATCAGGTGGCTAATTATTTATCTAACTCTAAATCCTAGAAGAACATCTCTCTTTGTTGCTAGGATCAATAAAAACTTCTACCTCTAACTTGGTATTTGTAGGAGAGGCTTGAGTAGGTGATACTTTCGATGTTTCAAAGGGGGCACAAATCCTTTTGGAGAAGGAATGCTAGTGGTGAATTCATTGTGAAGAACGCTTATCACTTGCTTCAATGTGATGGAAATGCTGGAAATATATGGAAAAGAGTTTGGAGTCCCGATTGTATGCATAAAGTCAATTTATTCTAGTGTATAGTCGTCTACAATAAAATTCTTATACAAGACAAGTTTACAAGGCACCAATTTCAGCCGCCAAACCATTGTAATCTTTGTAAGAATGGCTAGGAAATTGTCTCTCACCTAATTATCCATCATCTATTCATACAAAACCTTTGGAATAAAGTGTTGTACTTATTCTGTAATGCCCCACCAAGGAACCCTCAGAACATGAGGTGAAATATGCACTAACAAAAAAATTTATAACGTAAAGATGCAACATCAATTACGTAGTGTAATAATAACTAATAACATAAGCAAAGATACAACAACAATGATCCTCAAATGATCATGCACAAGTGGAAGAATAAAATCGACATGCAAAGGTTCCAAGATGACTCCACACACAAGAATGGAAAGACACATTCAATCCACCACATGAGAGTCTAAAACATATGCACGAACCCCATGGGATAAGACTGGACCATCGTCAATGATCACCAATTGAGGAGACAAGTTAATCCTCGGTGCATTCCAAAACAAGGTTCAATATTTCAAGCCCAAATAGGAAAAATTATAATAATTATCTCATATAGAATTGAAATATAAAACTTGAATACTTGAAGAGCACCTTGAAAACATAAGGAATTCAAATATAAAATTACTTTTTGGACATGCCCTCGGGAAGTGCTCTTGTCTCATATGTGATAAAATAGTTTATAAAAGTACTACTCTAGTTAACATATGTTTTAGAATGGTTTTCATATGCGCTAATTTGTTCCCTATATGCGTTCTTCGGTTTCTCATATGCGCTAGAACAAAGAGTGAATATAGTCTTTTTATCATATGTGCTACTCTACTTTTCATATGCGCAAACCTGCCCTACAAATACAAATATGGTCTAAAATACTTATGGATGACGTTCTATCAGTCAGATAACAAGGTAGGTTTTCCGACACCAATGTACAATTGAAGTTATAAGGCTTTCTCCAGACCAAGGAGTACCAAATACACAAATCAAGGCAATAATCACTACATAAAAATAACCACATAATAGAAACTAATCAAACGAGCATAAAAACTAATTGTATAAATAGCAATGGACCTAGATGTTACGAATAACATTGATAACTCTATACTTAGAATCTCCATCTTTGGAGAAAGGCCATCACCTGTACACCGATCCCTAGTAGTGGTAAAGTGCAAAACCACCCTACTAGGTGGAACCCTCAGGCCCACCCCACTATTCTTGTGAAGATAGTAACCCAATCATAAACACACGGTACAAACACACACCAAGAAGGGATATCACACACGCAAATCAAGTGCATAATCTTGAGGACAATTCACAAGTTCCAACTCAATCACAAAATATAGATAACACAATGTAACTAGGTCAAGGTCACTACTTAGAACTAGATAGGGTATGATGTTGAGACTCAAGAATGGAGTGTCATCACATGGCTCATGGAGGCCTGTGTGAGTTTGAGAAATCCTTCTCTCATTAAGAAATCCCTATTGTGTTGGCACATGTCTCTCAAATAGATGGTCAATGCTATGCAAGCTCAACATCTGTAGATGGCCATGATTGTCCCATCTCACGTCTCTCAAATAGATGGTTGCTGAACAATATCACTTATCTTTATTTTATATTTTCCCCATTTATTATTAATGTTATCAGTTTGATTAACTATACCAAGGGTTACCCTAGGACCCCTTTGTGTCCCAATGCTCCTTAGAGAGCCACTTCATCCCACCACTCTACATTAACCAGTCATAATGCAACAATGCTTAAAGACTCCAAATCCTCAACCAAAAGGGAGGTACACTAATCTCTATTGGCCTCAACCAAGATCATGAGTCCCTTAGGATCCCAAACATGGCACACTCAATGTGCTCATGATACGGTCCCAAACACCGACATCACCAAACAAGACGCAATCACAATCAAGCATCAAGAAAAAGCCAAAAGAGAGAAAATGCCACAAACACTCGTGCCCATGACACACGAAAATGACATTTTTTCTAAGAGCATGGATTCCAAGGTGAATTTGATAACCACAAAGTAAACCACACAAAGGCTACAATGACAGTATTAAATCTTACTCCAATGTTACACTCAAATCCAATAAATTATGACAGACCAAAATTTGGTCCAGACAAGCATCACCATTGACGAATACCAAAAATAGGTAAAATTTCAAACTTCAAACAAAGTGAAAATGAAAACTGCCATTTTCCCTTAGGCACCAATAACACAAAAATAAAATAAAATTCCCATTCTAGGCACTTACAGAATATCAGGCAACATAACACCACTAAAACCATAATTTCCAAAATTACAAAATAGAAATGCATATAAAAATCGAATCGGGTAGCAAAAATAAACAACATTGTGGAGGAATGCTAATTCTCAGTCTACTAAACTATTGTAATTTATTTCATTCAAAATTAAGGAGAAAATTAAAAGTTCCAAGATTCCTCACCTCTCACAAAGTGGAAAACATGAAAACAAAGAGGATAAAATAAATCTGTAACAATAACACAAATGACTCCATAGGAAGTTTAGTGACCGCAATATGAATTCAATGTTCCGCTACCCACATAAATCTGATGTACGAATCAACCACAATGAGAAAATCAATGATGTTCTCCAAAATAATTTGGAGAAAAATCTAAACTCACATAATGCAAAAGTGAGGAAAAATGAATTCCTTTTTCTAAATATAAGTCACTTTTTGTGAAAAGGCTAAAAAGCGTTAGAAAGTAAAGTCCACCAAGATACCTAAGAGAGGGGGGGGGCGGGGGGGGGGGGGGGGGGGGGCGTTTGAATCAGTTATCTGATAAAAACAGCTATTATTATATCTAAAACATGTAATCAACATAAACAACAACCATAGAAAGATAATCATACACAATGACACCAGATTTGTTAACTAGGGAACCTCTTAATCAAAGAGTAAACCTCGATGGGGATGGTACCCACAAAAGATGTACTAATATGAAAATTCCTTGTGAGAGGATGGATTTTGTTAGGAGTCTTATGAAATACATTTAGTACATATCAGTCCCTATTAGGAGACTTTGAATCCTTGTGAGCAGATTCTAACCCTATTAGGAGTTTAGGAAGACAGAAGGACCAACTGTCCAAATAGTTTTAAGGGCAAGATCACTGAACACACTGTCCAACTAATCTATGTATTATTGAAATAAAATAATACCAAGAATTACTGATATGAGCAACTTTTCTTCTCATCTTTGACTGTATCAAAGCCGCACGAAATGATTCACCACATCTCAATACCAGATTTGCTCACTTCACATCACACATCAATCACTAATTCATATTATTTCACCTTCACATCAATCAAATCCATATCAATCATGGAAAACAATCCTTCTTTTAGACCGTGCATAATATTTCATAATTGAGTCGTCCGATTAGGCTTAACCAATTACAAAATATAAAACGTTACATGTTACATACTATTCCATAATCACATAAAACTCTCGACTCACAAACTTAATAAATCTTCACATGTGCAACATTTAACTATGCTAACTCATCCAGGTCACCTCCGCAATGTCTTCAACCTTTCTATAACTTCTGTTAACCACATTCTATCCTTGTTAGGAGATATAATCTGAGTATCACAAACCGCTTCTCAGGAACACTGTCAGACTACAGTTCCACTAGATTACTCATAACTGACATAAATACTTGAATTTCTCTATGCACTCTTAACCACGATACCAGGACACCATACAAAACATGTACTCAACTTCGCATAACCTCGTCTGCAATACGCCATGTGTGTTAAACCAAACTTTTTTTGCTTCTCTACTAAACTTCAGTAAAACCAGTATGTTAGCATCAATGACAAACCCAGTCATGAATGCAACATGTCGTTAGGAATAATGCTGAATATATCATATGGGGGAGTATTTGCAGCCATTTTGTAGCAATTGTTGTTGTATTCATGACTATGCTTGTCATTGATGTCAACACAGTGATCTACTGGAGATTAGCAAAGACGTAGACAATGTTTGTATTAGCGCACATGGGATATTGAAGATCAAGCTATGCAGAATTGAGGACTTACTTTATGTTGTGTCCTGAGATCATGGTCAAGAGCACATATGAAAATTTGACTATTCATGACAATTATGTGTAATTTAGTGGAAGCAGTATTCAGGTAGTGTTCTTGAGAAGTAGTTTGTGGAAACTAGATGATATCACCTAATCGGGATAGAATCTAGGCATGCAAGGTTGTACAAATGATGAAGACATAATGATAGTAACGTGGACGTGACCCCAAAGTCAGAGGTTGCATGAGTGAAGAATTATCTTGTTTGGAAGCCGACAATTTTATGTAATTATAAAATATTGTGTAACGTGTGGAAGTTTTTCTTGGGTAATTGGTTAAGCCTTGTTCGCTGACTCATTTTCAGTTATTTGAGTGTGGTATAAAGGAAGGATTGTTTTCCTTTATTGTAATAAGGATATGAGAGATGGTATGAAAGTGAATTGAGAAATTGAGCAATATTTGTTGTAAGAGGATTTGTGAAGTACAGAGATCTGATATTGAGATTTGATGAAGTAGCTGGTGTGGTTTGGCACAGTCAGAGGAGAAGTGATAAGTTGTTGAGATCAGTAATCTTTTGGTATTATTCTTTTGAGTAATACATAAATCAGTTGGACAGTGTGTTCAGTGATCTTTCCCTTGAAGTTGTTTGGGTAGTGGGTCCTTCTGTCTTCTATAAACTCCTAACAGGGTTAGAATATTTTAACAGGGATTCAAAGTCTCCTAACAAGGATCATATGTACTAAATATATTTCATAAGGCTCTTAATAGAGTTCATCCTCTCACAAGGAATTTTCATATTAGTGCATCTTTTGTGGGCATCATTCTCACCGGGGTTTACTCTTTGATCAAGAGATTCCCTAGTCAACATATCTTGTGTTATTGTGTTACTGTGTATGTTTATCTTTATATGGTTGTTTCTTACATTGCTCACATGGTTAAAATCTGTCAATGGTGATAAAAGTTGTATTTATCTGAGAACTAATTCACCCCCCCATTCTTAGTTATCTTGGTGGACTTTACTTTCTAACAATTGGTATCAGAGCAGCAGGTCCTTGAAGGAAACGTTTAACAACTTAAGGAGATCCATGGCAAATGATTTCAGGAGAGAAAGCCCTAAGTTTGATAGAGTGAACTTTGACAACTAGAAAGAAAAGATGAAGACACATTTTCTATGTTTAGGACCAGGATACTGGTTAATCACAAAGAATGAAAAGACTATCATTGAAGAAGACAAAATTGAAGAATGTACTAATGAGGAAAGAGATATGTTCATGTGTAACATATTTGCTAGAGAAACACTCTTGTCAGCCCTTCCGAAAAATGAGTATAGTCAGGTAAAATATCTAAGAACATCTCATGAAATTTGGTTAGCTTTACAATCTACTTTTGAAGGTGATGAACATGCAAAGAGAGTCAGATTACATAACTGGATATGTGCATTTGAAGATATAAGAATGATGGAAGATGAATCTGTTAGAAGTTATATTGGTAGAATGCCATAAATTGTTGTAGGTATCAAATCTTGTGAAGGAAACAAGACAAAGAATGAAGTGATATGGAAGATTCTGAAGACATTAACTCATGTATTTAAGCATACATCGCAGATGATTGAGAAAGTTATACCTTGTACCGAGAACTTCACCAGAGAAACCCTTCTTGGAAGACTAGAAGCAACAGAAATAAGCTTGAGACATTCGGGAGATCTACCTAGAATGGAGACAACATTCAACACACTTAGTATTCGTCCTACATTGTTAAGAAGCATTAGTGTAAGCGGAGATTATTCTAGTGGCAACAGAACTAAGAATGAAGAAAACAAGAAGATTGAGGAAGGAATTGCCTTGCTTGTGAAAAGAGAACCAAAAGGTAAGAAATTTTTAAAATGATGGACTTGTCAAGAATATGGTCATTTTGCATCTAAATTTCCTAAGAGAGTAAAGAAGTATAGAAAGAACTTTAAACCTAAAAGATCTAAAGAATGTTACTATGCTAATGATGAAGAATTTGAGGCTAGTAAGGAGAAATCCCTAAGTGAAAGTGATAATGAGAATGATGATATAGGATTTGTACCAATAAAAGAAGAAAACTCTTAAACTGAAGTTAGAGAAGAAAAAGCTTTAGTTTCTCAAGTAGAGAAGAGATTTGATTGGATTATAGACAATGGCTATTCACATCATATGACTGGAGATATGAGGAAGTTTATAAAGTTTAAAATTATGATGGATGAATTGTTAGAGTTGGGAACAATGCACCTTGTTTGATAAAATGAATAAGATCAATTTCTCTTGATGGAAAGACTAACACTGATGATTATTTTGTGGACGGATTGAAACATAATCTTATGAGTATTGGACAGTTAGTTGATAAGGGATATCAAGTTTGGTTTACTGAGAAAACTTGTGTGATCAAGGATAAGGATGGTAATTTGATTGGAACTGGATTAAGAACCAGAGGTAACACATATCAATTGAATCTTGCTGAGATGACATGCTTGATTACTAAGATTGATGATAGTTGGTTATGACACATAAAATTTTGTCATATAAATTTTGATAACATTGTGAAAGTGAGTACTACACTTGCAGTAGAGATTTTCTTAAAATTATGAAACCTACTAACAATATTTGCAAGGAATGTGTTATGGCTAACCAGAAGAGAAGCTCATTTCCTAGCAAGAAGTTTACATCAGCAGAGAGGTTGAAAATTGTTCATATAGATTTCAGCGGTCCCACAAGGACTAGAGGATTCTACGGTGAAATGTATTTTATGATTCTTGTTGATGATTTTACAAGAATGATGTGGATTGCATTTCGTAAAGAAAAATTTGAGGCATTTGATAAGTTTAAAGTAGTTAAGAACAAAATTGAGAATGAAACTGGAATGAAGATTAAATGTTTAAGATCAGAGAGAGATGGAGAATTTACTTCAAAAGAATTTAGTACTTTTTGTCAAGTGGATGGCATTAAGAGACAGTTTTCAGCCCCTAGAACACCTGAACAAAACGGTAATGCAGAAAGAAGAAATAGGCCAGTGACTGAAACAACAAGAGCTATGCTATTTGAAAATGACTTGGTGAAAATATTATGGCGAGAAGTAGTGAATACAATAGTATATACAATGAACACAGTACAAATCAAAGAAGACACAAACAAGACACATTATGAATTATGGTTTGGACATGCACCATAAGTTAAGTATTTCAAAATTTTTGGAAGTAAATGTTATATTAAGATAGATGATGACATTCAAAAGTTTGACCCTATAAGTGATGAAGGTATATTTATTGCTTATTCATTGAAAATAAAACCTTATAGATGTTTCAATAAACAAACTAAAACTGTTGTTGAGAGCGCAAATGTTAAAGTTGATGAAAAGTTAAAAATTTAGGAAAGAATGTTTGATTGTGAATCAGATGAAGGAACTCGTCCTAGAATTGATCAAGAAAATATTGAATTAATCTATGAAACTGATAGTGAATTGCAAATTGAAGGTCACACTGAGGAAATTAGAGAAGAACCTAGACTAGAACCTAGAGTTGAAGCAAGAACTGAGACAATGACACCTAACATGAATCTAGCAAGAAATCATGCTATTGAGCAGATTATTGGGAGAACATAAAAAGGAGTTCTGATAAGGAATAAGGTATAAGAAGATATATGTTTAATTTCTCAAATTGAACCTGAATCTACTGATGAAGCTTGTAAATAAGAAAATTGGATTAAAGCAATGAAGGAAGAACTAGATCAAATTGAAAAGAAAAAGACTTGGGAATTTTTCTCTAGACCTAAAGATAAGAATGTTATAGGAACTAAATGGGTATTCAGAAACAAGATGAATGAACAAGGAGAAGTTGTAAGAAACAAAAAAATATTGGTATGTAAAGGATACTCACAGTAAGAAGGAATTGACTATGAAGAAACATTTGCACCTGTTGCAAGAATTGAAGCAGTAATAATATTTTTGGCTTATGCAGCCTATAAAAAATTCAAAGTATATCAGACGGATATGAAATCAACATTTCTGAATGGAGACTTAGAAGAAGTCTACATTGAGAAGCCTGAAGGTTTTCCCTTAACTCATGAAGGAGACATGGTATATAAACTGAACAAAGCTTTATATGGACTTAAACAAGCACCTAGAGCTTTGTATGCAAGACTGGATAAGTATTTGATAAAATTAGGATTCACTAACGACACAATAAATAGTAACCTGTATATGAAAGAAATTGAAAATGGTTTGTTGGTTGTAGTTATTTTTTTTGACGATATTATCTTTGGAGGAGAAGATGAAGCCATGAAAAATTTGCAGATGAAATGAAGACTGAATTTGAAATGAGTATGATTGGTGAGATGAAATATTTTTTAGGATTGCAGATAACACAGAATAGTGATGGTATCTTCTTATGTCAAACAAAGTACTTGATTGACTTATTGAAGAGATTTGGAATGGAGAATTGTAAGTCGGTTGGCACACCTATGGTAACTGGACACAAGCTATCTAGCACAAATGCGACTCATGTAGTTGAACAAAAAAGGTACATATCTATGATTGGAGGATTGCAATATTTAACTCATACAAGACCTGATATATCACATGCGGTTGAAATCATTACAAGATTTCAAGATGATCCTAAAGAATCACATTATGCAACAGTAAAAAAGATACTTACGTACTTAAAAGACACAATTGAATATGGATTGTGGTATGAAAAATTTGATGATTTTACCTTATGTGTATATATAGATGCAGATTGGGGAAGCAGTGTTGATGACAAAAAGAGTACAAGTGGTGGAACATTTTTCCTTGGAGGAAGATTGGTTTCTTGGCTAAGCAAGAAACAAAATTGTATTTCACAAAGCACAAGAAAAGCTAAATATGTAGCAGGAACAAGCAATTGTAACCAGATAATATGGATGAAACAAATGTTGAAGGATATTGTAATAAAATTTGATGTGCTTGTTGTTATACACTGTGATAACACCAGTACAGTAAGTATGTCTAAGCATCATGTACTACATTCTAAGACAAAGCATATAAAAATAAAGTACCATGTAGTAAGAGAGAAAGTTGCAGAGAAAGAAGTCAGACTTGAGTATATAAGTACAAAAGAGCAGATTGTAGATATATTTACAAAGTCCTTACCGAAAGATACATTTTAGTATCTGAGAGGTATGCTTGGGGTTATGCCCCAACCTACTTTTGAGAAGTGATACAGATTATTGCATCAGTCTAGTGGTATATTATCTCTATCTTTTTCTGGACTGGATTTTGGTAATTCCTCTATGGGGGAGTATGTGTATCTAAGCTGAGTCATGAGGACTCTATTGAATGTATTTTCTGAAAAGTGTCTTTTGACATTGAAGTTGTTGTTGACATAGTGATGTAGTATTTTTCATTGATGTCAATGGGGGAGAAGGGTATGTGAAAAATCATCTATTGAAGAGAATACGAGGGAGAAGGATAAAAGAAATATAAAATGGAAAACTATAAGAATTGAATAGGAAAAGGGAGCAAGATTTGATTGATGAAGAGGACTTGAAAATATTTCAGAGTAGTAGTGTTGCGGCGTTGGTATTCATGGAACTTGAATGCTTTTTCATATATGTTTCCATGAATGCCAATGGGGGAGATTGTTAGGAATGAACAATGCCTAGTGAAGTTCAAGATTGGTGGATACCATGATGAGGTACTGTGTGATATCATATCTATGGATGCATGTCATATGTTGTTAGGTAGACCATGACAGTTTGACATATGTGTTGTACATGATGGTCATGCAAATACCTATTCCCTAACAAAGGATGAAGTGCGACATAAGCTAAAGCCATTGAAGGAGACCGAAGAAAAGGTATGTCGTAATGCAAGAATAAATTTTGTTGATGAAAGAAAATTCCTTGATGGTGTGAAGTATGAGCATGTGTATTTTTCTTTAATTCCAAAATCTTGTAAAGAGGAAGTAGAGGATGTACCTGTAGAAGTTGCAGATTTGTTGAATGAGTTTCAGTATATTGTATCTGGTAATGTACCTAATGGATTACTATCAGTAAGGAAGTTCAGTCATTAGATGGATTTGATCCCAGGAGCCAGTTTGCCTAACAAGGCAGCACATAGAATGACACCAGCAGAAAGTGAAGAGTTGAACAGACAAGTACATGAGTTGTTACAGAAGGGATTGATTTGGGGGTCTGAGCCCATGTGTTGTACCAGCAGTACTAGCACCAAAGAAGAGTGGAAAATGAAAGATGTGAAAAAACACCAGGTAAATAAACAAGATCACAATCAAGTACAGGTTTCCATTGCCACGAACGGATGATATTATGGACTGTTTGAGTGGAGCTGTGTATTTTTCAAAGGTAGATATGAAGAGTGGATATCACCCGATTCAGATCAGAGAAGGAGATGAATGGAAGACTGCCTTCAAGACAAAAGAAGGACTGTATGAGTGGTTAGTCATGCCTTTTGGGCTAACTAATGCACCAAGCACTTTCATGTGGCTCATGAACGAGGTTCTGAAAGAATTTCTGGGTAAGTTTGTCATTGTTTACCTAGATGATATTTTGTTCTTTAGTAAGACACCTTATAAATTATGGTTTGGACATGCACCATTAGTTAAGTATTTTAGAATTTTTGGAACTAAATGTTATATTAAAATAGATGATGACATTGGAAAGTTTGACCCTAGAAGTGATGAAGGTATATTTCTTGGTTATTCATTGAAAAGAAAAGCTTATAGATGTTTCAATAAACAAACTAAAACTGTTGTTGAGAGTGCAAATGTTAAAGTTGATGAAAAGTTAATAATTTAGGAAAGAATGCTTGATTGTGAATTAGATGAAGGAACTCATCCTAGAATTGATCAATAAAATATTGAATTATTCTATGAAACTGATAGTGAATTGCAGATTGAAGGTCACACTAAGGAAATTAGAGCAGAACCTAGAGTTGAAGTGAGAACTGAGACAATGACACCTAACATGAATCTAGCAAGAAATCATCCCGTTGAGCAGATTATTGGGAGCATATAAAAAGGAGTTTTGATATGGAATAAGGTACAAGAAGAACTATGTTTAATTTCTCAAATTGAACCTAAATCTACTGATGAAGCTTGTAAAGATGAAAATTGGATTAAAGCAATGAAGGAAGAACTAGATCAAATTGAAAAGAATAAGACTTTGGAATTTTTCCCTAGACCTAAAGATAAGAATGTTATAGGAACTAAATGGGTATTTAGAAACAAGATGAATGAACAAGGAGAAGTTGTAAGAAACAAAGAAATATTGGTATGTAAAGGATACTCACAGTAAGAAGGAATTGACTATGAAAAAACGTTTGCACCTATTGTAAGAATTGAAACAATAAGAATGTTTTTGGCTTATGCAGTCTATAAGAAATTCAAAGTATATCAGATGGATATGAAATCAACATTTCTGAATGGAGAATTAGATGAAGTCTACATTGAGAAGCCTAAAGGTTTTCCCTTAACTCATGAAGGACACATGGTATGTAAACTGAACAAAGCTCTATATGGACTTAAACAAGCACCTAGAGCTTGGTATGCAAGACTGGATAAATATTTGATAAAATTAGGATTCACTAAAGGTGAAATAGATAGTAACCTGTATATGAAAGAAATTGAAAATGGTTTGTTGTTTGTAGTTATTTTTGTTGATGATATTATCTTTCGAGGAGAAGATGAAGCCGAGACAAATTTGCAAATGAAATGAAGACTGAATTTGAAATGAGTATGATTGGTGAGATGAAATATTTTTTAGGATTGCAGATAACACAAAACAGTGATGGTATCTTCTTATGTCAAACAAAGTACTTGAATGACTTATTGAAGAGATTTGGAATGGAGAATTGTAAGTCGTTTGGCACACCTATGGTAACTGGACACAAGATATCTAGCACAAATGAGAATCAAGTAGTTGAACAAAAGAGGTACATATCTATGATTGGAGGATTGCAATATTTAACTCATACAAGACCTGATATATCACATGGGGTTGGAATCGTTGCAAGATTTCATGCTGATCCTAAAGAATCACATTATGTAGCAGTAAAAAGGATACTGAGGTACTTGAAAGACAATTGAATATGGATTGTGGTATGAAAAATTTGATGATTTTACCTTATGTGTATATATAGACGCAAATTGGGGAGGCGGTGTTGATGACAAAAATAGTACAAGTGGTGGAACATTTTTCCTTGGAGGAAGATTGGTTTCTTGGCTAAGCAAGAAACAAAATTGTATTTCACAGAGCACAACAAAAGCTAAATATGTAGCAACAACAAGAAATTGTAACCAGATAATATGGATGAAACAAATGTTGAAGGATATTGGAATAAAATTTGATGAGTCTGTTGTTATACACTGTGATAACACCAGTATAGTAAGTATGTTATCATCTACTACATTCTAAGACAAAACATATAGAAATAAAGTATCATGTAGTAAGAGAGAAAGTTGCAGAGAAAGAAGTCAGACTTGAGTATATAAGTACACAAGAGAAGATTGCAGATATATTTACAAAATCTTTACTGAAAGATACATTTTAGTATCTGAGAGGTATGTTTGGGGTTATGCCCAACCTACTTTTTAGAAGTGATGTAGATTGTTGCATTAGTCTAGTGGTATATTATCTCTATCTTTTTCTGGACTGGATGTTGGTACTTCCTGTATGGGGGAGTATGTGTATCTGAGCCAAGTCATGAGGACTCTACTAAATGTATTTTTTGAAAAGTGTCTTTTGACATTGATGTTGTTGTTTACATAGTGATGTATTATTTTTGATTGATGTCAATGGGGGAGAAGGGTACATGAAAAATCATCTATTGAAGAGAATTTGATGGAGAAGGATACAAGAAATATAAAATGGAAAACTATAAGAATTGAATAGCAAAATGAAGCAATATTTGATTGATGAAGAGGACTTGAAAACATTTCAGAGTATTAGTGTTGCGGTGGTTGTATTCATGGAACTTGAATGCTTTTTCATCTATGTTTCCATCAATGCCAATTGGGGAGATTGTTAGGAATGAACAATGCCTAGTGAAGTTCAAGATTGGTGGATACCATGATGAGGTACTGTGAGATATCATATCTATGGATGCATGTCATATGTTGTTAGGTAGACTATGGCAGTTTGACAGATGTGTTGTACATGATGGTTGTGCAAATACCTATTCCCTGACAAAGGATGGAGTGCGACATAAGCTAAAGCCATTGAAGGAGACCGAAGAAAACGTATGTGGTAATGCAAGAATAACTTTTATCGATGAAAGAAAATTCATAGATGGTATGAGGCATGAACATGTGTGTTTTGCTTTAATTTCAAAAGCTTGTAAAGAGGAAGTAGATGATGTACCTATAGAAGTTGCAGATTTATTGAATGAGTTTCAGGATATTGAATTTTATAATGTACCTGATGGATTACCACCAGTAAGAAAGATCAGTCAACAGGTGGATTTGATCCCAAGAGCCAGTTTTCCAAACAAGGTAGCACATAGAATGACACCAATAGAAAGTGAAGAGTTGAACAGACAAGTACATGAGTTGTTACAGAAGGGATTGATTCGGGAGATTCTGAGCCCATGTGTTGTACCAGTAGTACTAGCACCAAAGAAGAATGGAAAATAGAAGATTTGTACAGACTCCAAGGCAATAAACAAGATCACAATAGTGTACAAGTTTCCATTTCTACGAACGGATGATATTATGGACTGTTTGAGTGGAGCTGTGTATTTTTCAAAGATAGATCTGAAGAGTGGATATCACCCGATTCGGATCAAAGAAGGAGATGAATGGAAGACTGCCTTCAAGACAAAGGAAGGACTGTATAAGTGGTTAGTCATGCCTTTTAGGCTAAACAGTGCACCAAACACTTTCATGCGGCTCATGAACGAGGTTCTGAATTTTTTTTTGGGTAAGTTTGTCATTGTTTACCTAGATGATATTTTGATCTTTAGTAAGATACCCTATGAATTATGGTTTGGACATGCACCATCAGTTAAGTATTTCAGAATTTTATGAAGTAAATGTTATATTAAGATAGATGATGACATTGGAAAGCTTGACCCTAGAAGTGATGAAGGTATATTTCTTGGTTATTCATTGAAAAGAAAAGCTTATAGATGTTTCAATAAACAAACTAAAACTGTTGTTGAGAGCGCAAATGTTAAAGTTGATGAAAAGTTAAAAATTTAGGAAAGAATGCTTGATTGTGAATTAGATGAAGGAACTCGTCCTAGAATTGATCAAGAAAATATTGAATTACTCTATGAAACTGATAGTGAATTGCAGATTGAAGGTCACACTGAGGAAATCATAGAAGAACCTAGAGCAGAACCTAGAGTTGAAGCAAGAATTGAGACAATGACACCTAACATGAATCTAGCAAGAAATCATCCCGTTGAGCAGATTATTGGGAGCATATAAAAAGGAGTTTTGATACGAAATAAGGTACAAGAAGAACTATGTTTAATTCTTCAAATTGAACTTGAATCTACTAATGAAGCTTGTAAAGATGAAAATTGGATTAAAGCAATGAAGGAAGAACTAGATCAAATTGAAAATAACAAGACTTGAGAATTTTTCCCTAGACCTAAAGATAAGAATGGTATAGGAACTAAATGGGTATTCAGTAACAAGATGAATGAACAAGGAGAAGTTGTAAGAAACAAAACAATATTGGTATGTAAAGGATACTCACAGTAAGAAGGAATTGACTATGAAGAAACGTTTGCACTTGTTGCAAGAATTGATGGAGTAAGAATGTTTTTGGCTTATGCAGCCTATAAGAAATTCAAAGTATATCAGATGGATATGAAATCAACATTTCTGAATGGAGAATTAGAAGAAGTCTACATTGAGAAGCCTGAAGTTTTTCCTTTAACTCATGAAGGAGACATGATATGTAAACTGAACAAAGCTTTATATGGACTTAAACACGCACCTAGAGCTTTGTATGCAAGACTGGATAAGTATTTGATAAAATTAAGATTCAGTAAAGGCACAATAGACAGTAACCTGTATATGAAATAAATTGAAAATGTTTTGTTGGTTGTAGTTATTTTTGTTGATGATATTATCATTGGAGGAGAAGATGAAGCCGTGATAAATTTGCAGATGAAATGAAGATTGAATTTGAAATGAGTATGATTGGTTGGATGAAATATTTTTTAGGATTGCAAATAACAAATAACAATGATGGTATCTTCTTATGTCAAACAAAGTACATGAATGACTTATTGAAGAGATTTGGAATGGAGAATTGTAAGTCGGTTGGCACATTTATGGTAACTAGACACAATTTATCTAGCACAAATGAGACTCATGTAGTTGAACAAAAGAGGTACATATCTATGATTGGAGGATTGCAATATTTAACTCATACAAGCCCTGATATATCACATGCGGTTGGAATCATTGTAAGCTTTGAAGTTGATCCTAAAGAATCACATTATGCAGAAGTAAAAAGGATACTGAGGTACTTGAAAGGCACAATTGAATATGGGTTGTGG